>JAWNOJ010000016.1:13000000-13351330 GCA_035046065.1 Chymomyza procnemis | reverse complement strand
AATATAAGTTTGTCAAATATCTCCCTTCCGCCTTTTTGTCTTTTGAATTTCGCGGCTATGTACAAAGCGCTACAGAGCTCGTATCTGGCAACACTATACATAATTTGAAAGGTCTTGACATAACCTACAAAACGACGCTACGCATGGTTAGTTTGGATATTTCGTTCAACAGTTATAGACGTGTAAACATGGAGTTCACTAACGCCGAAATTCGCGCTATTTTAAAGTTTTCCTTCGTTAAAGGCAAATCCGCTAGAGAAACGTTCCGTGAGATTAATGGTGTTTTGGGGGATGGTACTCTATCACTTCGAACCGCGGAGGAATGGTTTCGACGATTCAGAGCCGGTGAAAACGACACCATGGATAAGCCAGCCGGCGGAAGACCTGTGACGACAAATACCGATCAAATCATGGAATACATCGAGTTAAACCGGCATGTGGCATCTCGTGACATCGCCCAGGAGATGGGAGTTAGTCACCAAACCATTTTAAACCATCTGCAGAAGGCTGGATACAAAAAAAAGCTTGATGTTTGGGTGCCGCATGATTTGACGCAAAAAAACCTTCTGGACCGAATCAACGCCTGCGATATGCTGCTGAAACGGAACGAACTCGACCCATTCTTGAAGCGGATGGTGACTGGCGACGAAAAATGGATCACATACGACAATATCAAGCGAAAACGGTCGTCGTCGAAGGCCGGTGAATCGTCCCAAACAGTGGCCAAGGTTTTGCTGTGTGTTTGGTGGGATTGGAAGGGAATCATCCACTATGAGCTGCTCCCATATGGCCAGACGCTTAATTCTACCATGTACTGCGAACAACTGGACCGCTTGAAGCAGGCGATCGACCAGAAGCGTCCAGAATTGGCCAACAGGAAGGGTGTAGTGTTCCACCAGGACAACGCCAGACCACACACTTCGTTGATGACTCGTCAGAAGCTACGGGAGCTCGGATGGGAGGTTTTATCGAATCCACCATATAGCCCGGACATAGCGCCAAGTGATTACCACCTGTTCCTGTCCATGGCGAATGCCCTTGGTGGTGTAAAGTTGAACTCAAAAGAGGCATGTGAAAAGTGGCTGTCCGAGTTCTTCGCAAATAAGGAGGGGGGCTTCTACGAGGGAGGTATTATGAAGTTGCCGTCTAGATGGAAACAGATTATCGAACAAAACGGCGCATATTTGAACTAAATCCGATCACTGTATCACTTTTTATAAAGCATTGAATAAAGAGCAAAAAATATTTGACAACCTTATATGCCACCAAAAACCAGTGGAAAGGCAGCCAAAAAGGCTGGCAAAGCCCAAAAGAACATCACGAAAAATGACAAGAAAAAGAAGCGCAAGAGGAAGGAAAGCTATGCCATCTATATTTACAAAGTATTGAAGCAGGTTCATCCCGATACTGGTATTTCATCAAAAGCCATGAGCATCATGAATAGTTTTGTGAATGATATATTTGAGCGCATTGCTGCTGAAGCGTCACGTTTAGCGCACTACAACAAACGCTCAACTATCACTAGCCGGGAAATCCAAACCGCTGTCCGTCTATTGCTGCCCGGTGAGTTAGCTAAGCACGCAGTCAGTGAGGGAACCAAGGCTGTAACTAAGTACACCAGCTCCAAGTAAGATCGCATCCCGTTCGGTGAAAATAATTTAAAAGGCCCTTTTCAGGGCCACAATCCAATTTCTCAAAGAATAAAATAATGCTCAAAACAAAACTATTTAATTTTATTTATACACTGTAGTTTTTATTCATTTATCGCTGTAAAAAACGAATCAATATTGAAAAATTTATGTGACCCTTACAAATATTAACTCTTGTAGCCTTGAAAAGGACTTTGGTTAAGATTAATCAAGTTATAAATTAAAAAAATGTTTTAATATTGTGAAAGTGCACAAAAACTACTAATTAAAACAAATCTAAAAAAACGACCAATACATTTTAGTTTTATTATTCAATTGTCGTTGTAAAAAACCAACAAAATAATATGGAAAAACCGATCAATATAGAAAATTTATTTTACCCTTTAAATATTAACTTTTGTAGTTCTGATAAGGGCTTTGGTTTGAAATAAATCAAATTTCAATTTATAAAACTTTTAACTACTAATTAAAACATATCTAAAAACCAATACATTTTATTTGTGCTCGTAAAGTAAAATATAGAAAATTTATTTGACCCTTTAAATATTAACTTTTGTAGTTCTGAAAAGGGCTTTGGTTTGAAATAAATCAAATTTCAAATATAAAACTTTTAACTACTAATTAAAACATATCTAAAAACCAATACATTTTATTTGTGCTCGTAAAAATTCAACAAATGGATATGAAAACCAAACAGTATCGAAAATTTATTTGACCCTTTAAATATTAACTTTTGTAGCCCTGAAAAGGGCTTTGGTTTGAAATTAATCAAATTACAAATTTATAAAACTTATAATTTGTGAAGGTACAGCAAAAAATTACTTTTTAGCTGCTACCTTTGGTTTTTTTGTGACAGACTTTTTCGGTTTAGCACTTGTGGTCTTGGCCTTCGTTTTTGATGTCTTTGGCTTGGCTGCGCTTGATTTAACTTTTGCTGCCGCTGGTTTGGCTTTTACTGTACCAGTCTTTTTAGCATCCTTTGCTTTTACCTTTTGAGTTTTTTTCTTTTCGGCAGTTTTTTTTGCAGCAGCGGAAACCTTGTTTACTTTTACTTTTTTATCGCCCGATGCACTTTTTTTCCAATTGTTGTTGACTTCTTCTTGGTTGCTGCCGATGTAGACGATTTTTTAGCTTTCTTTTCAATAGCTGAGGAAACCTTTGCCTTTGGATCCTTTTTGGCAGCTGTCGATAGTTTAAACGATCCGGATGCGCCCTTACCCTTGGTCTGTATTAGCTTTCCATTAGCCACGGCCGATTTTAAATATTTTTTTATAAACGGATTCAATTTCTGAGCATCGCATTTATATGTGGCACTAATGTATTTCTTAATCGCCGCCAGTGAGGAGCCACCGCGCTCTTTCAAGTTCTTAATCGAAGCATCAACCATTTGCTGAGTTGGTGGATGCGTTGGTGCAGCCGTTGGTTTTTTCGATTTAACTGCAGTAGCAGCCTTTTTGGTGGCCACTTTTTTTTCAGCTGGTGCAATAGCGACCGGAGATCCAGTTGTACCCGCAATTACAGCATCAGACATCTTTGTCGTATTGATTTTAGTTCACCTCTTAGTAGACACAAACACAAACGTATGAAAATTCACATAGCCAAACAAATTGAAGACCCATTTGTATGAAACGTACGGAGGAGAGCGCTTCAAACAAAACATTGCGTTAGTAATTCTTACCATACAAGATGCATGCAATAATAAAATGTTTTTTTCAATTTAAAGCATTTTGTAATTCTTGATTACAAAAAGTATTACTCTTTATGAAATCAAAGACTTTGTATTCAAATTGACACTTTTTTTCATAATGATGATAGAGTTTGGTTGATTGTAATTATTGTACGAATCGAAACTTATTTTTTGTAATAAAACATAGTTTTTTAATAGGTATATGCTAAATACACTATATTTAAGACATTTATTTAAATATTTTGACAATCTTCTTAACGAGTAATTCATTAATAATATAAATTTCATGATTTTTCGTTTTTTTCTTACAATTTAAAAATTGCATTGCTGTAGTGCGTGAATGAGGTTTAACTTGGAATATATCATGAACCAGTGGAATATATTTGCATCGGAAAAATACTTATCAAAATTCAACAAATGTGCTTTTATTTGTTTAACAAAAATAATAAATAATAAGATATTATTAACTTTTTACAAACCTGCACATAAATGTATTTCATTTTGTACATCAGAAGGTAACACAAGTATTTGGAATTTTACCCGCTGGTTCTGACAGTGTGGTTAAACATTGAAAATGTATAAAAAAATATAATATTTCGATAAATTTAATATATATTTGGATAAATTAAAAAAGTATCATTACATTAAATAAACATTTAACTTATATTTACATATTAATTGATTTTTTAATAGCTCCGCACCACATACGACTTGTTTGGAATTGTCACATGATTGGGGCAATATCATTTTTAATAGTTTTGTGTTAAATCGACAATCTTGAAGACATTTATTTAAATATTTTGACAATTTTCTTAACGAGTAATTCATTAATAATATAAATTTGATCAATTTTCGATTTTTCTTACAATTTGAAAATTGCATTGCTGTAGTGCGTGAATGAGGTTTAACTTGGAATATATCATGAACCAGTGGAATATATTTGCATCGGAAAAATACAATCTTTATCAAAATTCAACAAATGTGCTTTTATTTGTTTAACAAAAATAATAAATAATAAGATATTATTAACTTTTTACAAACCTGCACATAAATGTATTTCATTTTGTACATCAGAAGGTAACACAAGTATTTGGAATTTTACCCGCTGGTTCTGACAGTGTGGTTAAACATTGAAAATGTATAAAAAAATATAATATTTTGATAAATTTAATAGATATTTGGATAAATTAAAAAAGTATCATTACATTAAATAAACATTTAACTTATATTTACATATTAATTGATTTTTTAATAGCTCCGCACCACATACGACTTGTTTAGAATTGTCACAAGATTGGGGCAATATCAAGCATTTTTAATAGTTTTGTGTTAAATCGACAATCTTGAAGACATTTATTTAAATATTTTGACAATCATCTTTGCGAGTGAATCATTAAAAGAATTTTCATGATTTTTACATTTTTTCTTACAATTTGTAAAATTACATTGCTTTAGTACGTGAATGAGATATAACTTGGAATATAGCATGAACCAATGGAATATATTTACATGGGAAAAATACAATTTTTATCGAAATGAAACAAAAGTGCTTTTATTTGTTCAACAAAAATAATAAGATATTATTAACTTTTTATAAATCTGCACATAAATGTCTTTCATTTTGTACATCAGAAGGTAACACAAGTATTTGGAATTTTACCCGCTGGTTCTGACAGTCTGGGTAAACATGAATGTGGTGTAACTTGGAATATAGCATGAATTACTTATTTCATTTTCTTTGGCTGTATATGCTAATGCAGAAACGGAAATAAAAAAAATGCAATTATTGCTGAAGCAACGAAATTCAATTTTGATGATGCTTATATGAGTTTTGCAAAGTTTTTTTAAGCTTTTCACTGTTAATAAAGTCCATAATAAAATATATAGAATTGATAAAAACTGCAATAAAATCTTAAATAGAAAAAATATTTTCGCTGAAACAAAAATAACAAAGTAAATTCACAAGTTCAAAAACTTGGATGGAATGATTCGATCGTGTTGGGTTTGTATTTTAATTTTATTTTATTTGTCGTTTTTCTTCTGGGCTTCACATATGCGGTCATTAAATGGTTAATACAAATACTTTTATTTATAATTGTGCGACATCGATGTCTCGCCGAGCTCCTGGTGGCCACGTGACTCACTAGCCAAAACATCGTCCTGCAGATCCACTGAATGACTTACTATTCGCTGATACACTAACTAACCCAGATTAGGCTACCAGCCTGTGTGCAGCGTCAAATCCTTGAATCTCCAATCATTAACAAAACGGTATTTTACCTATCCTACTTAGGCGATCAGACAAAGTCCACCAATCATGTCACCTACTCCACACTCACACTTATTTTATTTGCCGCCATTCGCCGCTTAAAGTTCGACCGTTGCCTTTTTTGCGCTCTCACTCACCGCATACCCAATGAACTTCTTAACAATTTCCTTTCTTCGGTAAAAAGCAAAAAAAAAAAAACGGAATCTTGCAACTTTTTTAACATTTTTAATTGCTTAAATTCATGCTGCCCAAGTTCTTGTGTGACATATCAATTAGCTTTCTATCAGTACGCGTTTCAGAGTTGCCACTTGCGATTGCGAGTCTGGCAGCGCTATTACCAGCTGTTTTCATTTGAATGTTTTCTTAATACAAAGAGAAGAAGCTGCATCGTCCATGACACCTGCTGTAATTATTAGTTTTAAACATATTAAAAAAAAAAAAATACTAACCCCTGTCTGTGCTTTTTTTCCAGATTCACCCCGGCAGTACCCTGGATGGGTCAGCACCTGCCTGTACCAGCTCTGTCGCTGACCGCCGCCAATACATTGCAAAACGTCAGCAATGTGCGAATTGTGCTATTTTCTTCGCATTGGTCTGCGACGGTCGCCCAATGCTACGTCGTTCACAAAAGAAACCCTACGCCCCAAGTATACTTTCATCCATTTTTTTATATTAACCAATTAATTTATTGATTCTTCTATTGTTTCTTAGATTAATACCTACTTCTACACTTTGCTTTCGCCTGCCTTTGTACGTTAAGCGGTATTTTGCGTGTGCCACTGCCGCCAGCGTGCTCACCATTTCCCAAACCCTCTTTTGTGTGGTGCGATTGAGCTGCTCCACGCTGCTCACGACGACTACGCTGCGCCGGCTGTTGGCGCTGCTGCTCTCCGCCGCTCTCCGGCATTGTGGTTGTTACAGCGGCTGTATTGCTAGCTGTTGCAGCGCTTTCGGCGGCTGTGACGACCGCACGGACCACCTATGGTTCGTCCGCCTGCCTCACCATTAGCTTTTTAAAACTCAGAGACCCAGTGCACCTCCGGGAATGGTGCCCGCATGCGAATGTCGCTGGTTTCGTGTTTTGTAAATACAGTTTAGTTGATATGACGTATGTACGTCCCGACTGACACCGCCTTGTAAAGAATAAACTAAAGCGTCTACTCATAAATGGTTGCAAACCGAAAAATGCTCTGTGGATTTATTTATTTTATTTTTGCCAATGTATTAGAAAAATACAATCTTTTTGAGTATTACATAAAAATAATTATGCTGACATTATTGCTACTTGTAAATATTATGGCAAAATAATTTTAAAATTTAAAGATAAATGCGTGAAATTTGACGTGCAGTCAACTTCTTTTTGCAAATTGGACATTTGTGGGTTGCGCTTATAGTGTTCTCAATGCACGTTTTGCAAAACACGTGCCCGCATTTTGTTGTCATGGGCTGGTGCAAGCGTGCAATATCAAGGCAGATGGGGCACTTATAAGGCTCTTTGAGGCAGTCTTGTTCTTTACAGTTGCGCTTAGTCGGTGGGCTGCTGTCGGATTCATCTGAATTATTTTGATCGAGGCGGCGTCTAAGACCTGCTTGAGGTACAGTTTCCGAGGGGTGTGTTTCCGGCATATCTAAGTCTATAGCAGCCTCTTCCTCATGCCCGTTATCTGGACTAACACCCTGATCTATTGCATTTCTAGACCAATAATTACCCATTTGATCAATATAGCGATGTACACGTTCAATTTCAGCATCAAAATTCTCAATAGAGTGACTGTGTTTTGCTTGAAGCCCACAAAGCTATTAACACTTTCTGCGGCTGGCGAGAGTAAGACACTGCTGGCGCCACCTGAATTGAGCTGTTAATACCGGCAATGTTCGAACCATAGATTGGAGATACCACTGCAAGGTGACAATCGACTTTGATTAGTAGTACATACGTTTAGTTAAGTTTATATAATTACCAATTAAAATTAGTATTTAAATGAAACAATCAAATACAAATTTGAGATATTTTTGACGCAAAAGATTGGCGATTCAGCTGCAAGGTAACAATCGGCTTTTATTAGTGCGTTTGTAATTCAGTTTAGTTAAGGTTTTATAATTACCAATTATGAAATTATAAATTTGAAACAATCAAATAAAAATTTGAAGTAAGTGACGTACAAATTAATCGAATGCTTAGTTTTTGCTGCCTTAAATAAATTGCTGCTGTCAAGTTTTTTTTGAAGCGCTGCATATAGATAAACAAATTTTTCGATAACAAGTTACTATTTTTTTTTTGCTTTTAAAGTATTATTTAGTATTATTCTTATTTAGTATTAGTATTTATATAAGTAGCATAAATACTTATTTTTTATTATTATTTAATTTGTATTTAGTTAAAGCGGCATACTCAATATTTAGTCACTGCTTGCCGTAACACGTACGAAAGTGCTTTTGCTCTTTTATGCGCAATCAAAGTAAAACATTTTTTTTATTTATATACAAAATCTCTAAAAGAAAAACTATGTAAGACAGCAAATAATTGTAGTTTGATGCGCCTTACAGGTGACTTAATATCAGAACATAAAAAAATTGCCAAGTTTGTTCAAGCAACATTTTAAAAAAATGCACTAAAATTTATGAAAACAAAAATGTATGTAACACAGTTATTATAATTAAACCTAATGTATAGTTTTTATACAATCACATAAATGAGAATTAAACAACCAATTGTGTTTATAAACACCTAAAAACAAAATGTTGGCTCTAGTTGTTGCAAAATTGTGCCAGCAGAAGCTAATTAAAATGATAGGTTGTATCCGCATGTGTTGGCTTTCTTCAGCATTTTGAATCTATGGAGCCTCGTTGGCCCTTTTGGTGTGCTCAAGTTTTGGCTAAACAAAGTTCAAAAGTTTTTTGATTTAAAATCCGGAAAGCTTGCTATCAAAGGAAAAATGCCCGTGGGAATCGCGTCGTACTTGGCTGTTGTTATTGGTGCCAAAGCTTCCGTTAATGTGTAGATTTTAGAGATGCAAATCGCTGAATGGAAATGATGTTGTTACAGTGGGAGCACTAGAATGTTCCTGTGAGCAAAGGTGTTGTTGCTATGCACACATAAGACGATTGCTGTTATTGCGCCTATTGTTGTTGCTCGTGTTGCTGCTGTGATAGTTGTTGTTTTTGTATATGCTGCTCATAGCTGTTGCTGCGTGTTCGGCACATGGCCATTCGCCTGCTGCTTGTTGTTGTTGCTGCTGCAACCATAGAAGTTGTTGTAAATTAGTGTATTAGTTATAAGTGTAAAGCTGTCGAGGATATGGTGAACAACATTGATATACTCTTTTTTTGAAACTTATTTGTAATTGATTTATCTAAATGAAAATTTGTACTACGAAAGATTTTTATATTTAAATTTTTTAATATTTCAAAATATTCCTCATTAATATCTAGACACTTTTGCTTGCGTTTAAACCAATTTGTCGAAGCACATGTGCTAATCCTTAATGAAGCTTCATCGCCAAAAAATTTATTAGGTTCATATACTGGGGTAATTCACGTCGAAAATTGTAAAAAAATAATAATAATAAGTCTTTTGGCCGAGATTAATCTTTTAAGTTAGTGTTAACAACACAAAGAGCGCTTATAAGTCAGAACGTTCTGATAAGCATAAAGCAGGCTGGATTTAACACACGCATTTCTTCAATACGCAGTTTTGATTTCCGGCTTATCAAGGCAAAGGAAGTTGTTTATTTCGTTCCTATTTATGGTTTTGTTTTGGCTGCATTTATCTCGAGACCAACTGTGCTGGCTATACTGTTATCATCATTATATCATTAATCAATTGGTTGTCAGCTGATTTGGTTATTGGCCAAACGCGGCTTAAACCTATGTTGGTCATGCCACCTATCAGCTGGGACGCCGCGGGGAGGCTGTTTATCCACTTGTAATTGTATGACCCAGAGATCGACCTGGCGGTCGCCAAGTTGGCCAATGTCAGAAGCTTTACTCTGGATGTACAACGCCATGCCACGCACAAATTGAAGGTTATTTCATAATTATTCTGGGTTGTTGTTTGTAAAACAACTTTTATCGTAATAGATGATTTTTTAACAAATTATTTTTTGACAATATCAATAAACACATTTATTTTACAAATTATTTTTTTTACAATATCAATAAACACATTTAGTTTAGTGTATATTTTTGTCTTTACTGGGGTTTCAAGCGAACAGTGCTTACAAATTATTAAATTTTGTTATCAAATAGTATTTAATTTGGGAAACTACTTTATAAATTGTATATAATTGTGTTTTTTGCAGTTTTTTTTTTAATAAAAAAAGATTCTGAGTCTGTAAGCCCAAATTTAAAAAGTTAGCTAAAATATTTGAAACAGAAGAAGATATACTATTGCATGCCATAAAACTATTAAATTTGAATAAATTCATTTGGTTCATTGTCGAAGTTATCTACTTCATCGTCTGTATGTGGTGAGCTTTTACTCAAAATTTTTAATCAAATGATTCAATTATTATTCTCAAAGTATAATATACATAAGCTCACAAAACATTTATATAAAATGTAACCGTTTAAAGTTTTCGACACATGTGAGACTTTCCTTTAGTTCCTATATCAAATATCTCTTTTATATTATATCAATATCTTTTTGTCTTATAACTTTCAATGGATCTATTCCTTCATATTAATAAGTCAAATTTGTTTATGAAACATAAACATTATATGTAATGTTTTATGTGCACCTTCAGCTATTAAATGAAAAAAGCTATTCTTCACTTAAGTTCGGCTTCACTTACATAAAATGGTGCAAAATGAACTGGATTCATCATCGGCTCTGGAGCGGTCAGTTGGTGATGCTGCTTTTGATATTCGATTACTGCCAGCATTAAAATCTCTTTTAAAATATCCACCTGCTCTACATAATTTGTGTAGTACTCTCATTTGAGTTAAGGTGAGTTTAAAGTACTAAGTAATTTTTTGTCCGGTTTTTCGGTTGGTACGGACATCTTGGTATCTTTTGACGAGTCATTGGAGTTTGTGTCGCTTGTTGATGTAGATGTGTCATTTTTCATGGTTGCAGCTTCAGATAGGCTTTCGTCGAGGGAACGCAGAAATTCTTTCAGATTGCCGTAATAGGCAGCAGCCACCTGCATTGGCTTAACGAAACTGCTTAACAACTGGTCCTATTAGGGTCAGTTGCCTTCTGAAACTGTGGTGACTTAATATTATCCTTGATCTGCCGTTTGCGATCCTCATCAGCGTCTTCGGTCGCGGTCAAGTGTACAACCAACGATTTAACATTGTTCGGAGCCGACATAATCACGATGTTGGCTTTGTTAGCCGAGAGTGCAGTAGATAGGTCTATATTCAGTAAACGAGCGGCATCGCACGAGAAATTTGCCATTGCCAGTGCTCTTGCTTGGTGAGCTGCCACAAGACACATTCAAAAAAGTTGCATTAGTTGGTGCTGCGACTTATTGTTTAGTATGTACTGAAGCACAGTGGTTGCTTGGTTCAAAAGCTCGTTTATACGATATAGCGCTGCTCCATATCCTTATCCGTTTTGAAAGACTATTATTCTTAATCACCTTTAATGTATTGTTTGAATATATATGAGTATATTGCAATAAATGGCAAACATTTCACGAACATAGTGTTATAAAATAAAATAAAATTCCATTTAACGCTATAAGACTGATGCGCACTCAAAAAACTTTAATGCTTACCTTAAATATATATGAGTTTATTACTATAAAGGCAAAATTTCGACTAACAAATTGATACATAAAAAATATAATTATATAATTCAATTGACTTTTGATTTCTTACTTCGCCAAATAAGCGCCATTTAGAACGTGAAGGCAATCTAAGGTGAAATCATGAAAAAAGTATGGCGTTCCCAAGAAAAATTCACAAATTTCTCGACCAATAAACATTTCACTTTATTAGTTCTATAAAATTAATTTTACTTGTACACGACAATAAGTTATTCAATTCTTCTTTTTTGTTTTTATTTTGTAGTTTTGTTTAATTTGCAAAAAAATTTACGTTTGTTTTTGGTGTTACTTGTAATTAGTTTGTTACAGGTTTGTTTTTTATGTTTCGTTTTTTTTTTTTTTGTGTTTTTTACTTTTCGTACATAAAAGGAAACGCAAAGATCTCTAAACAAGTCATTTTCAAGTATTGGAACGGCTTTATTGAACTCTTTGTTGTTTGGTTTTTTTTTAGGTTTTTTTTGTTTTTGTTATATGTTTTCATTTTCATTTTTTTTTTTTTGCATTAAAAACATTAATTCTTTGGCAGGCATTGCATTTCGTAGTTTTGTAAAAGTTTTTCTTGTTAAAAACGGTTTCAAATCAAATGTGTTTGAAAAATCAAAGTTGTTAAAAACTTTTAAATAAATTAAACATGCTTAATTAATTTCAATTGATTTTGATTTTTTTTTCTTTTTTTTTCAGTTTTTTTGTCGTTTGTGTTATCATACATATTAAATACACATCAATAATTTTTGGTAATTTTGAATTTTAAAAAATGTGTTTTCATTTATGTATAAGGACATAATTTTTTTTTAAGTTAATACTTTTGTTTTTGTGCTAAATTACATTTTAAAAATATGCTTAATATTTTTGTGTTTTTTTTTTTGTTTTGCGTTTTGCTTTTAAGTCAAAGACACGAAAGTGAAAGAGGTTTTTGTTTTTGGTTTACGTCGTTCGCTTAAAATATTATTATTTTTAATATAATAGTTTTATTTTATGTTAAAGTTGTGTGTGTGTGTTTATTTTCCATGCGCTTAATTTTAAAACATCGAGATTTTGCTCAAAAGTTGCTTAATTTTTTTTTTAAATTTTTATAATTTTTTTGTTGTATTTTTTTTTCGAATTAATTATTAAATATCGAAATATATATATATATATATATATATATATCATATACATATATATATAAATGAATGTATATATGTATATATATATATGTAAATTTTTTGTTTTTGCTAATTTTGTTTTTAAATTTTAAATTTTTATATAACACCGAAAGCTTACATTTTAGAGATTTTCCTAAAGTGTAAAATTTTTACAATTTCCTCGCTTCTCATAATTCGTTTTTTTTTTGTTTTCCGCTGCTCTTGCTTGTTAATGCTGCTCTCTTATTTTTTATACTTTTAATTCTTTTGCTGTTTGTTTATATGTATTTTTTATATATTTGATTGTTTAATTAACAACAAAAAAGCCAAATATAATATAAATAGTTTGAAAACCCAAACACAAATTTAAAACATTTTTTTTTTTTGGACTCAAAAGAAACCAGTATAGTGTAACATTCGCATAACTAACTTTGCCATAACTTTTTTCAGCTCATTCCATTGCATTCCTCCTCGGCTAGCTAGATCCAGAATCCATATATTCTATATACCCTTCTCATACGCACTCCCATCAATAAATACTTACATAGGTTTTAAGGAAAAACTGTATCACATTTTCAATTACGTCTTTGTTCGTAGCACCTTCATTACATGCTGGCATACCCACATATCCAGTCATCTCTTTTACTCTTTACCATACATTTCTCGCTATACCTTTCTTTAACTATTTACAGACATTGTGCTGTGCTCTTCTATTCTTCAATTTTTCAATTCTTTCTTTTCTTTGCTTCCACATTCATTCATTTCACCCACATACTTAGACTTACCTACCATACAGTTGGAAAAAAATTGCGCTTCGGATTTTATCACAAAAATAATTACAACTCGGTGCTTATGCACTCTACAATAGCTATGCTTTATACGATCTCAACTCACATTCATGCCCCTCTCTTATTCATTCCCTACACTTTCTCTTAATCTCTCTGGACCTCTAACATACATTAAGTAACTCATCATCAATCATTGTCCTGCATCCCTTTCAGTTTAGAGTATAATGCAAAACAAATGGCTTAAACTACATTGCTTTTTCTCTATAATCCTCTTTCTCTTTCCATTTCCATTTACCTTGGTTCCATTTCAAATCTCATTTTTTTTGTTCAAACATAACCAGCTTTTTTGTTAGCTCTCACTCATTGCGCTATGAAAAATAATTGGCAATATAAAATAAAATAAAAATATAATTTAATATTATTAACGTATATATGTCTCTCAAAATGAAAGATCTGCCCAAAGATTGAGAGCATTTATTTGGGAACTCACTGTTCTAAGGTATTGTTTTATTTTAGAAGAAACTTATAAATTTATGTTTAATGCAAGCATTAAGTACATAAAAAAAGTTCGAGTAGTGTTTAAAAAAGTTGAGTTTACTCCTTGGGCAACACTTTTATTTTGAGTTTCTATAAAAATTAATAAATTATGTTAAATAATTATTATTTTTATTTTTTCATATTTTTGTTTATCTCAGAAAACTCTGTTAATTTAGTTTTGTTTGCATCGTAGAAAATTATAATTATAGTAGCGTTTTTTTAAACTTTAAAGAATAATTTTTCAAGCGGGATAAGGTATTGGCAACTGCCTACAGCGATTTCTTAAAGCCATTAGGCAGTTCTTTGCAAAACCCAAAGATAAGATTGTTTTCTGAACTTCAGTTTTTAACTTTATTTAAAATTCGTTGGAGGCGAATCTGATACCAATAGGCATTTAAATGGGCAGCACTTTTGTTTGTTTTGTTGGACATTTCAAGTGGTGTTGCTTATTGGATAGTCCAAAAGCAAAAAGATGACCTGAGGGCGCCAAAGTTGTTATATCATAGTTTTCATGATTTTCTACAACACTGGCCTTTTTGTAGTTTGGTTAAATATATTAACAATTTAAATTTTCAACGACAATGCTCTCAAGTCTCACATACACTAATGTATGTACTTTTTAGATTCACATAAAATAAAATTCGAAGTGAAATTGTTTGAAAGTTTTCATTGATATGCAAGCAAATAAATTATTTAAAAAACTATTCGGATCAAAAAACAATTCTTTGTATGTACTTCAAATACTTTAACAGAATATATATACTTTGCTTTGTATACAGATGTACCTATGCTCATGTTTCCTTATCTCCTCATCATACTAGGTAAGTTTATTTTTGGATGTTACAAACATTTTCAAAGAAAATTTTAATACATATTTTTGAGTGAGTTGCATACATTTATTCGTTTTTCATAACTTAAAAAAATAATACTACTACTACTAAGAATATGTGACTATGTTGTTCTATATTTTTTGGTGTTTGCAATATATATATATTTTTAATTATAATTCCAGTTGTTTCGTATTTTGAATGAAAAAAAAAATGTAAAAGATATTTAATGTTGATTAAAACTTTAGAACTTAAAAAATGCAACATGATTTTTGGCTTACGCCAAGAAAGCAATAAAAAAAACAGAGTTTTCTGTTACTTTTGCGTGTATTTTTGTTTATGAATTTTGTTTTATTTATTTTTTGTTGCATTCACATACGTTATTTGCTTTAAAATCAGTCTCTATTGCTTTTGCTCTATTTAATGAATGCTTTTATTTTTAGCTTAGTTATGGGGGATTTTTCTTTTTGATTTTTATGTTTTAATAGTTTATATATTTTGTATGTTGGGCTTTGCTATTTCTCAGTAAAAAGTTGTGTGTGTATGCGTGTGTGTTTATTTTTAATTAATGGTTCGCAGTATTTAGTGTTTTTTTTAAGTTTTCAGTTTCGGTTTGTTTTGTATGTATGTAGTACATCTTAGAAAAATATCACATTCTTTCTTCGTTCGTTCAAGAGACATTTTTTATGCATTACATTAAGTATTTTTTTTTTTCATTTTGTATGTTTTATTTCGCTATTTCGTTTTGTATTTATTATTTAATTGCTATTTACACATACGTTTTTTGTTTTGTTGCACATTTAAAATATATAAAATTTAAAAAATATTTTGATTGAGGTCATTTTATAATTATTGCTAGATCTTTCATGTTTTCAAGCTGTTGCTGTATCCGTACCATTTCTATAAGTTTTTGCTTATGTTTTTTTGCACACATTTTCATTTTGTTTTAATATAATTTTTATATTTATTTGTTTACTAATTTTACATTTAAACACTTGAATTTCATCTAAAAGTTTGCTTTTGCTTGCTTTTACATATCTATATATAAATATATTTATAGACACTGAATTTTTTATGTATAAAAAATTTTCGAAACATTTTTTTTGTCGGCTTTAATAATGTGCATAGTTATTTTGTTATTTTTTTTTTTGAATTCTTTGACTTTTAGTTATACATATGCTATTTTCTTAGGTATAACATTATAAATATTTAAGAGACACGACAGTTAAAGTGTAGAGCTTAGTTGAGGGAATTAGAGAGAGAAAGAGAAAAAAATGCTTTATTTATTTTCGTACTTTTTCGTTTGTTTTTTTTTTTTTTAAGTTTACAACATCAACAATGAAATATTTTATAGATTTTAATTTTTTGCTTTTTTTTTAGTTTTTTTGTAAAAATTTCAAAAAGACGCCTAACACCGAAAAATATATTGCATGTACTACGTTTTATTTTTATTTATTTTTTTTTTTTTATCTCAATTACGCTTTGTATTTTCGTATATTTTTTTAAATGTATAATATTTTTAGATGTTTAAATTTTATGTTGTTTTGCTTTTGTGGTTTTATGTATAACTACTTCTTTTATTTACATGAGTTAGTTGATGTTAACAATTTATTTGATTCTAGACAAGTTAAAATTTTTTAAGTACGACCAAAAAAAAAAAAAAAAAACAGTTGCTGTTTTTTTTTCTTATATAACACATATTATATCCGATTTGTTTATTTCTTTTATTTACTTTTAATGTGCAAACCAAATTTTGCTTGACTTACTTCTCACTTCTGACCATATACATATACGACATTATCTCTGCTTTTGTGTTATGTTGTATGTACGTGAAACCTCGAAATTGTCTTAATTTCATGAAAACTTAGTTTTGTTTTGTGATTTTTTTGTATTTTTTATTTGGTATTAAAAGCTACAGTAACGTTCAGCGTAAAAAATAAGAATAATATTCGGCTTGTTACAGAAATCGAAATCTAAAAAATACATCATAGCTTTGGAACTGTTAAGTAAGTGTATTTAAGTCTTTGTATTTGATTGGCACAATACATTCAAATGGGTTGCATCTAATTACTTATGACGGCTTTATGACAAAACTCATTGAAGAAAGCTTTAAATATATGTTATTTTAAAAAATGAGCGCAACTGCAGACTTTGGTAGTAAATGCATGGATTAGGCTTATTAAAATCCTTGTCAAAGTTTGGACAAAATTTTAATTTCCCGATCTAAATGGATTGCAAATTGTTTTTTTTTTTTAAATTATAAAAGCCAAACAATGGCTGCCTTAATAAGATCGAAAACAATTTTTAAGTAAAAGCCGTTTGCGTGTTATGATACTTATAAGTCATTTCATGCAGGCAAATAAGAAGTAACTATTATAGGGAAAATTTTCAATAAAAAAAATGATGTCATTTTTATTTTCTGATTTTAAGAACCTTTAATTTTAAAGAATATCAATACAATAATACGAGATGTGTTTTTCAAAACTTTTTTTTCCGAAAATATTGTATTTAATTTTTTTTTATTTACGAGTGAAGGTTGAAAATATTAATGTAATTAATTTTTTGTTTAGATATTTCGTTAAAACTTTTTTGAGGTAATTGCCAATATCAATAAATTTAAAAAAAAAAAAAAGAATTTTAGTTTTCAAATACCTTTTATTTTGAAAAAGTTATTATTGTGTTCATTTATTGATTTTAAATTTCTTAATTCAGGAATTAATTTTCAAAACGAGAAAAAAGTTTTTTGTTGATAAAAAAATATTTGTTCCATACTTTCTTAATCAAACACAAATATTTAAAAAATTTTGTCGAATATTTCGAAAAAATGGTTTTTAATTTCAAAAAAATTAATTCGAATTTTAAAGAAATTGAAATTTGCTATATTCTCATTTATTTAAAAAAAATGAGATTATATCTCGCTTTATTTAATTTTGCTTTTTAGTTTTTTAACTGAAACTGTTGATCATTTAACGCTTTGAACGCCACTGTGGTTTGGTAACACTTTTTATTTTTTTTTTTCATTGTGTGTTGATTAGTTACTTTTATTTTTTTTATTTTGTTTATGTTAGTTACCTAAATGAACAACATTCATAATTTGTTTAAAAATATGTATGTCATTGCTATGTATATATATATATTTATGTATATATATACCATATACATGTGTATATGGTATAAGTGTATATGTTGTATATATATCTATTTAGTATATAATTATGTATATGTAATAGACACCGAAAACCACATGTACATTTATGTATGTAAATGTATATAGATATATCTATATATAAGTTTTTGTTTTTGATTTGTTTTAGTTTTTTTTTTTTTTAATTTATGCATGTATATATAAATAAATATTGTTTTAAAATGCATTAATTTAATGCCAAAAGTTTCGTTGTTAGATTTTGTAATATTTTTGTTACACGTATTTCCTGCATTTTGTCTATGCCTTGTCTGCTTTATACTTAATTAAAAAAAATACTCATATATTAGGTATATATATATATATATATCATATTTATATGGGAAATTTGTTATATATGCATATATATATATATATATATATTTATAAGAAATAAGAGTCTTGAATCCCTCCAATTTGTTGGTATTTTTTCAATATATATTTTTGTTTTGTTTTTTTCATGACATTTTGTTTGGCTTACAAATTAAAATATGCTTAATTATATTTTAAGTACCCAAACAATATGGTAGGTTTCTCGTTTAAATTTTTAGTCAACTAAAAAAAAATGTTTTATAATTTTTTTGTTACGCTTAGCAATTAATAATTCTCACACTTAAGTTATTGAAAAAAATGTTTTTAGTTTATTTATTTATTTTTTTTTTTGAATTTCAAGCTTTTTTTTAATATTGCTTTATTGCTTACTTTTATTTCATGACTTGAAAGTTTAAAATTATCTCTCAATAATTTTTTATAATTTTTACACATATAATTTTGAGTTGCTAAAATTTTGTTTAAGGCGCGTTTTCACTACGAATTTAAAGAAATGCGCTAGCTACGTTGGATCGTAGTACTAAAAAGAAACCCACCCAGATGCTAATAAGAATTTAAAATAAATTTTATTTTTTAATTATTATTATATGTCATAACAAAGATAATGACGCCTAAATATATGTCCTATATATGCATAACTATATTTACATGGTTTCAAAAATTTGATTTAAAGACAAAATTGCAAAAAAAATTGTTTATAATTAATAAATAAAAATTGGAAAGCTGCAAAAAAAAAAAAAAAAAATGGCTTATCAGTTTTAAATTTTATTTTAGTTTAGCCTTTGATAAGGGACATCTCAGGCTGAGGACATTGAAGTTTTTGTGGAAACAGCGAATTTTACTTTATTTAAATTGAATCTGCATTTTTTAAAACTTAACATTTAGCGTTTATACACAAATGTTACATTTTTTTATTTTATAAAGTGCAAATACATTTTCTAAGCTTTAAATTTTAGTAGTTGTTTTATTAGCTACCAAAACATGTTGAAAAAGTTTCTTTTACTATTAACGAAAATCTAGACAACATTGCGGCTTATGGGACGGTTTTTGTTTAAAACTTATAATTAAAGTAAGACTTATATTAAAAAAAAATTATTTGATGACTGAATCAACATAATTTATGTATAAAGCTGCTTAATAATATATTTTAATTATATTATATTTTATTAATAATAAAATTTATTTTATAAAGAAAATTTGAAATCAACTAAATATAAATTTTTTAATCGAAAAAAAAATTATATTAATAAAAAATATATATATAATTTTTTATTTTTTCTATTTCCAATAACAAACAATGCAAAAATAAGCCAATGTAAAAATGAATGAAGTTACTAAATATAAATAAACATAATCATTAAGCAATACAAGCCAACGTGTGCTTCGACTTTCTCTATAAAGTCTTTTGAATGTCGAATATTAGCTATTAAGCAAAACCAATGTTTGAATAATCCTACAATTGAATGCATAATTAACAATTGAATTTGAAATTTAAATAAATAAAAGGATAACAAATTAATCTTTACGTATTGATTGATAATAAATAAAACAAATAATTAATAATAATTAATTAATGCACGAAAGCAAATGTGATTGAACGTATGCGGAAATGTACAATCAAATAAATGAACGAATGTAATGATACTCGAATGAATTTTTGAGTACATAAATTTGCGATTAAATAAATATTTTTTTTAAATCATTAACAAATGATTGATTTATTTCAATATGCATATAAATAAATTAAATAATGAAAGAATGAATCAATGCCTGTATCAAGTGCACGATTATTGCATGAGTAAATTAATGGTCGGTTAAATAAATAATAAACTATATAAAAAATATTCAAATAATAGAATGTGTTAATGGTATGGAAAACAGAGTTAATCAATAAAAGGTTAGGCCGGCAGGCCCCCGGGGGAGGGGACCTCACATAGATCAATGTGATCCTTAGTGGAATAATCAATAAAAGATTAAATTAATTTAAATAAATTCAAACTCAATAAATCAATTTATGTGAAAAAGTAATTTAATTAAAAAGATTAAATTAATTTAAATAAATTCAAATTCCAAAAATTAATTTAAGTGAATAAGTAATTGAATTAAATAGATGAAATGAAAAAATGCATGAATAAACAAAAAAACGATTGAATGCATCAATGAACAAATGAATGCATGAATGTATAAATGAGACAGTTAAATGTATGGAAAAATTAATAAGAGATTAAATTTATTGATGATAAATTAATACATAAATAACAAAAAAAATTGTATAAAAAAGTGAATAACAAAATGAATGAAGTTAACAAAAAAAGGATACATTTGTGGAAAAATAAATGAATGAATAATCATAATAAGCATGAATGAATACAAAATGATTGACTGCATGAATGAACAAATGAATACGAATAAGACAATGTTTAATCAATTGAAACTAATGAAAAAATATATGAGAATAAATTAACTGATGATTGAACAAATAAGTTAATAAATGAATAACAAAATATATGCATGTATAAAAGAAAAAAGTGAATGCAAGAGCAAATGAAGTTAATAAATAAATGATGCCTGTGTGAAAAAGTAAATGAATGAATTAAAGTGACGGTATACATGCATGAATGAATACCAAATGATTGAATGCATAAATGAACAAATGAATGCATGAATGTATAAATAAGATGAAAGAAGTGATGTTTTTATTAATTTAATGCATAAAATAATAAATTAATTGATCAATAAGTGAATGATTGAACGTATTAAAACTGAATTAGTAAACAAAAATGTGTATAAATGAATAATAAAATAAATGCATGTATGAAAGAAAGTGTGAATAAAATAGTGAATAATTAAAAGAGTAAATAAATGCAGTAATGGATTAATGAATGAGAATAAATTAATGCACTAATGAGTAAAAAAATGAATGAACGAATGAAGGCATGATATGCATGAAGAATGAAGAGATGATTGGATATATTATAAATGCCGATCTTTATAAATGTTTGATAAAATAAATGCAATAATCGCAAGAATTTTTTAATAGGTAAATGATTGAATGAATTAATATGTGCTGACGTAAGTAAATGAGTGCAAAAATGTGTAAATGTATAAATACATGCGCTAATTAAAAAAAATAAATAAACAAAAAACAAAAAAATGTATGAATATTAAAATTTCCGAATGAACAAGTGACTTATGACAAAATGGATTTAAGTAACTTGGAAAAGATGAGTTAAATGTGTAAATTTCTAGAATGAAATGTAATGTAAAATAAATTTAATAATATTCCTTGTTTTTCATGTATTCAGCGTAGATAATTGATGCCTGCAACAAATACCAATACTAGAGCAGCGTTTCTCTTGAATGAGTAGTATTCATTTATTAATAACAAATTCATGTCCATCTCTTCGCTACAAAAATTCACCAAGTGAATTTACTTTTTATTTACTGTATATCAGAATGCAAGAAATCTTTTAGTATCTCATTAATACGTGATAACGTTCATTCTGCTCCGAACGACAATATGCTGAATGAACAGTTTATTTTAAATGCATAAAATTAGTAAATTAATTCTTCTATGTTTTATTCTTTATTTCAATCTTCACTGAGTGAATTCTGCTCACGACATAAACTTTACTTATAAAATTGATTTTTTAAACTTTATTGACGCTTGCTTTTGTTCTAATCATATTAATTACCATAGATTTTTGCAGCTAAATTATATTACAAAAATAAATAAAACGCATACATTATGGAAAAATATGTATATAATGCAAAAAAAATCTTTATTAATAAATACTATTTAATAATAATAAAATGAAATAATAATTGTTTACAAAAAAAAAAACATGTTCATATACAATTAATAAACGATTAAAGTTCATATAGCTCACAGCATATTTTGTTGTTGTTGTTTTCTTTATCAATTAAATATTAAATAAAGTATTAAAATATTTGACAGAATTTGTGCATTAAAAAGTTTTTAAGTAAAGTTGAATAAACATTTGCTATTTGCAATTGTGATGTTAAACTTTAACTAAAACAAAATTCATACAATTTGACATAAATCATTTAGTTAAATAAATTATGGTTTTAAACAGTTGCATTGTGCATACATTTTATGTATAATAAATTTGTTTAGCCGTGTTTTGTGCTTTATAAAGGCAGTGTTTTTGTTGTAATTATTGATTTTGTAGTTGTAGCAGCATTAGTTTAAAAACTTAAATAAACTTAGCAGTGCGCTTTAATTTAAAAAGCGACAAAAAAGAATAAATGTATTCTATACATATATATATATATTTTTTTTTAAATAAAACTAAAGTTTAAGTTTTTTAAGGTGCTAGAAAATAACATTGTCTAGGGTCCCTGACATTTTATATAATTATAATCTATAAAGAAAAACCCAAAAATTACAAAAAGTTTTATGTTATAAAACGTTGCTAGTTAAATCTAAACCAAAAACAAATGTCTTGTCTTTTTTTTTAAGTGAAGTTTAAATAAATGTAAGCAAAAAAAATATTTATATAAAATGTGCATTTTGTTAAACTATCACAAAAAATTTACTACAATTGAACACTTATTTTGAGAGTTTTTTTTTTGACAGCATTGTATAAGGCAGATATGTTTTACATAAGTAAAAAGCAAAGTTATATGCGTAAATAAATTATCTATAAAAAAAGATAAAAAAAATGATTTATAGTAACAAGCTGCTACGCGGCTTAAATAGTGCAGAACGTTATCGTTAGAGTTGCCAACTTTTTGCAACACAAATTACAAAAAAAAAAAAAGTAAAAATTAACTTTTATTTTTTAAATGTAAGAGCACATATATATATTCGGTATATCGAAGTTTTGCTTTTTTTTTGGGTTTTTGAATTACGAAAGGTAAGCTAGGTTATTGCCTCCAAATGGTATGTATTATGTACTAAAAACTTAGTTATCAGCAGCATTCAGCTTCTACTCTGTATTGACATATGTCTAGACTCTGTTTGTGGTTTTTATTATTTAAACTATTTCTTTTTTTTAGAACCTCAAATTATAGCTTATTTATTGTATAATTTGTCCCCAGCTTAATTTGAACCGAAAATGCAGCTCAAATAGCGACTTGTTTTGCTATTGACTTGGTTTGTTTTGTTTTTCTTTTTCGAAACGTTTTCGTTTTTAAATATTTGTTTATTTGCACTTGTTTCATAAAAATGTGCTTTACTTTGTTTATTCAATAAGCTATGACCAATATTTGCGACGCTACTGTCATAGGCATGTGTTTGTGTCTGTTTATTTTATTTTTTTTAGTTTTATATTTCTTTTTTTGTTTTAATATTTATTTAAATTATGAGGTACTTTAAACTTTTTGGCACAGTGAAATTTTTTACTCTTTTACATATTCTTCATTTACTACTTCACTTTATTTATTTTGTTTGTTTTCTCTTGCTTTTAATTTATTTTGTTTATTTTTCATTGGTACGGCAAATAACTTATTTTCTTTTATTTATTTATTTGTTTTGTGTTTTTTATTTTGTGTTCTAATCTTACAATATTTAGTTTGGAAAAAAATTGTTTTTGAAAACATTACATTTTATAGTATTTTTTAATTATTTATATATACTATATGCATGTATGTATATAATATTATTATTATTATTATTTTTTTTTTGAAACTACATTTACAGTTTAATTCGATGTTCTTGGTTCAAAGTTTGTAAGTTGATTGGTGTATATGTGAGTGAGTGAGTGTGTGTGTGTGTGTGTGTGTGTTGGTGGATTTTGGGTGTTTACATTTTTTTTCAGTGTATTATCGCGTGCTACATTTCTGTTGGTGGTAACCCTTTGCTTTGAGACGTACTTTAAGAGACTTTGAGAAATCGCAGAGATTTTTGTACATAAAAACAAATTAAATTGAATTTTTTTAATATTATTATTATTATTATTTTTTAATAAAATGGCTGCCTAGCAGTTTTTATTTCATTTTATTTTGAGGGATTGGCGAGCGTAAAGCTAAAATTTTTAGGCGTTTTGTCGTGTAGGTTCAAACATCTCTTTAAGCTTGTTATAAATAAAAACTAAAGCTGCAAAAACGCTTTAATCAACACATATGCTGTAATATAATTTAATTTGAAAAAGTTGCGAAAAGTAAAGTTTGATATTTTAACGCAGCAATATTCGAATAAATTGTATGTCTGATTTCAGCTAAAAGTATTAACAATAAGCTAACTAGATTCTAACTTTTTCTGTCTCCGAATAATTTTCACTCAATTTGGCGTTTTCATTTAGGTGGGATGTAGAGATACTATTTGTTTTAAAATTTTAAATCCAAATCAAAAATTAAAACCGAACCAACCAAATTGGAGATGTCAAAATTTGTTGAAATATATTTTATATAAAAAAAAATGGTTTAAAATTATAAATTAATATTTTTGTAAAAATAAACCAAATTAAAAATAGTAAATGAACATTAATTTAAAGTAAAAATTGTAATTGACGAATTGTTTTTTGACAATAAACATGTTTTTTTAATATTAATTAAAATTGTTCATGCTTTAATTCAAATATTTGCTTTTTTAGTACTTTTTAATATTAAATATTAAAATTTAATATTGTATACATATTTTAATAAAACACAACTTTATAATAAAAATATTTTAAAACATTAAAAAATGATTTTATATATATAAAATTTATATTTCATATAAATATAGTAAATATTAGTAAAATTACTAATACAAAGAAAAATTAGTATATGTTAAATTTGTCACTCAATTCTTTTTCACTTTTTATTAAGATTTTGTTCATTTATGATTTTTTTGTTATTGACATAAATTTATTTCATTTACAAATACTTCTTAAGTATTGTTTAATTTTTGGGCATTTTTCACATAATATATTTTCAGTTATGAAAATGTATTTAAAAAAATTCAAAATTTAATACCTATGTATGACTCTTTAAAATCTAAAATTAAAATAAAAACTAACAATTTAAATTCTTTAATGAAACCGTTGCTCTTGCAGATCTTGGTGGGTTCAGATTGTGCATTCTTCAAAAACTGAAAAACTGTCAATACTTTTTGGAGTGGCCTTATTCTCTTATTACAAACGCTTTGATAAACCAAATTGAGACAATATTTAAATAAAAACTAATCACTTCTGACGGTACCACGTTTTGCTTCGTTTTGTTATAAAATATGGTTCTATGCATATGTAATGTGACAGAAGCTGCATTTTAGATTTATATTTCTAGTATTTTCGTCGTTAAGGATTGTGTCTTGTTAGAGCTCGTTTGGCTTAACATCATTCAAATTTTACTTAATTTTTAAAAATTTTCATTTATAAGTGTTGCTGACAAAACGGCAGTAGAAGACTTTCCAATGTTTATGTGTTTGTATAAATATTTTGGGAATATTTTTAATTGTCGTACAGTTTTATTTTATACTTTTTTAATTTTCTAGTGAGCTGCTGTTTTAATTGTGCTTTTGTTAAAGATTTGGTAGAGTAAGCGCACATATCGCTATTGATACAGATTACACACAAACAACCTAAACTGTTCAGAAGATTTCGATATAATGTTTTCTAATTGTTCTGCAGCTCTTAAAGGCAAATTTTCTAGAATTTTATTCGAACCATCAGGACTTGAGTATAGTCGTTTTACGCAAAAGAAACTTGGTTAAAAAAGAAAGCACACTATAAATTGCTCTGGAACTTTTCATTTTCATAAAATTTCTTAGCTTCAATTCACTTGCAAGATTTCGTTGCATTCGTATACCCGTCAGGTAAAAGTCTTTGAGCATTTCGTTACGATGTTTTTAAGACTGAATTTGTGAATATTTTTTGGTTTCATTTTTCATTCTGTTTAGCTATTCTGAAAAGATTTATTAACAATGTTTAAAAAAATATCAGAAAAATATGTCACAAAACAATTAATTTTATTTCAGGATTAAGTAAAGTTAGGGTGGCACTCGGCTTATAAAAACAGCTTATTTGGGTGAAAACGGGGCCGTTTCAATAAATTTAGGCGCACACACAGAATAACTTTAGATTTTAAAGCTCACAAAGCTTTTGTTCTTTTAGGTTCCAAAATCCCCCAGGCCATAAGACAATAAGTGTTGTTTTAAGCTTAAAAACATTTGTATAGTTTAGTATTTCTCATCTGCAACAAATTCCTAACAGCCTTCGCGTTTTCGTCTAGATGTTGAAATTTATTAAAAATAATAAAGTATTTAATTTATCAGCTTAGATTTTTTTGAGTTAAGTAATGGCTACCAAACGTAAAACATTTCAAATGTAATGTTTGTATTAAATAAATAATGTATCAAGAAAAAGTTTGAACATTTTCGCAAATGCCTTTTTTTTTAATTTTAGCTTCGCTCTGCCAATGTATTTAGCTATTGTTTTTTATTTATTATTGTATTATGGTTTTAAATATTTTAAAAATATTTACGTTTTGTTTAACTGTATGTAAATTAGCTTTGCTATTGATTTATTTGCTATATGAACTATTTCTTTTAGTATATGTATTAAGTAGTAAATTACTAAATATTTATTTTTTTTGTTTTTGTTATTATTTATTTTTGTTGTTGTAATCACAGTTAGTTTGTGTTGTGGTTGTTGTTTGCTGTTGTTGTAAAAAACAGTTTTGCTTAATTAGATAATTGCTATTGTAATTAGTTAGTTTTATTTGATTAGTTTAGTTATTTATTGTTGCTCTATTTTTGATTTTTTGTTGTATATGTTTTATTTGTTGTTTCATTTTCTTTATGTAAAAACTAAACTATTGACGGTGGTTGCACATAAGTAAATATTTTTAATTTTTTTTTCTTTTTCTTGTATATAGCATTGTTTCTACTTCCATTATCTTTGTCGACTACGTCATCTTCAACATCTACTCTCTCTGCATATTAAAAAGTTTTGAAGCCTCAGCTTTGCTTTTGCTTTAAAAAATATACAAAATGTACGTTGGTATTTTTTGCTTGTTGTTTTTTGTTGTTTTTAACTATGCTTTAGATTTGTTTAATAATAAATAAATATAAAAAATTTGTTTAGTTTTGTTGTAGTTATAGTTGTTGCTTTCAGCTAGCACATATCGGTAGAAAAAAGCATACATTTTTGAAACATTTAAAACAAAGTAAATAATTGCTTTGCTTTTGTCTCTTGCCTCTGTGGTTTTTGTTTTGTTTTTTTTTTTTCATGCATTTTATATACTTTGTATATTAATGTAACTAGAGTTAATAAAATATATTAATTTTCGTACTTAAGAGTAAATAAAAAAATTCTTTTGCTTTATAATGTTGTTGCTTTGCTATTGTTTTTGTTTGTTAGTCATGTTCTTATTGCATTTGTTGGTTTTTCGGGTACAGACATGCCAAGCTGCGCTGTTATACAGTGCTGCGTATTTGCTGACATGCCAAGTACTTTAGTTATTGTTATCACTGTTTTATTTATACTATTTTTTGTTTTGTTTATTGCTTTTGCTTTATAATTAGCTACTTTTTAACTATTTCGTTTTTGTTTAAGATGCATTTTGTACATAGTTTTTAAACGGCAGATTATTGTTGTTACAGACTATTTCATATTGCGTTTGTTGTAGTTTTTCAAGTTGCAGTTGTTATTGTTGGCAATTAGTTGTTGCAAACAAGCTTATAGTAAATAAAGTGCTTAAGTTAAGTTTAAAAAATGATTTACTTGAATACAGCTGGTTTTTTAAGCCACATTCAACTGCTAATTAAAATCTGATTAATTCTATATTCATATGCTTAAACATGTTAATACCCGTGCTCAAAGTTGCCAATCCTGTTGAAATAAAGCCATAAGCCATATGCATACAATTATAATTAAAAAAATAATTTTTTTTTAGTTAGTTAATTTATAAAATCAAATACAAAAGTTTATTGCTAGCTGCGCTGACTGTACCTTATGCACTGTTATCAGCTCGTTCAAACACAGCTAACAATGCTATTATCTCGCTCTCTTCCTTCAGTTAGTTTCGTACAGTTCTTGCAGTTGCTTTCATGCAGTTGCGGTCAACTTGCTTTAAAAGCTTCAGACGACGACATTTTTTTTTTGTTCGGAAAATTTGCATTTTCCTGTTTACTTTTTTTTGTGACAAAATTCGAATTTGTGACTACCTCTGCACAAAATAAATTTATATACTGTCTGTGTATATTATATAATATATGTATATCAAAAAAAAAAAAAAAAGTACTCGGCATATAGCTAATACCTTATAATCATAATAATAATAGTTGTAGGTAGTTTTAATTACAAAACAAATTTTTGTTTTTAGTTTTCTTAAGCTTCCTGTAATTTATGCCTCTTGCGTATTTCGCTTTACTTTTGCTACTTTAGTGTATGTGTGTGTGTGTGTGTATATATATACTTGTGCGTGTGTTTGTATGTGTATGAGAGTGGGACGCCATTTTATCTGCGTAGGAGCCGCCTCCTACGCGCCTCATCTCAGCGTGGTGCATTATGTATATGTGTGGTCAAATGCTTTGATAGATAATCAGCGCGTGCAAAGCATTTGCCACAGGACTCGCAGTGATAGGGCCGCTCTCCCGTATGTATGCGTAGGTGACGCGTCAAATCCGACTTGCCACCAAAGGCACGTCCACAGAAGAGGCAAACAAAGGGTCGCTCACCCGTATGCTTGCGCACGTGCAGCTTCAGATTCTCCTTGGAACGCACGCATTTGCCACAAAATGGGCAGGCAAAGCGCGAGGTGGCAGGACTGCAAGATATGACATAAAGTTGCAGTATTTAGGAAAAGTTCTAATTTACTTACCGCTTGTCACGCTGCCGTTCGGCCGCATCCACGCGTAAAAAGTTCAATATGGATGCTTCCTGTGGATTAAGTCCCAAAAATTGTTCATTCGGTATGCGCTCTGCATTGATGAGCGAGGTAAGAGAGCTAAGTGAGCTTATGCCACTGCCACTACCAGCTCCAGCAGCAACTACTGCAGCGCCAGTGTTGCTGGAATTGTTTGCATTGGCAGCCGCTGCAGCAGAGAGTGCATGTGGTGAAGCTGCCGCAGCAGCGGCTGCACTAACGGCAGCGGACATTGGCAGTGTGACGTGAGCGAGATGTGCGGCCAACTGTTGTGGATGGTGGTGATGATGGTGGTGATGGTGATGAAAGGAGGGATCCGTTTCCAAGTGGTGTGTGGTGTTTAGTAGGCGTGACTGCAGCAAGAGATTATAGAATAAGTGTACTGTGTATGCATTTAAAGTCTTAGATATATAAGAGCAAACTGAAAGACGTTGCTCATTTGGAGAAGCTATTAGGGACTGGCCGTAGCACAATCTTACTTGATAATCTTCGACAGCCATTAAAATAAAAAAGATACGTGCTATAATAATAGTAGTCGCTTTTAAGAGAATATTTCTCCAACGTATGGTAATGGCCATATTTGAATGAACCACAAGCTATATGAGCTATGTAGCCACATTCGCCTACTAAAACTACGTCTGCGCTGGTATTTTTGAAGACTCACAAAAGACGCGTCCTTTACTGCAATTAATATGTTTCGCAACGGAGGATTGAAGGCTTGGGTGCCTGTATGAGCTAAAGTGACATTGATCATCCCGGCGCAAACGATTATGTTGGTGCTGGATACGTCATGCTCCAGCCAACAAAGTAATCGGGGATGGGAACATGCGACTAAGTAGGAACTTGATAGCCAACGTTATTACCAGCAACCATTGGAAAAAAAAAACGGTTGGCGCAAGATAATTGCCGCTGTCAAGTCCGATAGCCGGTTTTAATGGCCAAAGTAGTAGCAGATGATAATATATATGCCGAAGATAAACAGATTCGGCGCTTTTTGAACAGTTACGCAGGAACTGTTACCATGTTAATCTAACATACTTTTAAAAGGTTAGATCCGTCTTTTCAGTCTGCCCTGGCTCCTATAATGTGAGGAGTGCAACCGCTTACCCGCTTATTTGTACTATGTATTACGTCCGAGCTGCTGATATTTGGCTCTGTTGTGTTGGTTGAAACCGAGGCTGAGGAGTTGTTATCATTGTAAAGCATTCCAATTCCAGCCGAGTCTATAGTGTTGTCCTGCTCATGTTCTTCGCCAGTAGCATTACCTGTAGAGCTGCCACCGGCAGCAGCAGCTATGCTAGTGGCATCACTTTCGCCCTCACGTTTTACATTAATACGCAAGTCTTCGCCTTCGTCGGCCAACATGGGCTCCTGTGAGCTGGTCACAATGTCCTGTTCCAGCTGTGTGTTGGTCAAGCGGCCTGCGCTTAAGCCTACGCCCATGCCAGTACCTACACCAACGCCCATGCCTACGCTTTTCTTGCCATGTAAGCGTTCTAGCGCATGATTGAGACGATGTTTCTTGAAGCTTTTCAGATAACGAAACTGCATGCCACACACATCGCAGGTAAAGAGCTTGTCGGCAGGCAGACGTGCACGATGATTCTGCTCCTTGTGCTTGGCATAGGCCGAGCGATAACGATACGATTGACCGCATTGTTCACATATAAAGGGTTTCTCTTCGCCGGGTCCAATGTGCGGATGCTGTAGTGCAGCATGTTGTTCTAGCAGCCATACATTGGGAAAGTGCGCATTGCATACCACACAGCGTGTTTCCTCCTCAATGGGCTCACTGAATAGTGACGAGGTTTCCGATGGACTTTTAAGCATCTGGCTAAGCTGCTGATGCTGTGCCAGCAATGCTGAGCTAGGCGGTGGCGTCGATGAGGTAGACGATGAGGAGCTCTTCTCCTTACAGCTCGAGGTATCGGTGCAGCTGACCGGCGTGTTTGCGCTGGACAGCAGTAGCTGTGTATATTGACGCAGTCCAGCTGCATCCACAATTACGCTGCTGGGCGTGCTATTATTGGCCACACGTCGACGCTGCTGCTGTGCCAGCAGCTGTTCTAGTGATTCCTTATAGAGCAAGGCGCTACTGTTCGGCGTAACAACGCGTTCGCTGCCGCTAGGCAGCTCTACAATGGTAACGTCATCGCTGCTACTGTCCGTATTGCGCTTATGCAAATCGGGATCCGGCGAATGCTCGGCATTGGCAATAGTGCCACCCACTGAGGTAGCCGTCGAGGTAGAGCTGGCCATTTGTTGGGGCGATGGTGTGCCATCGTGACGTCCGCTTGACTTGGTCTGCTGTTGCTGCTGGTGCTGGTAGAAGGCTGAGGGAGTGGGATAGCGTATGTTAAAGACATGAGGCTGCTGCGGTTGTTGTTTGTACTGCTGTTGCTGTGCATTGCTGGAACGGTTCGATTGCGTTGTACCGGAGGGTTGCTGTTTGGCAGCGCTGCTGTTGGACTGCTCGGCGGCACCGGTAGTGTAAGCTGAGACAGAAGCAGAGCCGGAAACGGAGGCATTGACAACGCCGCCTGGGCCATGATGATTCGCATGTGGGTTGCTTTGCTGATAGTCCTTTGTAAGCAGATCGCTTAATGTGGTAAAACGGTGGGAGAAGTCTTTGGGCGCCGACAGTAGGCCGCGCGTGCTAAACAATTAGAGAGAGAGAAAGTATTAGAACAAAGTGGGAGACATTATCAACAGCTGGAGGAAGTCAGGCCGCACCTAATATGTTACAGTGCAAGGATAAATATTGCGAGAGCAAAAATTGAGGCTGAGAGATAGAAGGAGAAGTAAGGAGCACCGCTTTTAGTGAAAAAGTGTGTTTAATTTTTAATTTTATTTGTCTAACGTTCGTTTGTCTGCCATGGCTTAGATCTTGCATTTGGTCGTCTGTGTTTTTGTAGAATTAACACTTTCTGTCTCTTTAAATACCCAAAGGAACCGGTCTCCTATTTCTATACTCTATCCGTTGCTGCTTGTAATGCTGGTGATCCTTTTGATACCCTTAAATTATTATTTTATTTTAATTTTATTTTAGAAATGCCTATACACTTGGGCACTCTGCGATCTTTCTTAAAGTTGGTATAGACTGCACTTATACCTCAAGATTAACAATAATAAAGCTTCTTAAATTTGGTCTTTTGTTTCAAAGCATGAGAATATTATATTCGTAATATCCTTATCGGTTTTGATAAAGGAAAAAGGTACTTACCGCAATGCCTCCTCAGCCAGCCAAGTCTGATGTTGTAGTATGCTCAAGATTCTGGACGGATCAATGTCGTAGAGGCTCAGGCCGAGCGGTGTAAAGGGAAATGCGAATGGTGTAGGACAGCGGGTGGCCATGGCGCTCAAAGGTGAGCTAAAGTTACGAAGCAACTGCAAATCCAGCACAAAAGAAACATAAAACATTAGAATTTTGGCATGTGAAGAGGTGTATTGAGGGTGGGGCAAGTGGCAGTGTGGGACAGACTATAGATGTAGATGCGTATGTGTGTATGTGATAGATAAAGAGTATAAAATGGAAAATCTGGAGTTGGGCCGCTGCAAAGGGTTTACTATTTAAACTAAAATGGGTTGGGTAGCTGAAGAATTTCGGCTAAATAATGTTACATGCTAGTTACTACAACAAAAACCTTTTAACAAATTATAGTTTACAAACAGTACTTTCTATATAGACTAAGGCACTACTTTCGGTATTACTTACGATTTATGTGGCTCACATGACGTATGCGTTATGCATTTGCAGCAAATCTTAGCTGCCAAAAACGCCAGTGATAAAAGTTGCTACCTTATATAATAGTACACAGATAGACATTGAAAGAAAAACATTGAAGAGTAAGTTGAAAGCATGTCAAAGTGCGGGACGCTTAAAATAATTCCAAACTTCTTGGCGCTTTTTTGGTTGCGAACTCTACAAATACAGCTGTCATGCATAAAAAGTAGGGTATGTACGCATGCAGGTCATGAAATTTGGCACAGTGCCAAAAAAAAAGGATCCATAGAAAACTATTGACATTGAAATTTAGTTCCAAATATGATGGTATCTGAACTATATCTGTTTATCAAGTATGAAGTGAAATTTTGAATAAAAATATTGAATATTAAAAAAAATCATTCAATGGGTTTTGTTTATATTTTATTCAACTTTGCCTATTAAGCCGTAAAGCCGTGAACACAAATTATTTGTTAATTTTGGATGCTATTAATTGTCTATTCAAATTATTTACATTCTAAAGTTCAATATTTCACCGAAACATGCCTAAGGTGAAAATTAAGTGTAAAAATATTTTATTTAAAAAAAAAATAAATTAATGTATTTTTTCAGCACATTTGCTTTTCAAAGTTTTCTATATTTTAAAAAAATATTTGTAGCTCGTAATTTAGATTTTCGCCAATTTTTTTAGACACAAAAGACAAGCTATATTTCTTATACAATAATCGACCATAATATTTTGTTACAGGAAGGTTATGATAAAATAAATAATAATTTTTGTTATATAAAATTTCGATTTAATAAAAAAATTAAGCGAATAATTAGACAGGCAAATTATTTTTATTTATTTGAAATTGAAAATATTTGTATTTAAACAAGAATTAGATATTGCAAAATTATAAAAATTGGAACCCAGATTGTTGCGAATATTGGGTAGTGCTAAGCTGCATTCAAGTAGCTTTTGAGTTGGTCTTAAATTTACATTGTTTTTTACTTATAGAAACATTTTTTTTAACTATAATTTTGAAACAAAGTTTTTGTTGACCAAAAACTAGCAGTCAAAAGAGATTTATCCACTAGAATGATCAACATTCGCGGAATGTCTCTTTAAAAAGAAAAATTGAGAGTGAATTTAAACACAATAGATTTTTAATTAAAACTACTTCATTAAAAAAAAACTTACAGTGCATACTAAGCAATTTGGTTTGCGGAGTATGCAAACTTAAATTGCAGTCAATTCTTAAAATTCAGTTTTTAGTTTTAATAAAAGAAACGTCTCTCAACTTAGATGAAAGTAAGCATCCTAGCGGACCTTTGATTCCGCTTGGATGGATTATTGGAGTTATATGTATAAAAGCGTCCAAGATTATATCTAGCGTTTTGAGCAGAGAGTGTCTTGGAAACCATTTTTTTTATACAGAGATGCGCACTGCTTTTTAATCAATTCTGCGCCCAACTCTGGTCTATTGTATGTTTATACTAAAGATTATTTTAGCAGAGAAGATAATAAAATGCTTGAATTTTTCTTTCGAGCGTATGCAAATTATATGAAGCTCGAAAACTGTATTGTAAAATAAAAAAAAGTGAAATCAATTTATGAATTTTAAAACTTGAAAAATTTGTACTTGCTTCAAAAACTGAAGTTGTGCGTAAGATGTGAGAAACTATGATTTCTCTTTACTTTAATTGTGCTTACGAAATACATGAGTAAAAAACACGTTTGTATTTAATTTTGCAGAAGCCAAAATATACCCAAAAAAATCGATGAAGTCATATTTTTATATTTTTTAAAATTGCGTAGCAGCTGAAAAAATGCTAAGACAAGAAAACTTAAAACTAGTTGGAATAAAAAGTCATTATTATTTTCAATAGTTTTATTTATATAGAATTTACTCCTCTTCTTGGTTTTATTTATTTTATTATTTTTTGGTTTTGTTTTTTTTTCTCATTCCTTTATATGCTTATTTTTTGTGTGTTGTTTTTATATGTTTCTCATTTTATTTGCCTCGCTCTTAAAATCATCTCTTGCTCACTTACGCTGCTACACCCTTCGTCTACTATTAATTACGGATAATTCTTTGTTTCAGTTTCTGGTTCTTTTGTAATTCCTTTTATTTTTGTTTTTTTGTATGCAATCAATTGTCTTCTATTTTAGTTTTGTTTTACATATCTATGTATTTGTATGCTGACAGTGTTGGTAAGTGTGTATGCAGCTGTATTTTTTGCAGTTACTCAACACTTATGTATTTGCTTTTATTCTGCGTGTGAAATGATATTGTTGGTGTGTATAATTATGTGTTTATGTGTGTGTGTTTTCACCATAGCATAACTTGTGGCTGTTTTTTTTTTAGGTCCGTGCGTCCGAAAGTCCGAAATTCATGCGTGCTGTCGCACAGTAAAGTCTCTTTCTGATGATCTTTTTGTTTTTTTTTTTAGGTTTGGGCTTTATTTTTGTGTAATTTTGTTTTTTTATAAACTATGATATGCCTTGCTTTGCTTAAATATTTTTCATTTTATAAACTTTTTTAGTTTTGTTTTTAATCATTTTTATAATTTTTGTTTTGTTGTTTGCTTTGGGGCCGCCTAAAATATGTTTAATTTACTGTTGTCTGTCTTAGTGTGCGTGTGTGTGTTTTTGTGTGTGTGCTCAAAAAGGTTCTTATTTTTTTTTGTTATCTAAAAAATTTGTTTTGCTTGCTGCTGTTTTTATTATTATTGGTGCCTGATAAGCTGTTTGTTTTTTAAGACTCACTTTAAAGTTTGCTTAAAATATTTATTGTTTTTTTTTTTTGTTGCATTTTATTTATCAAAATCTTATATTCAGCAGGGCAACTCGAAAATGAGTTGACTTTAAAGGTTTGCTCAGTGCTTTTTGCTTTCCTTTGACTAAAAAAATTTGTTTTTTTTTGTTTATATATATATTGTATATTGAAGTTTGAGTTTTAACCTTCCGTCTTGTTGTTTTTGTTGTATGTGCTTTTTCGATATTGTTTTTGGTTTTTTTTATTTCAAATCAAGCTTAAGCTCTTTAGTTTTATATGTTATTGCTTAATAGAATAAACAATTATGAAAATAATTATAATAAATATAATAGAAATAATTCATAATGTAATTTTCGTGTACAGTGGGTTGCAGCTTAGTTTTTCTTATTGTTCTTCTACTTGTGAACAAAGAAATGGGCTTCGCAAAAGAAATTCGTACGCTCAAAAATAGGTATAGTAGTTTGTTAAGCTTTTTCTGAAATTGTAAACATTTTTTTTCTGCTAAATAGTTTTTTTTTAACAATTTCCTATTTGAACTATACAAGCAGGATTGTGTGTTTGCCTTGAAAGAATGTTCAAAGGCATTTTAAAAATGTTTTTGCAAAAATTGAACTCAATAGCCTCTCAGTTTTCATGATTAAAGATTAACTTTAAATTAACTTTTTGTTACGACTTTTAATTTTCAAGAACACAAAATTTGTTATACTGGCTGGAGAGCTGAAAATCAATTATGATGGAGAACGTGAGTCTCTTGAAATGGCTGTTAGTTTCAAGGGGCAACCATATGTAGAAAACCAATCTTTAGGGGGGCCTACATTTTTTTTTTAAGATAACTGTTGCATATTTCTCAATCAAAAAGCAGCAGTGTGTTCATTTTACCAAAAATTGGAAATTAATTTTTAGTAATTCATATTTTGGCATGATCTGTCTGCTAAATAAAATGTTGCAACATTTTTGAATAAACTAAAATGCACATAAAGAAAATCCGATTTTAATGATTAAATTGTTTAACCTGTGTTGATAGAATTCGTAGAAAATTTTCATTGTTCTATTTAGTTATTGTTTTATTTGGCTCATTCAAATGAGAAACTCAATCCTTACAGGTAGGGATTTTGCAGAATAGTTTTTACTGTATAGGCTTTGTTGATTTTGTGTTGAAATGTTTTTTTTATATTACAATTTGAAAGTACCAAGATAAAAAAGCTTTCTCTTTTAATTATTATAAATAATATCCAAAGGTTAAAATCGTGTAGGTTTCTATAAAAATAACTTATGTAGGCGTAGCTTGCTTGCTCTATAACTCTTCAACTCTTTTAGCTTGCAGGCAATAAACGAATTTTATTTAATTCATATTCTTTTAAATTAAGCCCATTTCTTGTTCATAATTATATTAAAAAAAATATATATATAATAAATAAGAACTTATGTATTTTTTTTTAAACTTTACAACCTCAACTGAGCTGAAATTTTCAAAAAGTGTGTGTGTTTGTGTGTATGCGTATGAAAATGAATGAAACATGCAGAGAGAAATGATTTTTTTTGTTTTATTATCAATTTTATTAGCGAAAAAAATAATTCAATATATTTATATACGTATAAATATATGCATATATATTATATATAATTGCTTAGCTTAAAAAAATTAATAACTAATAAAATGGAACTTAAATTGCAGTTTATAGCAATGTGTTTTTTGTTGTTGTTGTTATGGTATGTATTTAAAATTAAAACTAAATGCAAGTTAAATTAAGCATTTAAGGCTTAATTTAAAAAAAAAATTACTTGCGCTCAGCTTAATAAATAAAATTGAATGTTTAAAAAAATGTTCTTTTTTTCAATTTTTGAATGAAAAGTTTTTGTCATGTAATGCAGGCCAGAACTTATTAAAAAAAATATGTGGTTATTAAATATATAAATTAATAATAATTAAAAAGAAAAACGGAGCTAATAATAAAATTTAAACATAGTGTTGGAAATAATGAAGAAATCAAAAAAAAAACATGTTGCGCTTTAATATAGTATATAAAAATTAGAATATTTTTAAAAAACTTAAAACAAGCGCGCCTCTTATGTTTGTCTTTTTTTCTTTTGTTTTCGCTTTAAGACATAATTTTATATGCATATTTTAGTTATTTATTTTTAGTATGTATATTATTTAAAAATTTGTTTTTTTTTATAGTATGTGTGTGTGGGTTGCTGTCTGTATATGTGTGTGTGTGTATCACTTAAATGTATTTTACCCTTTTTGCTTGCTTTATAGTTATTTGTAATTATAATTATAAATATTTGTTGTATGTCTATATTGTAGGAACATATTGACGTAATTATAACGTATTGCAGCTATTTGTTGTAACCTCTTCAAACATATGTTTTTTTTTTGTATTTTTGTTATGTTTTTATATAAATATTATGTAGCCAAACCAACTATAAACACTATAGTACAAGCAGTTACTATATATATGTATTAAGTTAGGCTTTGCGGAATTTATTTTTTTTACAACAGCTCAAAGCGTTTGCAGCGTAGTGTTTGGTATTTTTTTTTTTTTAGAATTTCCTCTATAAGGCAACACGGTTTTCATGACCAGTGTTGCAGACTGCACAAAAAACAAAAAACAAAAAAAAATGTTAGGAGCTATTTTATAAATCGTGCTTATGTACAAGCATTACTAAACTTAGCTGTCATTTATGGCTTCAGTATTTTTATTTTTTAAATAAACGCCGCTGTTGCTTGACTTTTTTTTAATACATTTTAAAAGTATTAAATAGTAGCTGCTGCTGCTGCTTTGTATTTAATATGTTTATAAATTAAACAAAAAAACGCGTATAATTAATAAAAAAATTAAGATGAGCCTCATAGGAAACTTAAAATTTCAACCGTAATTTACTAAAACTATTATTTGCTATTTATATGTAAATTAAACAATATAATTTTTAGCTTGATTATTGTTTTTATTATTTAAGTGCATGGTATGTGTTAAGTAGTTTTTATTTTTTTTTTATTTTATTATAGGTTTTTTTTTTTTTGAAACAGAAGCGCGGCTGCGGCTGTAGCAATTGGCTAAATTAAAATTAAGCGCAATAAAAAAAGTGTAAATATTAAAATTTCTTAAAATTAAAAAAAAAAAAAAAACTGCGGCAGCTGTGTGTTAATGTATGTGTGTGTGTGTGTGTATAAGACTTGCAAGCATTATTAAAAAAATATATATATATTTAAAAATTAAATAGAAATATAAACAATATTAAGTGCTTAAAAAAAAATAGTATTATTTTTTTGTGACTTGATTTGTAACGGGAAGGTTAAAATTATTTAAAAGTTTTTGTTGCTCACTTTTTAGTTCTAAAAAATTATATTATATATATATATATTTTCGTTTTAAATATGTATTATTTTATTTTTTTTGTGTGAAAATATTTTTATTTATTTTTTTGCGCACTAAAAACTAATATTTTTTTTTATTAAACTTTAATATATATATATTTTTGTTTTTGTTGTGGATATGCAAAACTACTTTGTTGTTGTTCTGGTTGTGTTTGTTGTTGTTGTTGGTAATTGAGTTTTTCTACTTTTTGTTTGCTTCATTTGGTTGTTCTTGTTGTTGTTGTTGTTCTTTCTGGTTCTTATTTTTTGCTACTAGTTTAGTAGCTTTTCTTTTTTTTTAAATAGTATTTATTTAGTATTTAGCCTGCATTTTGCCTTGTTTAGAAACTATTTGAAATACATGCTCACGCTGGCGCTCATTTAATACAGCGTGTTGTTAGGCATACATATATGTATGTGTGTATATATATGTATATTTAGTTATATATATATATGTATTGTATATATATATATATTTATTTATATATATATATATAAGTATGTATATAGATTCAATGCCTTCATTGCTCACTAAAAAAATAACTATCAAAAAAACTGCAATATTTTTTTCTTTCTGCTCTGCGCTGTCTCTGACTTTTCAATGAATTTTTTTTTGTTTGCTTTGCCGCTTCTTGTTTTTTTTTACAATTTTTTTCGTTTTTGCTTTCTATAAAATATTACTTTATTATGTATAATGTATATATGTATTGTATATATATATATATATATATTTTTTTTTATTTTTTAATGGGGAGTAGGCACTACAGTGTTGTTTTTACTTTTAACTTTTTTTTTTTTATTTTTTTGCTGCTTATAATTAGTTTTTTTTTAGCTTTTACTATTACCAAAAAATTACTCGAGTCTTTGCGGCTCAAAGTTGTGTTTTTGTTGTAATTGTTTTTTTTTCTTTTCTTTTATTTGTTATACAAACAAAAATAAGCTTAAAAGCCTTTTTGTTGCCTTTAATCATTTATATCAACAAGTTTAATTTTTGTTTTTTTCAGCCTAAGTATCTAAATTTTAACTTTTAATTTTGTATATAATATATATTTATCGAGCTGTGTGCGTGTGTGTGTATGGATGTTGTTGTGGTTGTTGTCTGTAACTGCTTTGAGCACTTGCCAAAAAAAAACTTGTTGACTACCTTGAAATTGCAAGCTTTTAGTTATCAAAATGTACTTTTTGTTACTTTGCCGTAATGTTTATAATATTTTGAAAAAAAAAATGTACAAATATTTATTATTCTGCATTTAGTTAATTAGGCTTTAAAAATTGGTTCTATGTTTTCAGTTGCATACGTTTTTCTTTATTTCAAAATTGGGATTAATTGGGGTTTGTTTCTTTTTTTTTGTATCCTGTAGTTTCTGCATCTGTAACTGTAGTGTGTTTTTCACTTATTGCTGTGCAAATAGTAGCAGGCACATGCTAACTACAAATACATTATAAGTATATAAGTGTATGTATATATACAATTTATACACAACTGTAAAGCTATGTAGATCCAGTTCTTGATATCGGCAAAAAAAATTATATATATATTTGTATGAATATATATTTTTTATTTCGTGTCTAATTTCATTTTTTTTTTATTTGAGATATATAGTACAACAGCAGCTCTAGCGAAAAATTTTTTGAATTTAATTGTTAAAAAATGATTTACTCAAAAAAATACATTATTATGTCGGATAAATTTAACGCGTTTGATTACAAGTTTAATAAAATTGAAAGATACCAAAGTGCTCAAATTTGCTGCAAACTTTTAGCAAAAAATTGTAAGCCTACAGCACAGAGTGGTCAGTTATTCGAAAAATGAAATGTAAAATGTAAAGTTCTATGCGTACATCAGCTATTTCAGTTATTTGAAAAATTTGATTGTAACATTGGAAATCTGAGTTAGATAAAAAATGTTTGCAAACATTTGAAAGCTGTGCAAATCAGTTAGCTACGAACATGAGAATTTAAGTCAAAATATTGTATGCTAACAACAGTGAAAATTTAATGCATGTAAAGGAAATCTCAGTGATACTGAATATTGTATGGGCAACTTCAGAAATCTCAAAGAAAATCATCTGCGACTCCAATAAAATGAAACAAATCCATGAGTAGTTTATTTTATATGCTTTTTGTAGCAAAATAAAAAAAGCTTTTCAATTGAATTTGCTGCTGTTAAAATTACTTTTCTTGCATCGATGCATAAAGACGATATATGCTTATAATGAATATTACAAGAGTATGCGCTAATCCTTGAGAAAACTAGGTGTTAGAAACTCATTTTATGTCATAGTTACTTTGTAACTAGTAGTAGTGTAGTATTTTAATCATCATTCGATTACTGAGTAGGCAATAGCCGGAAACTCAAAATAATACTTTAAAAATGTTTAACTTGTTTTTTAACGAAATGATTGCTTCCGTCAGTAGTACTCACTAAAATCAAATTACAGTTTAGTTTTTAAATTCGAAGCATTTCAATTATTTCGAAATATGCGCTGTCTTGAGTACATGTTTTTTTTTATAGGTAAAAATGCTATAGATTTTGAAAATCTGATACTGAAAAATTGTCTTAATAGCGAACAGTTTTTTTTATTCAGTGCTTTAATTATTAAAACATTTTTATATATAGTATGCGTTGAACAGAAATTTTCACTTCCTTTTGCATTGTATATTTCTTGCATATAAGTACTTGAATGAATGCGACGCGAAATAAGTTACTTTCGACGAAAAGAGCACATATTTTTCTTTTTATACAAATAGTTCTAAATTCCATAAACAATAGGTATATGCAAAAATGGATAACAAACTGCAAATAATTAAATAATAGAAGCATGACATTCGATGAACTGAGCACATAGTATTCTTTTAGAATCAGTGGTACTGGTTAGAAAATTACTCAAAATGAGTTTAATATACCATTATTGATTGTTTCGCACTGTTCGATGCACTGAGTATATGTTTATGTATTTTTAACAGCAAGTATATGATATAATGTATTGATAGTTACTAAAATTTTATTAATTTAAAATTGTACAGAAACTTATTCTCATTTTTCGACGTATAAACAGGTAACTCTCTGCATTGTTTGTTTGAAATGTTAAGCACATAAAAAAGTGTACATTATTTTTAAAAGAATGAAAATAATGAAACCATTTTGTATATTGAAATTTTTGTTAGCTAAAGTTAGGCAACCTACCGCAGTAGAAGTCAGATGCGATTGGTTGTTTTAAACAAAAACGCTTTTAAAAATGAAAATTTTGAAAAAAATTTGCGATACGTTAAAATAAAATAAAGTCTGCTGCTGTTGCTATATATTGTTACTGACTTAACCATTTCGTTAAGTCTAAATATTTTATTTATTTTTGTTTAGTGTTTTACTTATAATAATTATTTCGAATTGTTAGCTTGGCACTCAAACATATTTATGTGTAGTTTTATTTATATTTTCAACTCTCTTTGATTTGTTATGGTTTTATTTTATACTTTTGTTTTTTATTTGCTTTGCATGCCGATGAAACCAATTGCTGTAGTTTGTTTATTGTTACTGTTGTTGTTGTTGTAGTTGTATATATCGGTTATCGTTTATCGGTTAACGGTTTACAAGTTTCGCTTATACGGAAATCACAAAGAAAACTAATTATAAAAAAACAGGCTTTGGGAACATAGTTGTTCTTTCAATGAAAATACAAATAAACAACAAAAACAATTGCATACTTTGCGTCTGATTGATTAAGTTAAAGGTATTAGGGTTTAACAGTACTACAAATTGTTTATTTATTATTTAAATGTATTATGATGTTTTGTATATAAGCACGTCTGCAACAAAGTTGTTTTGTAATAGTTAAAACATTATTTAATTAAAAATAATGAAACATTTTATATTGTACATATGATATATTTGGTTGTATTGATATTATTTATGTGTATATTAATTATTTTTCTTTTTGTTTTTAATTAGTATTATAATTGTTGCTATCATTTGTGGTTTGTTGTTGTTCTTGTAAGTTTCACATATGTAATTCTTAACGTATTTGTATTGTAGGTGATTATGTAAATGAATATAGAAGGCATTTTGTCAACAGGGTACATTTGTGTAAATTGTCTTTATTATTTGTTGTTTATTATTTTAAGTTTTATTTAAAAAAAAGAAGTTATTTGAACACTACAAATGCAATACCATAAGCAGAAAATTTGTTAAAAAAAAATCCAAAATTAAGTAACAAAAGTTTAAAAAATAATCGCTAAATAAAAACAAATTTTTTGTAAATTAATTTTATTATGTAAAAAGTTTTTAAAAAATTAGTAGTTTTAAACTTTTAAAAGTGCCTAAAAAACCACATACAAACATTTCTGAGTTTTGTTATAAAAAAAAAATATGTTATTAAAATCACAAGTTTTTAAATTATTTTTTAAACAAATAAGTGTTGAAAATTGGAGAATAATTCTTTTATTTCGTGAGATTTTAAATAAATTTTAGGTCGAGTGTGTGGTACAATTTTAAATAATAGCATATAATTTATCGTTCCTGTTTCTTTCCAATTTTTTTCGAACTATAAAAACACTCTAAGAGTGGCATAAAATTTTTCTTCATTTTTCAAACATTCGATTTTTAAGATTTGTTTTTTTTTTTAATGTACTAATTGTCCGATTTCAAACAAACTTAAAAAAACAATTTTTGAATAATAACATTTTTTTAAATATTAAATATTAAAGAAATATTTGACTTTAAAAAAATATCCGTTTATTTTAATTTTGAAAATATTCGAAAAAAAAAATAATTCATTATAAAAATCAAAATGAGTAATATTAATGAAAATTGTAAAAACATTTTTTTGTTAAGAAAATAAATTGAATCAATAACATTTTGTACAAAAAATTTAGCAGCTTAATGAAATTGCATTTGTTGATATAGTTTAGTACACTTATTAAAAATTTGTAATTATGCGTTTAATTATTATTTTTATGGAGTTCTCTAAAAAAAAAGGCATTTTTAATTTTTTAGATATTTGTTAAATAATGAATTATTTCTTGCACTATTTGTCTTTATTGTATAGAAAAAAATTTAATTATTTTTACTGCTGTTGCTTGATTGTATAAATAAATAAATCACGCATAGTTAATTTATCTGTTTATTGAATGATTTTACGCTTTTTTTTGCATTTGTTACAAATATTTCAATTGAATATTATTTTTATTTAGTTATGTAGTTGTTGTTATTGTTGTTGTTTATTTAAAAAAATATATGTAATTAAAAAAATATTCGCCTATTATAAGCAATATCTGTCTGTATGTAGCCCATTTTGTTTTACAAAAGGATTTTTTATTTATTTATTTGTTCAACTATTTGTTTTTATTCAAGTAAATATTGGTACTATTGGTTTTTTGTTTGTTTTTGTTCTTTAGTTGTTGTTGTTGTTGCTTGTTTGTTGTATATATGTATATAGATATATATTGGATATATGCATATATATATATATAAATATTGTTTGTTGTTGCTTGTTGTTAGTTAATATTGTATTGGAAGAATCTGTGTGTTTACCCTGAGCGATTTCTCTGCTAGAAAAATTATATAAAAAACGTAAAAATTAACTAACATTTCGGTATTAAATGTTATACAAGTCATTTTTCGTTTATAATTTAATGTTTTTATTTTTTTTTATGTTATTGTTGTTATAGTTAATTATTTATGTACAGATTATTGTACGCTATTGTTGTTGTTTGATCAAAATAAAATTCGTAAAAGAAAAGAAAAATTAAAAACACCGAAAAATAGCAAAATCATGCCGAAATTGAAATTTTATTTAAAAGTTTTTTAGTTTTTTTCTAAGAGCATCCATTTTGTTATTTGAAAATATGCCGAAACTTGCATTTTAGTTGTTTTGAGTAGTAAAATTTTTCGTTGAAAATTTTGAGATTTTGCATATGCGATTTATTTTTGTCAGAATTTTAAATAGTAATTGTTAAAATTGTGCTGCTTAAGTATTTTTTTATTTTTAATTTTTTATTTGTTATTGTAGCAGAAAATACTACAAATAAATAAATTATTGTGTGCCAAAGCTTTATTTTGATAAAGTGAATTTGTTTTGAGTTGAAAAGAAATTTAGTAGATTATATAGTTATATATGTATATAGTATGTATATAATTATGTAAATTCGACTCGTATGCAATTCTAGCGTTGATGTGTTGCTGTATGTGTGTGTGTGTGTGTGAGTGTGTGAGTTATGTATAAAAAGGAAACAGGTCAGTCAGTTCTTTGTTAAATCCTTAATCCTTAATGTAAACAACATACATATACCAGCTGTTTAAATGTCTCTCTCTCTTTATGTCTGCGTCTGTGATCATGGTATAATTATTAATAATTATACTATGTCTGTCAGTATATATGTGTGTGTCTATGTGTGTGTATGTTTATTTTATTTACAATTAAAGCCCTCAGGACTGTCTTACTTAAATTACTTTCTGGAATTTTCTTTGCCGATCTCACTTAGAACTTATTGCTGTACAATTTGCTTTGCCTCTTAATTTATTTGTTTATTGTTTAACTATTTTCAATTTTCTTTTTTTCCCTCGTTATATATAGTAAAGTTTAAGTATATAAGTGTTTATGTATAATTTTTATGTGTCAGCTTTTGTCAGTGTGAAAGAGTTTTCGCGTGTTTTATATATATATACTCGCAATTATATCATATATATAAATAACTCGCTATGCTTGAATTGATTTATTTTTTTGTATTTCTCAAATATTTTGTATATATATACTTATATATGAATATATTTATATACTTTATATAGATCTTCTGTTAAGTTCTATATATATGATTTAAATTCCTGTTTCCTTTAAAATGCAATTTTGCAGTACGCCTAATGATATTTTCAGTAATTATTATTTTTTTATTTTATTTTATTTGTTTTTATTAGATCATCTTGAATTATTTTTTTCGTATCTAATTGCCTGTGTGCTTCATAAATACATAAGTATACCAAAAGCATAATTAATTAAATTGTATTTAAGTCTTAACCGAGTAGCCGAAATACAAAACAAAAGTTTTACTAACAATAATAATTAGTTTTTGGTGTTTTTTTTTGTATATATTTTAAACAATAGAATTGTTTAATTTGCTATATAATATGGAACTTCAGATGACAATGTCCTTATGCAATTTGTTTATTTTCAAACTACAGAAGCCAATAATCTTATGCAATTATTCTCTTAATGTTTTTTTTTATCATTTTTACTTTTTCAAACTTCTGATAACCTTATGCTATTCTTTTCTTGAAATTTGTTTTGATCAATTACTTATAAAAGACAGGGGAACTCAATTCAAATATTAAATTTAATAAAATGAGTAAGATAATAAATAAAAAAATCTAACAATTCATGGAAGTGGTAAAGAATATAAAGGGACGTAATGTGTTGATTTGGGATAGAAAACAAATCTCCAGAAGTTTTCAGAGATCATTTAAAAAAACTCGCGAATCTAGTTAGTATTTATGATGATGACATATGCAAAAGAAAACTAAAAAATGCAAAAAATTGTTTATGATATGTCTACATTGCTGTAATTTAAATTTTATGATTCAGAAAAAATAACGCATCTAGTCAGATGCTAAAATCGTCTATAAGATAACAGAGGCAAATTGAAAAATCGAAATAAAAATGCTAGTATTATGAAATGATTCGGTGGAACTGGAAATCTGATAAATTAGGGGAAATAACGAAATAGTTTCTAAAATCTTAAATGAGATGACAAAAAATAAACAAATTTTTAGCAATATTTTAATATTATAACATGAACAGTTGATTAAGAAACACACAAAGTCTTTGTTATTTAATTAAAAGTTGAAAGAAAAATGATTATTGTTAAATTATACAATCTTTAATATATCAGTGAGATATAAATTGTTCATCTTGCTTTCTTATGATTAAGATTTTTCGATTCACAATAATTTCAAAACTGTGAAGGATTTTTTTCGAAATTATAAAATAAGTTTGAAAATCAGTCAACTAAAAACTAAAAACCTTTGGGTTTAGAAAAGTCAATTCAATATGCATTTTTGGAAAAAATATTTACACTAAAATTTGAAGAGTTGCATACGTCGTAAAGGCAGATTTTCAGATCTCACGAGAATCGTTCGAAAAAGCATATTTTAAGAGAATATTTAAAGCATCGAAATTTGAAAACTATCTGATTATTAAAACTAACAAAAGGATAAGGACAATGTTGCTGTTGTTGCGCTTTATATATAGGTGTATCTATAAGAAAAAAGCCTAAAGTGCTAAATTGATTTTAATAATAAGAACTTGGCCAAAAGGTGATACGATTATCTTTTTGCTTTTTGATTACGTATTTTGCCTAAAAATTGTACAAACAAATTTTTGCAATTTAATGTTATAATAAATTTGGACTAAAAATTTATTTTAGCAATAATTTTAGGCTGTACTCTCTAAATGTGTGTTTGTGTGTGTGAAGCAAAAAGTTTTTACAATGTCTCTACACAAAACAATTACAACAAAAACAAACTAATTTTAATTAAAAAAAAATTAATTGAAAAAATTAAACTGTAGTGCTGCGGCTTAGTTGAAAGGGGTTTGGTTTTTTTTATAAGGGCTTGTATATTTTGCTATATAATTAAATTGCATTTTTTTGCTGCAGCTGCTGTCAAGGAACTTGTTAAAAATTAAAAATGGCGTCTTGAAATAAACATTTAAAAACAAAAAAAATATATTAAAAACAATGAGCATATGTTGCCCACTGTGCGGGGAACCAAAGTAAGGAACTTTTGATCACAACTTAAAGACTAAAAACCAATATATGATATTTGCATAAACTTGAGCTTAATTTAAAATTATAAGATACAGTGACTTAATTTTTTTTTTAAATAAACCAAAATGTTGCTTAAAATTAAAAAACTAAAAATAGTAAAAAATATTTATAATAATATATTAGTTATGTTTAAGCATAAAAGTTGTATGAAGTGAATGTTAGGCTAGCTTTAGACGCGGCAAGTTGATCGCCGAATGGTCTATCGATAGTTTGTGTTGTACCACAATACCTATCGATAGACATAAAACAACAATTAACTGCGCGCATTAAAAACTAGTTTTTTTTACACAATGAATTTTAATGATATGTGAAAAATGCTTGAAATGAGCAGAATAATTTATGTAAGAAAATGATAAAAAAAACCAAAAGTTAGAATTTTATTTTTTTGTTTATATATTTCTTTGCTTTTTTCTTGATTTCTTTTCAATGCTTCGTAAACAATTTTAACTGATACTTTTCTCATATAGCTTACAAATTCATTGTGTTTAGTTAATATATATATTTATTATTTTTTTAAACTTTAGGGTTTACTAAGCGCAGACGTATTGAAATTTTGGTTCAACTAAAATCGAAAAAAAAAATTAATGCTTGAAAATATTACTTGCTTAATTTTAATAATAATAACATGTTCTTACAACTTAAATTAGTTAAAAGACAAAAAAAAAATTTTTTTAAAAATACATAATTTTTTGTAGAGACACAGAGCATAAAACATTTTGCTTTTAAATAAAATAATTGTGGCTGAAATTTGTATTTTTTTTTGTTTATCATTAAGTTTTATTTTTTAGCTGACTGCTTAGCTGTTGGTTTTAATTTTTTTCTAAACTTGCGTGAGTTTTGGAATGTTTTTATGCATTTTGCTTTGCTGGTAGCCCTCACCATGCGCAAGTTTTGTAAATTTTTTAAACATAAATTTCGTTTTTTATCTTTTTTTATTAATTGTTTTTGTTTCAAGCCAATTAAAGTGTAAGCTAAAAAATTGACAAAGCTTTTGTAAGCATTTTTGTTTGCTTTTGTTGTTGTTTTTTTAATGCTCTTAGGCATTTTTTTGTGGTTTAAATTTATTTTATTTGTATATATTTAATTAATGTTAATTAATTTATTAAGTTTTATAATTTTGTTTCTAAAAGGCCGAAAATCACAATTTTGGTTTTTGTTCCTAAACGTTAAATTTTGTTTGCATACTTTTTTCCATTTTTTTTTTTATTTTCTTTTGTTAATTTTTTGGTTATGCATATTTTTTTATTATTATTATATTTTATTTATGCATTTGTTTTATTATTAAGTTGAATTTTCAACATTTTTAACATCACAATTTCGAATTGATGCTTGTTTGTCATGTACTCAAATAATTTTAGTTAAAAATTTATTATTTTTTTAAGTTGCTTTAATACTGCAGCCTAAAAATAAAAGCCAACAACAAAATATAATGGCGCCGCGATTTTTTGTTTTTGTTTTTTAAAGCAAAAATATTTTTTGCAGTTTGCTTGTTTAAGTTTAATTTTATGTATTTTTTTTTTTTAATGCTATCACAGCCAAATTGTTTAATCCAAAGTTTTTGTTTGCATTTCGTTTTAAGCGCTAACGCTTTGCTTACTTTTTTTTTAAATTTAGAATTTTGAATTTTGCCTAGCGTGTTTTTATATTAATTTTTATAAGTGTGTGAGCATTTTTCACAGCAGCTGAGCCAAATAGCGCATGGGTCTGGGTAGTTGAGTTCCAGTAAATCGTGCATATGCCTTTAAAATTTCAATTCTTTGCTGTTGCTTACAATTAAGTCTAGCTCGAGCCTCAAAGTAACGTTAATTAAGTGGCTTTTATTTATTTATATAAGATAATTTGTTTTTTTTTTATAATTTTGAGATCGATTTGCGTTTTTGTTTTTCTATACACAGCGGCATGTTGCCTTAACTGCACTTAAGGCTCGGCTACAACCCTCACGCAAGTTTTATATTTTTTTTAAGAAAAAAAATTTAAGCTGTTTTTTTTTTATGCTGGTGCAGCAGTCAGCGCTCTTTGCGCCTAAATTCTGTACAAATTTCAACCACATTGAACATAAATTGTTTCTTTTTTTTGCAATAATAACACAAAATTTGCTTAAAAACTAGCACATATCATTTGTTTCTTTTTTGTTGCCTGCAATTTGCAAGCTTTGCATGCCAAATATTTTTAAAAATTTTTATAATATTTGAATATTTGAAGTTGAGAACTAAAAGTTAACTCTGCTATAAGAGTTTAGTTTCTTATTTTTTAACGTTAGCTAAAGTGATATTTGTTGTTGTTGGTTATAAGCAAAGTATTATATTTTTTTGTTTAGAAAATTTTTTAACACATTTTTGGAAATTTTAAGGCTTTGGGCAAAGCGGTCGTGCAGACGGCAAGTTTGTTGTAAATTAAATGGTTTAATAAGTTTTAAAGTTTATTTTATACGAAATAAAGTTATCGTTAATGTTTTTGTTTAATTGCCATTGAAGTTGAATTATCAAAAATGTTGTTTCGTAATTTGCCTTTAATTCAAACTAACAACGCCAATGCAGTAAAGCTGGCGTCGTCTTAAATTATTTCCCATATACTTTATCGATAAGGTAATTGTTTGGTTTGCAGTAAAATATCGCTTGCATTATACGACCAAAGCGCAGCTTTTTGAATTAGGTACAAGCGTATTCTTTGACGATGTTAGCAGTCGATGGATTTCTTAAAAAAAAAATTATTGCAAGTAAGTTTTTAGAAATAGGTTTGCGCAGAACGCAGAATAGGCACAGAAATATTTTTGAAAATATTTTTTTGCTTCATTTTGGTACGCATTGGGCTGCAGAAGATTTGACATACGTAAAGTACAAATTTTTTCTTTACATTTAATTAAAATTTAAATATATACGACTGAATTTGAAGTTTCAGATTTAAAAAAAAAAGCATACAAATAACTTGCAAGAAACTGTGTTTCTTTTTGTGGATATGTTTTTGTTGCTGCTTGCATAGTTCAAGTACGCTCACTTTGCCAGTATTGCCTTTGTCAGCTGACAGAGCTGCCCATTTCAAGCACATGCCGAATGCTGCTCAGCATAATTTCCATATATATATATATATATATATATATATATATATATATATATATATATATATATATATATATATATTATATGTGTGTGTGTGGGTACACTTTATTCTAATTTTTAAGTTTTAAAAAAGTTTCGTTTAATAGACCTCTTTTGGTTGGTATGATAACGTCTGCAGGCATGTGTATGTACTCTTTTAACTATTTTACGCTTTTGTTATTATCATTTTTATCGTCATTATCATTATCAACATCATCGTCTTATATTATCAACATAATTGTTTTTTTTTTATGTTTAATATGTTTAGCATATTACTTAAAAAGTTACATCACGTGTTCACTGTTCTTTTTCATTATCATTAGAATTATCGATTACTATCGTATTGTTTATTAATATTTAGTTGAATTTGTTTTTTGCTTTCTTCTGCTTAATTTTTTTTCTTATTTTGTTTTTATGTTATATGTCTTACGTTCTCTTATATATGTATATATACTTTTGAAAAATATATATATAAATATATACACATATATATAGCAGTAGTTTGATATATATATGTATATATAAGCATATATGTATGTGTACATATTTCTGCTACAACTTTTGTTTTACTGCGTCTTCTGCTTCTTTCATTTCCACTTCTTTCACTTCTTCATTATGTTGCATTGTTTACTAATTATGTAATAGAAAAAAAATTCTCATCGCTTAAAAACTTTTGTTTGTTTTGATGTTTTATATATGTTTTTTTTGCTTGTTTTGTTTCTAAATAAAAAATTAAATATATATATGTATATATATATATTTTTGCTGCTTTACTTGCTGCACTTGCTTTATTTTATAATATTAGACATAATTATTTATTAAGACATAAAAAAAAAATTGGTTAATTATGTTTTCACAAAAAAAAAATCGCTCTTGGTATAAATGATTTTTATTTTTTACTTAACAATTTGACATTAGGTTTCGCTTGCCAGGATCTGCTGCTTAGATCCTTTATGTATATCCTGCATACTCTTCTTTTTCCTGCGCTATCTATCTATATGTATATATATATATATGTTTGTTTGTGTGTGTGTGTTGCTATATGTGTGTGTGTTTTGTGTGTATGCCTGTCTCTTTTCTATGCATGCGGCAGGCGCTACACTAAATTCAGTTTGAAAGAGATTGACGTAATGTTGCTGCTGCTGCTGCTATTGTGTTGCGCTCTCTTCTCTCTTTCTTTTGTTGCTACTATTTGTTTGCCTCTCTTTATAAGTATTAGTAATAAAATATATGTACATATGTATATATATGTATTTAACGGTATATATATATGTCTGTGTGTGTGTGTTTGGTGAGTTTTGTATATAAGCTTGTAGCTTTTATATAACATACACATATAAATATATGTATAAAGTAAGTCAAATATATTGTTGTTGTTGTTGTTGCGTTGGCATTGTTGCCGTTTCACTCTAGCTCAATTGTAGCTGTAATTGTTGTTGTTGCTGTTGTTGTAATAGCCCGTTAGGCTGCCATTGCTGTTGTTTGCGCCATTTTGATTGTAGTTGTTGTTGTTGTTATTATTATTGTTATTATTATTGTTGTTGTTGTTGTTGTTGTTTGTATTGATGTTGTTGTTGTTGTAGTAGTAATAGTAGTAATAATAATAATTTAATAACAAACTAAAATCGTTTCACTATTGTGGCAACTCATCCTTTGTATCGACCGGGCTGGGTGATAAAAATTTTCGTACATATTTGGGAAAATGCGTTTTCTCATGCGCTTTAAGAATTGTCGATCTCGAAAAGGTCTTGCCGCACATATGACATCTAAAAGGACGTTCGCCTATAATATTTGCGTTGGTTTTTTGTTTTTGGGCGGAAAAAAGTAAAATATATTAATTATTATGACAATATAAAATGTATTAAATTATTCGAAAACTCTATGGTCTGTTGCAGTTTGCACTTAAATTAATAGAACATACAAATTTTGCCACTTTAAAAGAAACGCTTAAAATTGTGTTTTGCATTTTCTTAAATTTAAGTGAAAATTAGCCACAGATATGTAAGTAAAATTATCAAAAATTGTATTTTATAAAATGCTTAAAAAAGGTGATTCATCCAAAGCTAATATTCTTCAAAACTATATGAATCATTTAGAAAACTAATGCAGCAAAATCATTTACGCAAAGATTAATTTTCAGTTGCATTAGATCTGTAGACATTAAACTCTTAATTATTGTTTCCATATTTTTTATATATAGTATGTTTTATTAATCGAACGTTTTCTACAATTTTAAGCTGTTGTTTTTTGGCAATTGTTCAACGAACATGACGATATTTGATTTGTTACTTGCCTCAGTTTTCTCCAGCTCAAAAAATCTTAAAATTGTTCCTGAATATTTTAATAATTACTGAATACATGGGCTCATCGAGAATAAACCAACATATTCTGTTAAGCAGACATATATATTTTCGTTACATATAAGAAAGTTTGACTAGTCATCTCGCGGTTCTAAAATTTTCCTTTAAACTCATATATGCCTCCATTTTACATGCTGCTCCTGAAGTTCATCGGTAGGCCTTTCAAATCAATCTGCATAAGAAGGCACATGTTAATACGCATTTGATATAGATTCTTTTCTAAACAATCCACGTACTTTTCGCTCTGCATGTTTGTTTATTGTTTATTAGCGGTTGCTAATATGGATTTTTTGAACGAACAAGCTTTGTCACACTCGCCGTCTGTCTTAGACTTTTCATCCAAGTCCTAGTTGTTTTAACAATGTATTTCCTAAAAATCTCAATTTTTCAGTTCAATAAGAGCTTATTATCTTGTAATGATTACAAAAAAGTTGATCTTAATTGCCATATGACTCCAGCCTTCTCTTCACCAAAATATATCCTATGTATCTTAAAAATTGGTGTTTATATTTGCAATAAAAGCCCATTCTCAAAAGGTTAAATTGAATTTTATAACATATCTTGTTTCTAAGTTTTAAAGATCTAAATTTGTTTATGACTCGGTACAGATGTTCCACTTTTTGCAGCTTTCCCGGATATTACCATAAAATTCCTTTTGTCATGTCTTCTATAATAACTTTCAATTGGCGTTTGTAAAGTGGATTTTTTGGCTAATAATATTTTAAGCAAATTCCTTTTTGCATGTACCTATTCGAGTTTTTCACATATTTTTTAGATATCTTTCGAACGCTCTTTCTTCTTTCGCTATCGTTTTGACTTTTGGCTCTTGGCCAAATGTGCCTTTTCATCTGTCTTTTTAACGATTCCATTACTAACCTATTCAATTGAAATTATTGTCTCTAAAAAGTGCAGTTACTTTTTGGAATCTACTATTTTAATTTTATTTTATCAAACTAAAAATAGTCTATTACTATGATACCCCATAACTTAGAAACCGGAACACAATGAGTCTACCATATGGCTGTCTTTTTAAAAGTGGCAGTTTTTCTGTTCTTCTTACGTAAAAATAAAATTTAAATATTAAAAAGCAGCAGAAGCATTTTAGATGAATCACCTTTTTTGTATGTATTTATGTCCAGTTGTCGATTCGAGATCTTAAAGTTGCCTTTAGCAAATATGTTCATTTGGTAACTGAGTATTGAGAACAATTCAATATTTCCTTCTAAATGCACTTTCCTATAGACACTCAGATCGTTTGTAGATTTCATTCATTTTTAATAGTTATATGTAGACGGTACAAGCTGTGAGTATCTTAAAACGTTGTCGCAGCTTTAAGTTAAAATGTAGTTTAATTTTGTAAATCGTAACAGATTTAACATTTTATTTGGAGAGCTCATAATATTTATTGTTTTAATTACTAAATGTGGGATTATTACTTTGAAAGATGAGTCAGAAAAATATAAGTTTTTACTCAGTTGAATTTTGAGAAGAAATTTGATTGTTGCTATCGGAAATTTTAGCGGTTTTACATTGTGTATTTAAAGAATATATCAATGTTTAATCTATATCAATGAGGAACTTCAAGAGTGAGCTCAATTTCAGTTAATTACAGTTCTGGATATTAAATCTACTTTTCAGAAGAAAATATGTATATTTATATATATGTGTAAGTTTACACAGAAAGCAAGCTATTTTCAAAAGAAAGTCTATAATATGGGACCGTCAAAGGAAAACGAATATTAAATTAAACTTTTGGTTTTTTATTCTTGGAATAACTGAATAGTTCAACGTAATGGTAAGCAATATAAGATCATCTAAAGACATATCGGACATATGTGTACAAGACGTAGTATATGCAAAAATTTATGTTAGAATAAAATATTTTATAGTTGCCATATGGCTTGGTAGACTTACCCGTATGGACGCGACAATGATCTTTCATGTGGTGGCGCAATTTAAACGCTTTGCCACAAAACTCACATTTAAATGGTCGATCACCTGTATGTACCGACAAATGCGTGATCAGTGATGTAACATCGGGAAAACTTTTAGCACAGAACTTACACATGACAACACTATTCGGATCACTTGACGCGCTGAGCAACGAGGCGGACGAGCCAGATGGCGCCGCTGCCGACGCTGCGGCGGACGTTGAGGGCGACGAAGAGCCACCACCACTGCCACCAGCACCGCCAGCGCTGAGGCCACCGCCACCCATTAGCAAACTGGCTGCAGCACCACTACCAATGCCACCATTGCCGGATGTTGAGGAACCGCTAAGTCCCAGGCGAGCGCTTGAGCCGCTGCCACATGCACCGGTACCAGCCGCACTGCCATCTAGACAGCCGGCGGTAAGACTTTGGAAGGCGGCAATATCCATTTTGAGGCCAATTGCTGCGGCTACAGCGGCCACCTGTTCCTGGGTATCGCTGCTGCTGGCACCGGCCGCCATGGCGGCGTTCATTTGAAACGCAAAGGGCGCTGTTAGCGCGCTAAGGCTGAGGTCGGGAGCCGTTAGCATATGCGGATGTAGCAGGGCATGCGAGGTAGGCTCGCGATATTCCAGAGATTTCAGCGAGTGCGAAAGCACATGACGCGTTAGTTTGCTTTGCTTGGGAAAGGCGGCGTCGCAGTATATGCACCGAAGCAAGTGCATTGGCGGCGGTGGCGGTGTTTGGGGTGCATGTTCGTGTGGAGCGGCGGCAGCGGAGGTGCTGCTGCTGCTGCCTGCTCCGCCGCCCCAGCCCGCGCCAACGCCAACAGCGTGTTGTTGGGGCGATTCGGACGTTTCCTGGAACAAACACCAAACAAAAATCCAACATCAACTTCTTTACTACTTTTCGTTTTGCATTTTTTTTTGTATTTTTTTGGTATTTTTTTATATATTTTTTTGTAATTTTTTTTCAGTTTAAGCTTTTGACTTTTGCTTGCAATCGATCGATCGTTAGTCTTAGAGCCAAACGCAGTGCTCGCTGTAAATTCTTTTACTATAAAAATAACTAGTAATTCTGGTATTTTTGTTGTTGTTTAGCTTCAAATTGTTATTTTTGCTTTTCTTCGTTTTCTTTGTCTTTGCAACTATTTGAAATGTTTTAACAATTTTTGTATTTTTTGTTGTTGTTATTTTTACAGGGCAACAAATTGAATAACGGAAATTAAAAAAATAATGAAATTGCTTTACTTGATTCGAAAAACTAAGACAACAAAAAAAATTTATATATATATATATAGAGAGAGAGAGAGCGAGAGCGTATACAAGAGAGGAATACAAGACTCAATAAAAAATAATAGTATTTAATAAATAAAAAAATTTAAAATTTACTCGCTTGGAAAAGAGTTGTATTAAAAGTTCTTAGAGAATTGTTATATATAAAAATATAAAAAATGCTGTCTTTCAAACTTTTCAACTTTTCAGCTTCAACAGTGTATATATATTTAATATGAAAATAAAATGAAATTGCTTTTTTAAAATAAATTCTTTTTTTTTTGTATTTATTTTTAATTTTATTTGGTTTACTATATTTATATATAAGAAAATAAAATAAAAACATTACAGAGCTTACAAGTGTTTTGTAAACAAACTAATAAATTAAAAATTATTTATATGAAAGAAAATTAAAAAGTGGAAAACAAAATGGCCGCCGCAAAAGCAAACGGCCATTTTGAAAATCTGCGCCTGAGTTTATGCTTTACAATTGTTCAAGTAGGCGGCCCTTTATTTTTTTATTCTTGTATATTTTTAAATAGTTTTTTTTTGTAGGGCACGCCGTTGGTAACTATTTCAACTGATGCCAAAAAACAAGAGGGGGGTTTCAGCATGACTTTCGTTGTGTATTTTGTTGTTGTTTATTATCATAAATTAATATATATTTATAGTTTTATATAACATATATATTTTTACTTAATTATATGCATTTCAACTATAAAAATTTCAACATTTTTCTATATACTTTGCTATATATTTTGCTTTATATGTTTTTTGATTTTCTTTGCTTTTGTTTTATTTTAAGTGTTTTCTTTTTCTTATTTATTTTTTTTTTTTTTTTGTTTCAAGAAGTTGAATTTCGATTTTTGTTTGGGCGTCGTTCGAAAAGCGTCACATAATCGTACGTTAATAATATTAAGCTTTTTGTATTTTTAAACGGTTTGTTTTACATTTTTCAGAGTTTTGTACTTTTTAATATATATAAATTTTTCGATTAACTTATGGTTTAAATTTAAAATTAAGCTGCACTTGCGATTGGAAACTTAATTTTTGTTGCTTTAACGCGTACGTAAAATTTTTGTTGCGGTTTTGGTTTTGAACCATTTGCGTGTTTGTTTTTTAAGCTAACTTTAACTATGTTCAAAATATAAACAATATTTTGTATAGCAAACAAATCATTGAATTAAAAAAAAACGAATTTTTCAACATGTTGGAAAAAAGAGCTACACCACGTTGTTTGCATACTGCTTAAATATTTTTTTTTTTAACAAAATAAAAACGTTGCTTTGCCAATTTTGTGTTGTACATTAAAAAAAATACGCTCATAATTTTGGTGTACATATGTTGTTGTTCATAAAAAAATATAAAATAAAAACAAATAAAAAATTTTTCTATATATAATAAAAATTTTGTTGCATTTTTGTTTAGAAAAAAATTTTTAATAAACATTTTTTAAATGTAAATAAAAGCACGCAGCTTTTTAGAGTAATTTTTTAAATGGGGCCAAATCGTATTCATTATTTTAATTTTGTTAAAAAATATACAAATTTTTTTTTTAAATAAAATTAATAATTAAAAAAAAAATGAAAACAAAAAATGTATAAACCTAAAAATAACAAAATTAATTTGAAAAGAGCTCTGAACTATTTTCAAGAAGTTTTTCCACTTTTGCAATGCATACGACGTACTCTTTTTTCGCACAGAAGACAATAGAAAATCATATTTTAATCAAAAAACTATTCAAAATTTATGCAGCAAAACTTCACTTGTTAACATTTTTGATTTTTAATAAAATTGCAAAATTACTTGATTTAGACAAAAATGATTTGTCAAAAAAAATTTATATAATTAGCAGACTTGTTTTAGCACAGCCATTTTCAAAAAACGTAGATCAACTTCTTGACAATATTAACAAAAAAAAAAAAAAATAAATAAATAAATAAAACTATATATATTATATATAAGAATAAAAACATGTTTGGTGTACAACGTTAAACAAAACTAAACGAAAGTTGAAAAAAAAAAGGAATTCTAACACAAATGAGCAGCATTGGCGTACTTGCAGGAGAACACAGGAACTCAAGTACTAAGCTAATAAATTTCGGGAGAGAAATTTCGTTTAAAAAAAGACTACATAGAAGTTGCAGCAGGTTATTTTTTAGATGCTGCATCTTTATGGCAGCTGGCAGTGCCATGGAACTGTTTCAGCGGGCTGGCAATGCTGCAGAGCTGTGTAGGCTAACAACAGATACAGCCACTGAGAAAGAGTTAGACGCAGAGAGCAAGATAGAAACAGTTTTGTTGTAATTTTTTTTTGTGTTGGTAAAATAATCAAGTATTTGTACATATACATAAGCTTACATGGTATGCATGTAAATACACATACTTAATGAGAGAAAACTGAGAGAGAGAGAGAGAGAGATCTGCAGACTTATACCTATATTGTACAGATACATAATATGCCATATGCGTTATAACAATTACAACATTTAGTAAAAATATTTAAAAAAATGTTTTTAAATTTAATTTCCCTTTGTTTTTGGATTTCTTACTTTTAAATAACTTTAAAGTACAACAACAATAAATGATATAGAACAAAGGCATATATATGTATGTATACATACGAGTATGTAATATATTAAAAACAGACAGAGCGAGTTAATAAGTTAAAGAGACAGATAGAGAGAGAGAGACAGTTAGAGAGATAGAGATAAAGAGATAGTTGAAAGAAAATAAAAAATACACAACGTTCTTGAACAACATCGAAATAGTAATGTAAATAGCAAGTAACAAAAACCAAATATCAAGTATAAAACACAATAAACAGACATTAAAGTAAAAAGTAAAATGCACGCACATTAAAATTAAATCACAAAAAGTAACAATCAAATGTATATAAAATGATTGTTTATGAAACAAAAATATTGTCTGAAAAGTTTGTTGTCCTGATATCCTATTCTGTCCTGATATGTCCTATCTAATGACGTCACAGCACTTACTTAAACAGTGCGTAAGCAATATACTTTCTAAAGATTTTCTTTTCAAAAACTAACGAGCTTTTGACGCTATTTCTACTCTATATTGTATTATCTATTGGGGCGTATATGGTTCTCAAAATTTACATTTCAATTACCTTCTTAATAACACTGAATTCTTCTACTTGCTTCTCGAACTTTTAAATGCCAACACAAGTAAGGCTTCAAAATATATATTCTAGAACCACCACGAATACAGTGAAATTAATTTTAGTAAGTAATTTGATTTCATTAAATTGATGTTTATTATTTTCTTAGCTTTAGGCAATATATATTTCTTTCTTTACAATAACTACACTTTACTCGAAGTATCTTTTCTCTTACGGTTTCTACTATATTCTAAAAACTTTTTAAGAAAAGAAAATCAATACTCTTTTTTTCAGAAGGCATTTGTTATTTAAGTGCATCGTCTTAGAGAAGAAATCAAATTTTCTTGTGCTGTGGCAATTCTGTTTGCTTAAAATTGTTATAAATCTGTCACGCCATATTATCGTATCCAAATTTTCTTGTGCTGTGGCAATTCTGTTTGCTTAAAATTGTTATAAATCTGTCTATCAACGCCATATTATCGTATCCAAATGAGCTAAAAAGCTGTGGATGTATATAAATACCTAAGTTACATTTTAAATAATCCGATATTTGCGGAAGGATGTAGATTTTAAGAAAGTTGCCTTAACTGCACTTGAAATAATTTTTACGTTTATTTTGCGCATTTTATAAGCCATATGTTTCTGTAGCGAAGCTCGTGGATAAAGCGATTTTAACCTATTTCGCTAGTAAAGGGTACTTCGTTTAGTGCTTTTTTTATTTTGGGCTGATTTTTCAGTGTACTAAAAAGGGCTTGTTTCTTTTGGGGTTTTTTTTAGAAGGCTAATACACTTAGCCGGAAAATGTTTAATTTAGCTTTGATAGCTTACTTTTGTTTTCTATGTCTTGCTATAAATATAGGGTGTTTTATTTGAGAGTATCTTATGTGAATTAAGCATATAAAAGGAGCCCTTATCTGTATTTTTTAGGAGAACTCATCATGTAAAAAGCTTTATTAAGTTAAAAAGTGGAAGATATGTTTGTTGCTGTTGTTTGTCTTTTTTTTCTGAAGGGTGTTTTTTGTAGTAATCCTTTACTTTTAACTTTGAAATACATTTCTTTAGAGAAACGTGTTTACCAGCGGTAAAGCTGGTAAATTTGTGTTGGAGAATCCAACTACTGTTTAAATAAAGATTGTTCTTATAGTATTTTATTTTAAGACAACAAGTAAGGAAAATACTACTACAATTTCGCATATGTTGAAAATAATTTGCTATTTTAAAAATATGATTGGAATGATTGAAATGAGCGTGAAATATAGAAACTGGCGTAGCCAGCAAAAATACGCTATATATATCTAAGTAAATTTGCAGAAGTCAAGGGGAATACATTTTTATCAAAAAATTGCTTTTCATTAAGACTTGAAGTCTAAAAGAAAAAGATTTGGATTGTTGCTTCGTACAGCAAAATGGTATAACAAATAGCGTTTTTAATTCCATTCGAAAAATGTGCGTGCACAGCAAATGTCTGTTTTCTTGGGTAGTTGAATAGAATTTGTAAAAAGTCTGTGAAACTACGATTTAGGTGTCTTGTAGTACTTCTTTGTAGAAATATTTTTAAGTAAAAGGGACTTGTATATAGTATATTAAGGGAAATATTTTCGAAATTTTTGTTGGACAGCAAGGGTGTTTTTGTTCTCCTAGTCATACAGGAAATTATGCATACATTATTGCTTATATATTATTAAGTCTTAGTGCAATTTTTTTGTGTTCTTGGGCAGCTTTAAAAGCTCTAAATAAAGACTGTTTCTTTTTAAAGTGAAGAAGAAGTCATAGAGAAAACTACGAATCAGTTTTGTGGAAAATTAGCGAAAATATTATTGGGCTTTTTCGTTTACTCTGCTTATGCACTGACAAAGTTATAGATTATATATGATTTATGTTTTTTTTTTTCTTCTACTGAGCATAGTTTTAGCTTTACAGATATGGCGTTAGTATGGGGCCACATATAATAACTTGCTGAAATTTAATATAAACTAGAAAAGCTAAACTATAAGTCATGAGTCGTCAAAACTAACGAGAGACATTGTTGTAGAGAAAATAAATAGTTAGAAAAATGAAAAACAAAACAAAAAAATAATATGTAATCGTTAAGTTAGAGTAAATAATGGTTGCTAAATAAGAAATTGAAACATGTATTATCTCAAATTAAACACATTTAGTTATGGAAAATAGAGAACACACACACATTTACCATTTACATAAACGAACAACGAACGAACGATTTATGTAAAAGCGTTCCACATTTAGATACATATATATATATCGAAAAAAAAGTGTATATGTCTGTGTTTATGTCAGTTGTGTGTGTGTATATATGTGTGTGTGTATATGTATGTGTATATATGTGTATGTATTATAGGTATGTGTATGTGTGTTACATGTTTGTATGTATGTAAAAATGATGTTAATTTAATTGAATTTAGTTTTGTTGTCATACGAAATTGTTTCATTTGTTTGGTTGCATTTATTTTTTTTTTTTTTTGTATTTTGTATATATAATTTTTTTATTTTATAACGTAAAAACACCAAAAGCGCTTTAGAACGGTTTTTTATAATTAATTCAATTTTTTTTATAGATAGTATATAATTGTTTTTGTTTTTTTTTATATATTAAATTGCACAACGTTCAAAAAACATATTACTGGACCCCTCTTGTTTTGTATGGTTGAATTGATATTAAAAATATAGCTAGATATTAATATTTTTTAACTGCTTTTTGTTTTTTTTTACTTGTTTATAAAAAGCACAACACACAGTTTGACACATTGAAAATATTTAAAAGAAATAGCGAGAAGTAGACAAGTTAAAGAGACAGCAATATAAATAGCAAAAATACATTTATATAACATATATTTAATATATTTAAGGTTTTGATTTCATTATTTATTTAGTGAAAATAAAACAAAACAAAAAAAACCAACTACTAAATACATATGCAAAGTTATTGGTTCTTTATTGAGAATTATATTTAGTAAGTGAAAAAAAGGTGGCAGTTAGCAACGGGGGTACTAGTTAAGAAAATGTGCGGCAAGGTTTTGGTTTCTTTTCTATGTCATGTTTTCGTATAGGCCAAATATTAATATATAACAATTTTTTTAAACTTAATTTTTGGGGTTTTTTGTTTCGAAATTATTTTGGTTTTTAAAATTTGTATTCGTTTTTTTATAAAGCGCAAAAAGCTAAGTTTGAATATTAACATAATTCTTTTATTTCTTGGTTGTTGTTTTTTTTTTTTTGGTTGTGGTTTATTTGGTTTGTTTGCATGCGTATACGTAATATTTTTCAAAATGCAGTTGTAATTGTGGAATAACTATTTGTGAGTGTGTGTTTGCGTGTATGTGTGTATTTGTGTGTGAAGAACATGCAGATATTTGTTAAGTTGCTAATATTTTGTTTATATACAATGCAAGTGCATAGTTTGGAAAGGCTTGGCATAGACTATATACTTATATTATGTTAAAAGTATAAAATGTTTGAAGCGGTGTGGAATTTTATTACAGAATATAAAGTACAATGATATAAGGCTGGGATTTGGTAAAAAAACAGATGAGCAAATATTTGCAAAAATAAAATTTATGTCAAAATAAAAAAGGCATAAATTTAGCTGCTTGCAAGCTGGCTTTGAATAAATTCGTCGACAACTCAGTACCCCTTTTTACTTTTCGCGGATCTATCAGATCTTGCTAGTAAAAGGCCCAGGGACATAGTTCGGTTCGTACGAGTCACTGGATGGGCTTATGATACGGTAACCTAACCTAGTACCCCTATATCCAAAAAGTGCTTGACTTTTGATTTTGTACTATCCCAAAAAGAAAAACAACTAGAAAGTGCGTTATTTTTATTAAATAAAACCCAAAAACAACACTAAAAAGTTTGTAGGCTAAGATAAAAATCTTTTTTTTTGTAATTTTTGCCGGTTTGTTACCTCTAACAAAAAAGAAAAAAAAGGTAACAAATGAAGATCATCTTTATGGCATTTAATTTTATTACTCGAACTGTTTCGATTTGCTCAACTGCTTAAATTTATTAAGCATTCAGCCTTCGGCAAATTTAAATGTCGCAACTTTAAGCTGCATGCTTCACACGAACATTTGAATAAGGTCCAGTGTACTACTAACTTATATACAGCTTGATTGCGTGATTTTTGCCTTTGGCGACCTTTTTGAAAACTTTCCATTAGCTAAATTACAGCAGTAGGCCCTCATACGAAATGGCCCAAAAAGTTGCATGCACCTGAACGGGGGCAGGTAAAATTGTGGCCTTTGCCGCCGCAAATGATATGCGCCACATTATTCAATAAATGGCCGTACCAAGACCCTGCGCAATCTGGGTCAGCACGACAAGCCGGGCTAATATGTATGCCCATATGCAATTTGCATTTGCTATTTGCTACCAAAATGTTTCAAGCAAAGATAGCTAGTTACTAGTTAAAGTGCGGTATTACGCAGCACTGGTCATAGGCTTGCAACACTTTAGTCCAGTGTTGACAATATTATTTTTGTTTGTCTGCTGTCTACTCTCGTTTGCAACAATTGTTTGCCCCTAATTTGAGGCAGAGCATTTTATTGCCAAATGTCACTGAACCGAGAGTTCAACGTCTCCATTTGAAGTTCATGCGACGCGTCGTCAACAGCATGAAAATGTTCATTCGAGCTAATGGAATGATTATCGAAGCACCTACGCATAGACCAGACGCACTCAGCACAGCATGGAAGACAGTCAGCTGAAGGACATACGAAAGAGAGATGCAGAGCGAAAGAGAGAGCTTTGCTAAATGATAGACTGTTTGCACTGGTCAAAATTGATGTTAGGTTTGCAGTAGGCTATTTTGTGAGATACACAGAGATTGACATTTTAGTGTAGTAGCTTTCGGAATGGATTAAGCATATTCTGCTAATTGTAACCGACTGTCTGATATCAAATTTTGCGTTAACTAAGAAGTGAGAGCTTGTCTGATCGACTTTCTAAAATGTTTTCCTACAGCTTTAATGATTCAAATAATACGATTTAGTAACAAGCCAAAAAAATCAGTAAAACTGAAACTTGCTAATTGTCAGTAAAAAAGACTTAAGACTTTAGTCATCTGCCTTTTAAAATTCTATTTTTTTTTTAATTTTATACATTGCATTTCACTTTCATACATTTAAAAACTTTTTAAAAAAGTATTTTAACTTGATTTTTAAGGAGTAGTTTTTCTACTAGTTTTTTCGTAAACGTAGAAAAACTACTCCTTAAAAATCAAGTTAAAATACTTTTTTAAAAAGTTTTTAAATGTATGAGAATCATTCATATTAGTCGCCTCAATTGCATATATTATAAGCAAATTGATAATTTTAAATACTCAAAAAGATTATTTGCATTTTTACAAAATGCATCTTTAAATAGAAGTGTGACTTAAAAAAGACGAATTCATCTAAATAGAATTTAGTTTTTTTATATTGCTCAAACGTTTTTTATTTACGTCAAGTAGCCTTTAAATTACTATCAAGAGAATATATTGCATGTTCCTCCATTTCTTTTATTGTTGTCTGAAATATTGTCACTTTTTTATAGAAGACACTTAAAAAACTGCATACTACTGTTTTCAATCATCAAGATGGTCTTTGGATTTTTGCAAAGTTCTTGCAGTCATTAAAGTTTCATATTTTGTAGGCAGCTCTGCGAAGTCTTCAGTGAAGAGTTCAAGTATTAAAGATAATGATAAATTCGGCATATAATCGGCATTCGATATGATATGTTGCCATTTTTCTGTAGAACAAATTCAAGCAAAACTTAAGTAAATTCTGTTATATGAGATCATAAACACAGCAATTAGTATTTTGATAGAGGCGGCTAGAATTTCAAATCGTGAAAGCAATTGTGATTTTAAAAAGAACAATTTTAGAATATTCTGAAAAAGGTAAATTTCAATTTTCTGCAAGTTTTTAAAATTGTAATGTAGTATTGCCATTTATCGTTAGTCAGCATAAAATATTTTTAAATTTAAATTTCGGCTAAAGCGTCACTATTGCTATGGCCAGCGCTGTGAACAGCGTTTAAGCTGTGACTCAGCAGTTATTGCATTAAATGTCCTAACCGTCTGTCAGACGTCTTGCAGACGACATCTTCTTGTGCCTTTTCCAAGTTATACTCGTTTCTCGTCCTTGTCGTTACGTTCATGTCCGCATGTCCTTACGCGTCTATGCGTGTTTGTGCATGTCGCAGCCATTGCCCGTTGCTGTCGTCAACGCAGCAAAGTAATAATAATCAAATATCGATCCGTGTGCGTCTGCTTATTCGGCTGCCGTACAAAAAAAACAAAATTTCGACTCTTGTGACGTCAGCAGTGCCTTGATTAGACTGTGTGCCTTTTGGATATACTTTAAAAATGTTTCAACTGGCGCTTATTAAAGCGCGCTCCGGAAAGCTAACCAAAAAAAAAGGAGCAGCCCCCAATCCATTGCAGCCTGCGTTTGTTTGTTTGCATTTTTTTGTGATTTTAATAAAAGCAGATTTTTAATGAAACCCAGAACTTGCAGCGCCTTTGACACATAATCACACACACACAGACAGAGACAAATACAAACACACGCATAGACACACACACATACATAAATGCGGCGACATTGCCTGCCACCTGCCCTGGACCAGGGCTGTATGCACACACACACATACACAGCGGCATTGCTTTGGCAGGGGGCAACTTGAAACTGCAGCAATGGCGACCTGCAACAAAATTGTTGTGCCAAAACAAAAACAAAACGCAATAGATGACGCATGAGGCAAAGCAAATATGGCCGGAGAACGACCGTTGTGGTGTGGGTGGATGGGATGGTTGGTTGTGCCAGTCAGGCAGCGTGTAAAAGAGGCGCGTTTTGGGTGCCGTTAGAGCGGAAGCGACTATTTCAAATATTTTTCGTAATATTTTTGCACAAATTATTATGTATTATTATTTTTTATTTTTATTATTTTTTTGTTCGTTTCGGTCGTTGTTGTGTGTGTGTGTGTGTGTATTTGTATTTGTCTGTCTTCTGCGCGAGACAGCGAAACGCATACAAACAATGCACACACAGGGACACTCAGACACTGCCACGTAGCTGGAAGGAGGCGCTTGCACGTATGCAATAATTCTGACATAGAGTTGTTTTATATTTATTATTTCCATTTTATACCCTATATGCAGCATATAAAGGGTCAAGGATATTAGAAAATTATGCTTTATACTAAGTACCATAGTAGACTGTAGTGGGCGTGCCGGATTAACAGATTTTAAAGGTGCCTTAGTTAATCTGTGGTTAAATTCTCAAGCTCTGGTTGCTTTAACCCATTTTGAAATCTTTTTGCAGTTTTCAAAACTTATTTTAAATCCAGTAATTGAATAAAATGCCTTAACATTCATTGAAACCTCAAAAATATAAACTTGAATAGAGACATAGATTCAAAATACAACTGAAAACAGTTGCAATGAAGCGCATATCTTCATTAACTACTTAGTTAGCTCACCAATCACTAGTTTAGAGCCAAAGCAAAATATTCTATTTGCTGAAAAAAAAACATAAAAAGTATTCACGTATAACTATTCGTTTTGAAGTTTTTGGTCTATTGAAAAACGTTGTTCGTTTTTTCTTCTTTTATATATTCGACAGCTTAACTAAAAAATTTCTATATTTGTATCTGAGTGAGTGTATTCGTCGGTCGTCACAGGCACAGCAATATGCAAAATTTTTATTTTTTTGGGCATATGCCTTTGCCTTTTGTCTGTCTCCAATTTGTGTGTGTATGTTTGTATACATATGAATAAACACACGCACATGTGCATATGTATATATTTGTTGTGCCGTTTGACGTTTTGTGCGGCACTGCGTGTTACAGCTTTAGTTTTGGCTTTTGTTGCAATTTTGAATCATTTTTAATAAAAATAAAATATATTTTTTTTAATTCTGATTTTTTTTTTGCTTTTTTATTTTATTGAGCAGCACAGCACAAAAAAAAGTCGCTTCAAAAAGATACACAGACATAAATGAAACAAATGTACATACGATAAGGTCTTAGAGCTTAGGCAACGCTTTCAAATTATTCTTGTCAATATTAAAGTATATAATAGACATATATTACAAAAATGTTTAAGATGCAGACATTTAAACAAAAGCTTTAAGTTCAATAATAATCCTTTGTCCTTAAGGTTGTAATATATATCATTGCCTAAGGTTCTTCCTTAAATTCAAGCAATTAATGATGGTGAACTAGTCTCAAAATTTGGTCAAATAACAAAGATTAGAAAATTTGAATTGCGAAGAGCTCTCTAATTATATTGAGTTTATGAATTGAATTTTTTAATTTTCATATATTCATTAAATATATTTGAATTAAAATTTTAGCGAGAGCACTAAACTTTCATATATATAAATTTTAATAATAAATAGAATATTTTCAGTGAACGCATATCCACAAATAAATTGCGTTATAGTTAATACTGGCAAAATGGCGCACCACTGCTGCGGTTGGATAACATAGTTGGTTCGCTCTCTGGTGTACGAGTCGTGACATTGTAGTCATCAGTTATTTTGGGAGTGTCGAGATTCCAAAGTATAAGAGACGGCCCAGCATCAACACTACTAGAACTACCCTAGGGTCAATGAGCACAAAGGTAACCAGGCCAACTATAGGATTGGAATTCTGGGTCATGGATTCGGAGCTTCTGGTCTGCCTCCAGTTGGACAAGGCTACGAAATGTTATTCCTCTCACTAATAATAAAGTTAGGACGGCAGAGCCTGGTGCGTAATGAACATAAGCTATCGCCTGAAGTTAAGTTTGACCTCAACCAATTTCCCTTACAATACAGCGCAGTTATTACTTAACAAATTTGTATGCTTGGGCTCAAATATCCTATATACATATATATTTTCCATCAAACAATGAGCATTTGATTAGTTATACTCTAAGTAAAGCCGTAATGTTTATTCATAATTTGTCTGTTTCGCTGCTGCAGCTGTTCAAAATATGAATTGTGTTCATTGTTAATTGCCATTATTATTTCCGGTAACTGTCTAAACGTCTAACTGATGCCTCAAAGCTATCAACTTAAAGCTATTTTCAATATTTCAAACAATTTCCAAAAAACAATCCAAAAATTTCAAAAATAAAAGCGCAAACAAAACAAATAAAAGGACTTGAAAAGTTTGCAATCAACGCAGTAAAGCGCTGATTGAAAAGTGCAGTAAAGAGGAGTACAGGAAGTGAGTGTGGCAATGACGCACTGAGAAGTTGGCAGGGCGGTGGCTAGGCGGGTACTGAGATCAGACATTGCACAAATGTGCAATGTGTTGTAAAACGTGCGTGGTCTGAACTCAAGTGTGCGCAAACACACATAAAAGCAGCCTATACATTGGCAATACAGACAATGTAATATATTTCGTTTGGCATTTGTTTTGTTTGTTTGTGTTTGTCTTTTATTATACACCCTTTCAACTTTTGGTAATTGTAGTATTGCAAAATATTAGCAAAGTTTGTTGCGCACTGAGCAAATGTGGAATTTAAATTTAACGCAACACCTTGGTGCAGAGTAGTTAAGTTTGAAATTATGATAAATATACATTTTCAGATACAAATATTTATTTTAAAATTAGATTTTAAAGATTTTGAAGGTAAAAAAAATTGATTAGTTTAATTCAACAAACAATAATTTCAAAACGATAGGAACAGTAATTGCCTTTTTTATATAAATATATATATAATTTCCTTTGTTTATGCAACAAAACTGCACCAATGCTTTGGATAAAGCAGATAAGTTGATATATTTTGTTTTTAATCTGTAAATGAAAGCTAACGCCGAAGATTTTAAAATACTACAATCTATAATCTATGAGACTTCACTCGAAAAATTGTAACAATTTTTATGAAGTGAATTTTTTCTGCTGTGCAACAAAACGCCAAAAGCAGTTTTACGTTAAACTTTGCCCTAATAATTGCTGCATTTTTGGTCCAAAACTTACTGACATGATTTTAAGTCATATAAATAAAAACAATTATTTATCAAAGCGCTTTAATTATCAAGCTGCCCGTTTTTCGTAAAGACAAAATTAGTTTAATGCTGCAAAACATAAAGCCAAACGTAGTTTTGAGCTCATATTTTATATATTATATTTATATATTTTTATTAGTTTACATATAAAGTACAACAAGTATCGCTCCACTGAGCATAATACATGTGCTCTTTGCTCGAAGCTCTTACGTAAATTCAAAATCCTTCACTCCACTCGAAATTTTCTTAACGTCAAGTGTATCTTATAGCTCACATTTTCCTACAATAACAGTTCCAACCACTTTTTATTATGATCCTACATATATTCCTTTTGCGGTTTGGGCTATGATTGACAGTTCGTTCATTGATATGCAAAAAACCAAAAAAAAAAAAACTTTATATTGTACAAAAACTTTTCGAAAGCCTACGAGACACTGTAGGATGGGAAATAAAGATAGAGAGAGCTTGGTAGTGCGGAATTGCAATATTTTATAATTGAAATGCAAGCCTAAAATGCAGCCAAATGTTTTATGCGCATATTTCGAGGAAATCTATAAAAAAGAGCCTAGCACAAGTTATGCCTAAATAAAACATTACGCATACGCAGTGTGGGTAAAAGCTAAACAACAATGACAAAAGCAAAGGCACACGGTTTGAGCGGGTAGGCCCAGAATCCACCAAAAGAGAGTGAGAGGGTGAGAGAGAGAGAGAGAGTGACAGACGAGTAGAGAATTTTTGCTGCAGCCTAAAGGTATGCAACGGGTAAAAATATTGCATAAAAGCAAGGCAAGCACAAGGGAGTATGACAGCGATGCTGACAGCGGGAGCGGGAGCACGCAACAAATAAAAACAAACACAAAATGCAAATACACACGCACACACACACACATGTAAGCTCAAACAAATTATATGGCAATGCCGGCCGGCGTAGCCAGACCGAGAAACTTTTTTTCAAGTACGCAAAAAAAAATAATATGATAAAAAGAAAGCAAAAGAAAGCATTTGTTTCAAAATTAAATACACGCGTATGTGTGCAACAGTGTAGCGGAAAAGTCTTGGTACTGATATTTTTTAATGTGGAAATTATTTTGAAATTTTTTGCAGGTAAAACGCAGCTTACATGAAGATTTATGTAATCATTCAGAGGTTCCAGCTACGAACTCTATGCGGCAATTTTCGAAATTAATAGGAGTAATCATTCTTAATATAAAGCAATTAAATTTTGCAAGTTATATTTCGACTTTGCATAAATTTATATTAAAACTTTTTATTCCCAACTTTCACTCCAACTAAATGCTCAAAAAAACAGCAACCAAGTGCCAAAGTGGCAAAAACCTTAATTTTAACAAAAGGATCTCAGCCATAACACATTACAGAACCGAAATGCCTGCCGTTACTTATTGTGTTGGCAATCCAGAACTCATCAGAAGCATAAGTGAATGCAAAAATTGGTATTTGTTAAATATTTCTGTTTGTTAAGTGGAAAGTACTTTATTTTATCCTGCCGTAGGATTTCACCGAAAGCACTGAAAGTGCTGCTTATTTTCGGAGTTGTATTGTTGCGTTTTCACTCAAATTACGGCTGATAGTTTTTATTGGCTTTTTTTGAAAATAGAAAATCCATTTTTAACTACGCAGTCTTTTCAGCTCTAGAAATAGAACTGTACCAAAATTAATTTAAGTCACTGTACTACACATGTGTGTTTGTGTCCAAATAAAGCAAAGAAAGCAAAAGTTGTTGGTTTTATTTTGTGCGTTTATTTTTTATTTAACTTTTTCTTTTACTTTTGCCTTGCTCTTGCCGTTATTTTTATTATTATTATTATTATAATTTCTATGGCTCCTTGTATCTATGTGTATGTGTGTGTTTACGAGAGGGTTGGCATGCATTTGGATTGCTCAAAAACAAAGACTTAAAAACATTTGAAATGTTCTAGGGGAGCTTCGACAGTGGAATACCCTTTAAGCTGTTTGTACAACTACAGGATGTTATGCGAATCGCAGTTTAAAAATATTGACTATGGTCATCGCTGCCCACAAATCCTTTTTTATGCGACAAGCTCTTATGAATAAAATCTACTGTCGGCTATTATGAGAACCCATAATACCCTTAGTCCTTTGGTTTTTACAGTGTATAAGAATAAACGAAAAAAAGAAAGTGTAAAAGCAAAAGTATTATGAGGCAAAGCCTTGCGTGTAGATGTTTTAAAGCTCTCAGGACTCGTTGCTGACAAACAAACAAACCAACTCGGTGAGCCAGAGTTGCAAATTGTATGCAATCTGTGTGTGTGTGCGTGTACGAATGAGTGTGTGTGTGTGGGTGTGTCTGTGTACGTATGTGTATCTATACGCATGTGAGCCTCTGATGAGCATCATCGTACCTTTGTCCAACTTCAGACATGGCTTCAGATTGTTATGTATATATAAGTATATATATTTGTATGTTTTGTTTTTACGTTGACTCTAGCTTTTTTAAGAAAAATTTTTATTCGAATTTATGCATGAGTGTATTTGTGCGAACGTATGTGAGTTGCATGCATATGCATGTAATGCAATGCTCTACAGTTTTGTATGCAACGTTATGCGGGTTTCTAAGTGTTGCAAATATGCAGCAAGTAATATCGATAATTATCGCTAAGTTACTCACTTTTACTCAACTGAGTGAATTACGCCTATCGCTTGCCCGACGTAAATACAAAATCTCTATAGCTCTCCAAAGATATAATAACCTTATTTATCGCAAATATAAACAACATGTGACTTTGCGCTAAATCCGGACTCCAGGTTTTTTGCTGTACACTTAGCTATAATTTTGAATTCCGATTAAGTAAAATGAAGCCTGCTTAGAGCAAACGGCTCTTGCCATATAATACACACAATTTAAAAACATAAATTTCTTTTTTTTTTTTAACCTCACGCTCTTTTTACAAGTTTTTATGCTTTTGTGCCTAATTTTTTTTTTTGGTCTATAGAGAACTGCTGCCTTATGCATTTTTTTCCTATATTTTGTTGTACTTGAAGAATGTGTTTTATATATAATAATAAATAATACAAATAGGGTTATTTTCTAAAATTAAATTATTCTCTAGAGAGAGTTGCAGGCTGAACCTGAGACATAAGCTTTAAATATCTGAAGGTCTTTCGAAGATTAGTGTATGCAGTTGGTTAATGTTTTTGGGAGACCATCGACGTTGAAAAAATGAAGCAAAGTATATCTATACTTAAAATCTAAAAAGATCAACGTTTCTAAATGGCTGTCATCGTAGACACGATATAGAATCGAGTTTGTCTGTGGGCACTTTTGTACTATTATATGCAAACCAGTCAACGTTATATTGAGTTGAACTGCATTGAAAAATTTAATTGCCTATTTTTAATTTTGATCCTGGCAGCTAAGCCAGGCACTTAAAACTAAATAGTATTCAGCGTCTATGTTTTAACATTTTGCTTTGTGAGTACCAAGTAGTCGGTTAGTATCGAGTACTTTTGGCTTTAATTTGCTTTGATTTTTTAAGCCAGCCTTAACCAGTTTTTTATATGTATATTTTAATATATATTTATGTTGCTTTTTTTAAAAATAACTTAACTGAGCATCAACTCGGCCTACGTGAGTCTGTGTGCTTTTGTATCTATGCTACGGAATCTCTTTCTGTAAGTGTGTTTGTGTGTATCTATGTGTATGAGTGTGCGTTACATAAAATTCGTCAAGCGTTGCAGCCGAGTGCGTTGCTGTTAATTTTTACTTTTTCTTTTAATTTTTTCGCGTTTTTTTTGCCTTTTACCCGCACATGCAATTCGCATGATGGCGTTACAAAGCAACCAAAAAGTAAAAAAGAGCTCGGAAAACAAGTAATAAAAAGGAAGAGCCACAAACTGCATGAGGTAAGAAGCACAGAGTATATGTTATATATACAGAAAGGAAAAAAAATGAAAACAAATCACAAAAAAATGGCGACTATTTGGCTAGGTTCTTGTTTTTGGTTTGCTTCCTTATTTTTATTTTTTGTTGATGATGAAAAAAAAAAACTGCACTCAAAAGCAAGACGATGGGGAATATGTCGAAAACAGCAAAACGACAAATTCAAATAGAAATGAGAAAATATATTTGCCGGAAGCTAAATGTTTTTCATTTTTTTTTCGGTTTATTTTGCCGCTTGAAGTAGAAGCAACGAGCACTGTGAGTGTGTGTGCAAGCGAGCGAGAGAGAGAGGGAGGAAGAGACGCATGTGCGCACAAAAGTACAGTTGAGTAAATGAACATTTAGGCAGGCAGACAGGCAGACAGTGTTGCAATGCGCCTAAATATATGCTTAGCCAGGCAACACTGACGGCAACAGTGACAATAGCTGACCACAGTTGCGGCGGTTGGGGCCACTTACTGATTGCATTACATATTATACAAATACTAGCGCAGCTGCGAAGCTGATGCCAGTTTCAAGATATACTTAGTACAAGCAAATAAATAAATTGAAATTCGTCCCACAATTGTAACATGCAACATTTTTTCTCAATTGCCAGTTGTTTGTCACAGTACGGGTTTTCGCCCCCCTTCTTTTTTTTATTCATTTTTGTTAACATGACATACACGGCAAACAACTAAAAAGCAAATACTAAATATCTGCAATAAATAATTTAAAATTAAACATTGACTGTTTACAAGTTCTGTAAGAGTTGGGGCGCTTTGGGCCTATAGATATTGAAAGATAGCTTAGGGAAATTGAAAAATGCCTGAACTCTATGGAACGGCTTAATTTGGACAAGTTTTTCCTTTTAGTTTTTTTTTTAAGCTATTCGTAAGTGCTTGCGTATTATTGTGCTGCGTATGCAATATTTACGTTAAACAATCGAAAAGGCTCTAAATTGATTTGTAAATTCTTTATTATTTGTATTATTCAAAAATGACAAATTATTTTAAAAAAAAACTATTTTTAATGGTTTTTCTAATTAGCGAGAAATAAAAGTTATACTCATAGTTCATATCTTAGGCGCTAGTAGGAGCCAAAGTTAGTTATTTTATTACAGATTTTAAAGGTTTTCATCATCAACATGTTCTTTACTCCCCCAAATGTAGCTTTGCTATCCATTTGCATAATATGTAATGTTTTAAAATCTTGTCAAGGTGATTCAGCTCTGTTCCTAGCTTATTCTATATAGCAAATTACCTTGTCAGTCATACTTGGCTTTCTTGGTATTACGGTTTCTATTAAGTTTCAAAAATAATCGAAACCTTTTGAATAAAACAACGATGTATGATAGGCTCATATTTATTGTTCGATTTGTTTTGGCTTAACAAAAAAAATAAAACAGCAGTAAGGCAGTTTTTAGTTTAAGCAAGACCTTTGGCAAATTAAATAAATTACGAACCACGCTGCATTGCCACATGAACCCAGCATATAAAACTGATATATTTAATTTTTTTTTTAAATTACTTAATCACAGTTTTAACAAGTTTCGTTTGCCTCGCCTTTTTTTAACCAGACTTACAAAAAAAATTTCTAATAACAACCCTTATCATTAACTCAAAACTTAATAATTTCTTTAATATAATCTCACAAATGAAAATAACAAATAAAAAATATCTCCACAACTATGTTTTTTTAAATCTCGTAACAAAAAAAGTGACATATGTGACGGGTATCTTAATTATTTATTAGTAAAATGTTTTTTTTTTAATAAAGCTTAAATGCTTAGAATTCAAAATCAGCAACTTTTTTCTGACAAATTCGAGTACAAAGTTTATTTTTGGCTAAAACTGCAGCTTCAACGCCTAACAAAAATAAAAACAAAACAAATTGAATCGAAAAAATGTTTTTCTACTGAAACTTGCTTCTGCCATATCTCGCTTTGCAGTATGAGATTATTTTTTGCAGCTTTTTTTTAGTTTGCAAAAGTTCACTAATCGAATATTTTTATTATACGTATACGTGTGCCTAGGATTTTATACGGTAGTCTGGCATATTGAAAATTATAGGGTCGTAAACATGCAACTGCAATAGCAGTGAACGAGGCAACAACAAAGTAAAAAAAAAGAACAATTCAAACTAAAAGAAAATAAACAAAATATGGTCAGCAAGTAAATAAATAAAAAAAAGGAAATAGCAATAAACAGGTAGTGCGAATAAAGGAGCTAAAAACAAGCGAATAGTTGCAGGTATTGGGGGAGTGAAAAACTAGAGTGAATTGCAAACGGAAACTCTGTGTGTGTGAGTGTGTAGGTGAGGCAGTGTTGGAAAATGGCGTGGAAAATATAAATTAAAAACTATATATAAATAAAAAGCAAAAAGTGGAGACACACAAATAATTGCAACTGTACACAAAATGATGAGACAGACTGTATTGCGGCTAACTGTGCGTGCCAGTGTTGCCATAACGATATTTACGGGATAAAAATACTTGCTTAGACATTTAGATATTGTAACAACCAAAATGTTTAAAATTAATAAAATACATAAGTGGACTTACATAGCAAATAGATTTAAAAGCAAGAGGAAGAGAGAGAGAGAGTAGTACTACGCACAATATTGAGAGCGCTACACATTTATGGTAAAAAAACTAAGTTTTATTTGTATATATATATTTTTTTTGTTAAAATACTTTCACTGGTAAAACATAAAATATTTAAATAAATAAAATTGATATGTATATAGGTAAGAAATATATATATAAATATATATATGCATATAAGTATATATATGTATAAAATTCATAGACAAAGAACACGACGAAGAGCAAAAATATATATTGAGTTTTGATTTGGTTTCTTTGATTTGATTTCGTTTTGTATTTTTTTTGTAAATTTAATAGTAAAATATTTATATATAATAAACATGAATGTATATATGTAATTTGTTTATAAAAGAGTTACAAAGAGAGCAAGTTAAATACGTAATATGGTATATATAAGAGTTACAGATAGAGAAAAAGAGAGTGTGTTTTTTAGAGAGATAGTTAGAAAGAGAGTGTGTATGTGTGTGTATGTTTGGTGTAAGAGTGAGACAGAGCGGGGTTGTTTTTTTTTTTTTTTTTTTTGTACACAAAAAAGTGTCGAAAAATGTTTTGTTTTGTAAATTTTGTATAAAATTTTGCAACGAATTTTTTTTGTATTTTTTTTTTTTTTTTTTGAATACTTTTTGGCAGAAATTTAAATCAATCAAGAGACCTATCGAAGCAGCAAAAGCATTCACTGAATTTGGTTTTGGGATACGGTGTTTTGGTAAACTGCTTGTGGGATTTATAAAAAGGATAAGGAACTTAATTTTTTTTTTTTTTGAATTTGGTGTATTGATGTAATAGTTACTAGGGTTTTGTTGGTTGGGGGTACTGATATGTGTTAGACGGCAAAGCCCAATTGGTAGTTGTTTAAAAAAGACTCACCGACTCGTGTGAGGCGCGATAGTCAAGATCGCCGCCCAGACCGCCGCCAGCTGATGCCGAACGCGGTTGCATGTGTCTACTGTGACTGCTGTTGTCATCCTCGCTGCAATCGATCTCTTTTTTGAGGCTCTAAAAAGTGTTATTAAAAATAAATTAACTTTAATTAAAAGTTTTTAAAGCAGCTCGCTTAGTCACATACCAATGGCACCGATTGCACGGGCATAAGACCAGCCACCGAACTGGGACTTAGTCCACCCACACCGGCCAAAGATACAGCCGTTGAGGTCGAGGGACGCGCATCATTGCCAGCTACATTGCTGCTTAGACTACTGCCTGCGGCACCCTCACGTGAACTACGTGAAGCTGGACGTGCTTGTGTCAAATCCGAGGCACCACCTATTCCAGCCGCTGGCGTTGAGCGTGCCGATTCTATGCTATGTGCTGCACCAACTGCCCCCACCGGCATCGAGATTAACGGCGATGGTATTACGGTTGAGCCCGTCGAGAGATCCACACCGCCGCCGCTACTCATTTTCATATTGAGACCCATGTCATTCGAGCTATTGTCAGCCTCATCATCATCGTCTAAATCCATTTCATCATCATAGTCTTCATCGAGCACTTCGCTCTTGGTTACTATGCCCACGGCTGGCGAGTGTCCCAACAAATCATGCTCTTCGTCCAGCTCATCATCATCCTCATCATCATCATCCAGCTCATCATGCAGCGCATCGCTGACGCCACGTGCATGCTGATGCGCAAAACGCTGGGCAATATCTCGGGCGGTAGCAGCTACAACAACCACATCATCATCCTCATCATCATCATCGTCCTCATCATCATCATCGACCATATGATGTACATGCGTATGCGACAGCGCCTGGGAGTGTGCGTGTGGCGATGCTGATTGCGCATTACGTTCATGTTCTAAAGCAGCGCCGCTACTTGCTGCAGCTGCTCCACTCAAAGCGGCTGCTCCATTCTTGTGCGCATTGCTGCTGGTCCCACTGGTTGCTACATCACCCTCTATTTGGTTGCTGCTGTGGCTGCCGCTGGAGCCCTTGTTATTGTTATTGTTGTGGCTGCTGCTGCTGTTACTACTCTTACTATTAAGACCAGCTGGCGTTGGCTCAACGGAGGCGGCACGTCTTTGATAGAGATCTAGCGGCATGGGTGTATCATCATCGTCATCGTCGATGGCATGTGCCGTCGCTGGAGCACTTGCCGGGGAGGCCATGCTGGCCAATAGACGCTTGGGTGGCGAGGGACTGCAACGCTCGCTAGCCTCTCTTTTGTGCGCAGCACTGCCGAAAACGCTGCCTAGTCCGGCTGATCCACTGCTACTGCTGGCGGGTGTTTCTGTAGTTTCTACGACTGTTGCTGCTGCTGCTGTGCTAGAGCTTGCGCTGGAACTGCCTGCTGCTGCGGTTGTTGTATGGGCGCTGGCGTTGACACCACCGCCGCTACCCGTCGCACTATTGACTGTGGACGTGCTCTCTGCCGTACTAATTATTGCGGCTGCTGCTGCTCCTGTTGGTGCATCTGCAGTCTCCGCCGCTGCGGCTGCTGCTATAGCTGAGGTGCTGGCCAATGCTGCGGTTGTTGCATCCACAGCTGGACTATCGCATGTGGCAGCTGCTGCTGCTTTGCCGCTTGGCTGTGAATGCGGTCGTAGGCGATCCGGTTCACGTTCCGGTTCGCGCAAAGTTGTGTTCTGATTCGTCATCTCGGCTAGACCTTTGACCTGTTAAGCAATTGAATATTATTTGAATAATTTTCTAGACGGATTTGTTACGCTAGCTACCTTGAGTGATTCGGCTGTTTTCAGCAGCGCTGACAACTGACAATATTGCACGTTCACCTCGCCCTTGTACATGAATTCAACTAAGGTTTGCAGCTCGGCAAAACGGACGTCCTTCAATATCACAATCGGATGCGGTTCGGGGTGTTCCAGAAAAAGGCTCTGGAAATACGAGGAACAGGCCGAGAGGACCACCTGAAAAGTATAAGAAAATCAAATTTTCAGTCAAAGTTATGAATTTATAAATTAGGCTCAAATTGTTGGCCAATTCCGGTAACATCAACATCAAAATATTACGGCGAATTGTACCACAACAACAACAACAACAACAAGCACTGCCATGAGGCAAGCGATGACTTATTTTAGTTGCTCGCTGAAGCAACCATAAAAGAGAGAGGCAGAAACGTTTTAAATCCTGGTACAAAATGCGAGCAAAAGTTTGGTAAATTTTGTATACGCTGCAAGGGATCTACTCAATGGTATCCCTAAGATACATTCTTTCCTCTATCTTCACCTGCTTTCTTCTTTCGAGTCTGACGCCAAACATACTGTATTACCTATTCTAGTATTCAATACCTTCAAGGACGTCTATGTTGACTATATTTTTGTGTCAGGAACAAGCCATACATACCTTGGATTTATGGTACCCTTTGCTTTTGGTTCAAGTACTCAAAAGTTATTCATCGAGTGAACTTTTCTAACAATGTTCAACCATCAAAGAACAATGTATACTGAAGAAGTTAATGCTTTCCAAGGAAAATTAAGCATTTTATTCTTTGCAAAAAACAAAAACGCTTATGCCCAGTTTATGTTTAAAACATAGAAACAGCCCAAAACTGATTTCTACATCATTGGAGATTCTGGAGCTGCCACAACAAATGAAACAATGAGTTTTGAATCTTTCAAAAAGTCCAAGTACCTCTTGCAAGTGTATTTGGATAACCTCCAGTAGAACCGCTCGCTCAGCGTGCAGCAATCATCTCCCGTCAGTATGCAGCAACAACAACATGAGCGGCAACAACATTTATTAGATTTACGATTCGAGCGCGAAATATAACACAGTCGCAGTCAAAATTGCGCTGCTTTTGAAGAAGAACCCACCAAAGCCATGTCCAAGTCCCGACACCATGTCCATGTCTGTGGCCATAGCTGCGGGCACTGGCGCGCGCGTTCAAATGAAGGCGTGAACACAGCACGACGAAAACGACGACCATGACAAGGAGTTGGCAATGGAAAACAAGAAGGAGCAACAGCAGCGGCGGCGGCACAACACCAAAACGGCGCTGGCAATGACAATGCTGGCAACTTGTATGCCGCGTTTATGCCCTAGGCCAGCAGCTTAACAGGAACAACAACGATTGCGAACGGGAATGGGAGCGAGAATGGGGCACGAGAATGGGAATGGGAATGAGAATGCCAATGGAAATGGGCATGGGCATGGGTATGAGTAAGAAGAGTGGTCCCATTTCATAGCTGTCGATTTTTATGTGCGCATGCAGCATGTTGCATGCACGCCTTGGGGTATGCAATAGAAATGCCTGCCGCATGTCTGTCCGGCTGTACAAATGTCTCAACGTTTTCAAGTTGTCTGTCGTTGTTCAACTGCACGCCCCGACTTGTAGGCTGACTCTATCTGTATAGAGTCCCGCTGGCGTTAAAGCCGCCAACACCACCATCTCCACCACCCATCTACCTTGCATCCTACAAAGATCTTTGCTTAGCCCGCTGCGCGCTCCCCCCACGCAACTGCAGTGCGCAGGCGCTAACGACGACTCTAGCATTTGGCCTGGTTGTAAATTTTCATTGCTGTGAAAATTGAAAAGGCGGCTGCAAATCGACTTCATAGATTTGAAATTCGGCTATGCCGCAATTTTCAATTTACCAAAATGTGTATCCCGAAAATGGCGTCGCGCCTAATGAGCTTTTGGACTGTAAATTTATGAGACGATTCGCATGCCGTCCGCTAGCTCTCTCTCGCTCTCTCTCTGCATTTGGGGATTTGCCTGTCACGCGCCGTTTGCACTAGAATTTATATTTTAAAATGGTATCGAGCCATGCAGCGCACACGCCCCCAAATAGAAATGCCTGGCTAGGAGTTGCAAGTCTGGGCAGCTGTGCAAAATGAGCGCTAATAAATTCACGCGCATATTAGCCGTAGCCAGGCCCAAATCGTACTCCCCACCAACCCAGCCTGCACGACATGGCATTCCATTGAAGCTGTTGCCTGAAAGTTAGTTAGTTTGGCCACTTGGTGGACGCTTGGCTAACTGGCATGGGCATGGCCGGCTGCGTATTAACAAAATCGAATTTCCTGATTACAGCCAAACCAAGAAGCCTCTCTGCTGAGGTCTAGTTTACCCGCCTTTCAGTCTTGCAGTCTGTCTCTTGGTTTTTATGCTTTTTTTCTTTCGCTGCACCGCAAATTGCCAACACTTTTAATTGAACACCGCCGCCGACGCCGACACCGTCACTGCCACAGTGCATCGTCTCAACCCCACCCCCAAAAGCTGCAACTCCTTTAGAGGCTCAGGCAACAAGTTGCCAGCGCCCCGTTATTATTAACGTTAGAGCAATACGCCCCCAAAGCTAATGAACGCCGAAGGCTTTTGATTTCTAACGCCAAGCCCAGTTAGTTCCCAGTTCAGTGCAACTACTCGTGCAGCACGTCCCAGTGTCCGTCTTGTATCTGGTATAAAAATGTTGCATGTAATTTGCACCAAAATAGTCAACAACATAAATTGGTGCAAAACCACTGACAGCAAAACAGTGGCAGCCAACTTCAACTCCAATCACCTCAAGCAAGCTGCAGCCACCTTCGACAAGAAAAAAAAGTGCCCAACATACTCTCTTGTTGCGTGTCTGTGGGCGTAACCATTTCCATTTCAGTTCATAATATCATCTACAAGCCCAGAAGCAACAGCTGGTAGCCACAACACATGCGCCCAAGTCCAACTAAAGACCCAAATTGTCTTTTGGGCTAAATGAACCTAAGTGAGAGGGCCGTGGCAAATATAAATCATATGTCAAGCGGTCAAGGCCGGTTCTAATACATGGCAGAAATGATTCCATTTTAATGGCCACAATAAAAGCAAATAGAGTGTGGTCACACTGCAAGACTGATAGTGGAAATTGGATGCAGTTGCTAGTTCAATAAATGGTTTACAATTGCTAAAGTTTCTTGATTTATACTCAGATTACATCCACTACTGTCAGTCCACAATTTCCAGTGGAAATTAGGGATAGAAACTCAGCTGCTATTTATTGTTGGGAAATATTTTAGCTTATCTCATTAAATATTATTCTTGAAATTCTTTAAGGGTTTTGTTGTGATGTTTGTATATAACTTTTATGCAATTCTGCGAATGCTCGTTTAGTCAAGTTTTTCTAACAGCCTTTTAAAAAATGTTGCTACAAATTTGGTAGCAATCAATATATTTATGTCTTTAAGTTCCAAGAAGGAACAAAGGGCCGCAAATGGTAGTAATGCAAAAGATAAAAACTGTAATTTAAATAGATTACTAGAAATAATAGCAGAATTTCTATAAAAAGTATTTAAAATGATAAACTATAGCCTTAAATGTGAGGCGTACGATTATAAATAAATACGAACTTCAATTCATATACTTTTTATTTTAAATAAGTTTTAGGACAAAATGTTAGGGAACTTTTAAAGAAGAAAAGGTTTTAGGCAATACCGTCCGTACAGTGGCTTTTTCTATCTCTTATTCTAGTTTGTCTCAACTAACTTCTGTTTTACTAAATCTTAAATCGAAATTGTTATTTGGATTTCGAAAGTAATCTTTTTGGCAAAGTAGGGCAAAGTTAGCCTACGTATGCAAGTCGTCCACTCTAGTGTAAAATATTTCAAAATTTTTAGAATCATATACAAGAATTATGTATATAATATAAATAATAAAATTTTAATAAAGATACCATATGCATTTCAAAAAAATTATGCCACACAAGCACCCTACACGCAACTGGAATTGCTAGTGACAAAGAAATGGGTAAAAAAAAAACAAATTGTTTCGAAAAAACAGCCGTTATGCAACAATTCATAAAAAACATTCTAAAAACAAGGTCTAAGTAAAGAATAAGGAGACATCAATAGTAGTTCGACTTCCTTTAAAACATTACCCAATACTAACTCTAGCTAATAAACTTCTTTTAATAAATCACTCTTTGAATTAGTAACTTTGTCTATAAAGCAGATCAAAAGCCTTATTTTATGCTCATCTTGAACTCTAGCAAAAACTTTATTGCTCAATCCAGACGCTCTCCGGCTGCACATATCTAGCAGAAAGTAACTACTCATAGAAACCGGATATCATGTGCTTTCAAGCGACTCTCATTGCTTTATTAAGCAACGTTCTTTGTATATTAACTTTTATTATAATAATTATCTGGAAAAGACTGAAAATCTCAAGGAAAAAAATTTTAAAAAAAACCAATAAGAAGGCGCGTCTTGCCGTAGGCACTTCCTAGACCTAGCCGATATGTGTATGACTTTTAGTCAAAATCAATAAATTTAAATTATAGCATAATTATAAGAATATTTACTATAAAATTTATAACAAAATAACATAAATTTGTGCACATTATGAACTGTGGAAAAACCAGCGGTAGTTGTAGAGGAGAACATCATTGGGGAAAAATCATTTGGGGCGGTAGCTGCTACAGTCCATGACTCTAAATTATATTAAGACATAAATGTGCGCAATTTAAGCCAACTAGAACTCTAGAACCAGATTCAGAACACTAGAAAATGCTGGCCAGATATAAAAATAGACCAAAGACAGCAACAACTGCAACGGCTGCAAACCAAGATGAAGTCAAAGAAAATGCAGCAGCATAAGAATCCAAAACCCCTAAAGCGTTAAACAAAAACCAAATGAAAATTGTTGAAGAGCAAAAATATGAAGGCGATATGCAAACATAATAATTTGCATATTTCGCCGCAGTGTTTGCCACACATACACACACACACACACCACATGGTAAAAAGTTGCAAAGCTACATAGATACAAAGATACATAGATACAAATGCGCTGACGGTGGTCAACGTCTAAAAGGAGTGGCTGTAATAGAAATGTTAACCTTTTGCTCAATTTAATGGACATTGCTGCAGCAGCAGAGCCTCCCCTTCGCTCAAAGCAACTTATGCTGGGTTTACACTGCTGCCACACGCAGTTGCATTTTAGCACTGGATGTCACTACACAAAGCTTTGCCAAAATCTATAGAGCTGCATAGATGAGTCTTGAAAATCATCTGCTGTGTAACAAAAATGGCTTTGTACATAATACTATGAAAAACACAAAAAAAAATGCAGACTCTTGTTCCACATAGCAGGGTATTAATATTAAAATGTAATACTTTGTTATTTTTTTATTCATTCGCATTGTAATCAATAAGGCGATTGGGGTGCGTTCTTAGGATTTCCTTAAATTCGACAATTTAAATATCATGTTTTTAAAATTATTTTGATTGGAAGAGACATGTTAGAAATAGTCTGGAATCGCTGAAAATTCACAATTTATCTATAAGATAAATCCATCTTCCTCCAAAAATTTCGATTCGAAGATACTTGTCAGACAGACAAACAAATTTCGCAGCAAATTTATATACGTAAAACATTTTTTAAGCTTAAGATTAATTTTAAATGAAAACAGTTTACATTTTATTTATTAACATTATTTTTATTTTTAAGAGCTGTATGAACAAAAATAACAGTTTAAGAGGAACTCAAATACTTGAGGTGTTCATGTTAGCTGCCGAAATTAATATTTTGGAACCTTATACTTAGTGGTAACATATGACTAGATAAGCTTTTGTTAGCAGAATATCACAATTTTAATGCATTTTGTATTTTTTAAACTGCAACTTTGTAAAATCAGCTAAAACTAAAATAAATAAATTCAAAAAATAAACTTTTGAAAAATATAAATTTTCCAGCGCTACTCAAACTGTTGCCCATCAAACAGTTTGCATGTGCGTTGCACTGATTAATGAGCTGTCTTTGAAATATAACAACAACAACAACAAAATGCTCATTAAGTTGAAGAAGTAGACTTGTATCTAAGTATATATTATGCGCATATATATTATATGTATACCATGTACATATATAGAGTTATATGCATGCTGGTGTATTTGCGGCTGTTGTTGTTGACTTTGCAATTTTAACAACTGCGCTTTAAACAAAAATTGCGTTTTTTATACAATACAATATTTCTTTATTAATTTTTGTTGTAGTATTTTTTTCTCTTGTATCTTTTGTACGCCGCCTGCCGTTTCATTATTATTATACACTTTACCCAAAGTGTCTAGGGTATGGTGGATTTGCACATCTTTGCACAGATTTTACAGCCGAAAAGTGCCAGCAATTCATTATTACGATCTCAAGAATATAAAAGTTCGTATTTACAAAAAGTACAAAAACAATCGCTTAATACAGTGAACGCAACAATCATTCATTGAAAAGTTGTATATTATTTAAAGCTTTTAGTTTTTTTATATTGAGAAATGTTTATATTTTTATTAATGAGAAAAATTGTTCTACTATGTGTACGTCAAAAGTTATTGGGAATCAGAGTGAAAAATTTGAAATGCTTAAATAATTGTTCTTTCTGTTCACTATATCGATGTCAAAATAAAATTGACATTATTTCGTAAATAAAAAATAGCTTTTTGTAGATCTTACCATCTCTTAGATTCCCGCTAAATTATGATAATTTTCTTGTAAGAATATTAAAAACCAAATAGAATAATTTTTGTGCCAATTCCAAACTAACTCACTAACGCTTATTTACAGCTAAAGAGTATCTTACAGTTCGTGCATACAATTTCTAGACAGAGTATCTCACAATTTTCTTAAAGCTCATTTTGCGTTTTGCACTAAGCACCAAGACGTAGCAGCGAAGCTGACGTCGGCGTCAACGTGAATGATGACGCCGACGACGCGCCGTGATGGCGGCAGCGCAACATCACACGTTGACCTTGATATTCGCATTCGCAGCGGAACCGCATTAGTATGTGAGTGTGTGTGCGTATCTGCGTGTGCGTATGTATATGTGTGTGACGAACTCAGACAAAGCGCACGCAACAGATACGCACAGTGGGCGAACAGCTGCAAAAATGTAGCAAAAATAAGAAAATGTTTGCTATTTTTGTTAAAGTTTATTTTTGGCTTAGTTCCAAGTGCAACAAAGCAGAATATTAAGTATTATATATCAAACCGCATATCTGTTTGGAAACATTGGGAGTACGAAACTCTTGACTATATTATATTCTAGTGTTAAATAAATCGACTGTTTTCGGAAGCTTAATTTTTTAGTCAACAAAATGTAATAAGACACTAAAAATCAACTCATTAGTTCAGAGTAACTATATACATGAGGGAACAAGCATATAAATATACGTAATATATTATTAGATATGTTATGAAATAAACTAAGATTGAAACAATCGTATTTTTTAATTATTTTATTTGCAGCTTTTGTACCACTGTGTTGCCTGTGCTTTTGTTGTTGTTAGTGGAGCGTGCAAGACGCAACAACAATGAAAAAAGTTTTGTTAACTCTTTTTTTATTTTTGAGGGTGTGAGCAGAGCTGCGGGCTGCGATAAAAATAAAAATAGAAGATATAAAAAAAATGCGAATTGCAAAAATGCTGCTCCGCAGTCACAAAAAAATATATAAATAAAATTAAAAATTATCTCATCAAATGCGCTGGCGCTTTTATTTCCATAAGAAATTATTTATTTTTTCTTGTTCAAAGCATTTATTTTTAGGTGCGTCAAAATTAACGTTTTTTGTGTTTGTTAATGTGCAGCCACAAACAAACAATAATAAATTAAAATTGAGAAAAAGTAAGACCAAAAAACAAAAAAAAAATTGAAAGGGGAAGTAATTTTTAAAATTTTTAAAAGTAATAAATAATTTAGATGTGTCTGTGTGGCTCCGCGCTCACACATTAAACGTTTTTTGTTTTTTTTTTTTTTTTTTTTTTAATTTTTGACTGATTGCACGTTGTTGCCGCTAATGCGCCTGACCTTGGAATAAAGTCCAAACAAAATTAGTGCCAAACAAAAAAAAAAAAAAAAATCAAAAAATATAAAAAAAAATTTTATACAAAATAAATAAATAATCATAAGTAAAATGAGACATAGCAACAGGCAAAAGTCATTGAAAAACTTGGTTTGATTTTGTCTGCAAAACTGCCGATTTTTGTTTTAAACAAATCCATTGTTTTTAAAAATAAACTCAAACTGCATTTTTTTTTAAATAACAATTTATACCAAAAACATTCGTATACTTAATATAGTCATATATCAACTATTTTACCGTCTTTCCCCCATAGAGCGCACACACATCACATCAGTAATATAAGGGGGTTTTGGAGAATGTAGAGCACGTTCTATACCGTTGCCTGAAGATAGGACTCACGCCACCGAAAGAGCTAGTGAAATACATCTAAGAGAAAATAGTGGCATGGCAAAGTTTAAGTAACATGAGAGACAGCTTTGCGATGTCCGAAGATTGGTAAATGAGTATGAAGTGTGGATTGGTACCCAGTTCATCGGAGGCATCCAGAACGATCTGATATCATGCAAAAGAGAGCTGTTGTGCCCCTAGCGAAATAATACTTAATGACGACGGCTTCTGCGGGGGTGGTGGTGATTAGTTATGTTTGGGGTAAGGACTAGTACGTAGACTTAGTCGTATTAACGTTATAAATCGTGGTATCTTTAGAAGATTATTACCCCTCCATGTGGAATCCATGAAAACAAAAAACACGCACAGCAGACGCAATCACATACTCACGCTCTCACGCACAGAATCTCTCATGCACAGAAGTTCCTACGCACTCACGCACAAACGCACTTGTGTACATAATACATGCATATGTATATATAACAGACGAGCCCCTTTTAACGAAATACCCCACAAACATACCGACAGACACAGACGAGACGTAAGCCAGACAGAGCAACATGCGTAGTTAAGCTCTTGCCCTCTGGCCTTACTCCTACATCACACAAGGCCAACAACACTCCCATATAGTGCGTAATGACGTCACGAAACATGTTTTAGTATTCAAAAGAGAGTAAAAATCTGCGAGAGAGAAAAAAGCTTTTTGCTCTTTTTGTTTTTTTTTTTTTTTTGGTTTTGTGCAACGACAACGACGACGACAACGATAAGAACAACGGCAAATGTGATGCGTGCGATGCGACAACGAATGGAGTGTGCAGACAGACGGTGACAAAAACAAAAACAAAAATAACAACAACAATAGCGACATATACAAGAACAGCAGCAACAACACAGCGACAACTAAGGCGGCAGTCGCATGCATACGAATGAGACGACAGAAAGACCAAACGACCGACTGACCGACCGACCACTTGTTGCCGATGACGACGACGACGACGGCGACGAAGCTATCGACGACAGCGACAACAACAACGACAACGCGACGCAGAAAACGCATGAAACTTTTTGCCTGCGTGCGTCAGTGTGTGTGTGTGCGTATGTGTTTGCTTTGCGTTGCTTTGATTGAACGAGTTTTATATTCATACAGCATTGACATTGAACTTGAACTTGAGCAGCCGCAGCAGCAGCGTCAACGTCGATGCCAACGTTGACAGCGGCAGCACAATTCGCGGCGTTTATTTTACGCACTCTCATACGCATCTTATCAGTTGCGTTCTTATCAAATGTTTTAAACCGTAATCAGGTTATGCTACGCACACACAGTTCGCTTGCGCCCATGATATAACCATCGGAGGTAACGACGGTAGCTTTTAAAGTTTTTAATTAGTTTAAATTAAATTTAAATTCTGAGTAACGTTTTTTTTTTGTACGTTTGAAACATTTTGAATTATAAATGACAGCGTATGGCATTTCGACAAGTAGTGTTCACATAAACTTTCACAACGATTTTATCTACATTTCTTCAGTTAAGCTACAGTCAGTACCTTTAATTGTGATACCATGGCCTTGATCATAGCTGTGCTGCCCATAGCTCGATTTGGCGTTATTTAACTGGTGCGTTTATGTACAAGCGTTCTCTTTGCCCAACTGCATGGAATTTTGAAAAATGACGTTAGGTGTTAGTTCAACCTTAAATACTTGATGCCATTATTAATATGGACACAGTCAAAGGTATGCGATTGTTTTTTCTACTGTCTTTACCTTTGATAATCATACAAGGCAGATTTCGATAAAAAGGCGCATTCATTGTTAGTTGTACGCACCTATTGGTTGTTCGATATGATATTCTTTTTTGTTTATTTAATTTTTAGGAAACGTTTGAGCCAACAAAAATCCTAACTAGTATATAGCATAAATGATCAGCTTGAACTTGTTCAAATAAAAAATGATGTTTGGGATGTTTGAGATAGACAAATTTAATTAACAATTAGAGAGAGATAAAAAGTGGCTTTTATTCGGGTTATCAGTTTCAGAAAGCAAAAAAAAAAAAAAACATATTACTTGATATATCAACTGAAAAAACATTCGCTGAAAATTATTTTAGCTCAATATTATGTACCTGTTATTGTATATTTAGAAAAAGTAATAGGCAAGTGTAGAACTTTTGAGTTGACATCATATGTCTTAGACATATAGTCGTTACCTTTGGTTCTATTTTGGAGCGGAATCCGATGCAAGTCGACTTTTCGTATTCTAGTATATTATATATAAATTCTTATCATAGCTTTATTTTTATCAATATCTCCAAAGTCTGCAAATTCTGGCATGCCTGCAGAAAACGTTACGCTGATGCAACATTTGGTTTCTATCAAGCTGCAAAACTTAAGATTGTTGAAGACTGTAAAACATCAAATGTGTATTATGAAAAAATTAGCTAAGGCTTACTCGTTTTTGAAAGAAAATTTATAAATTAGCATTAGCGTTTCTCTAATTTAAGCTGAATTCAATATAAAAATATTTGAGAAATTTTTTAATTTTTAAATGTTTTAATATTTTTTAAGCATTTAATGCCTTTGACTATACATGCATCGGTTATAGCGGAGATTCGCTTTGTCTTAGCACTTTATTGCTAGCCATGTCAGCACTAGGCAAATACACCAGTGCTGCTGTTGGTTATCAAACCACTGACCTTCTGCTTCAGAGACGACTGTCACTAAAACTTGTCCCATAAATTAAAGACTAATCAGACCAGCCTATCCAACAAAACATTGTGTTTTGTATTGGCGTATTTGGAAGCAAGATGCAAACATTTAAAAAATAACAATAAAAGTCCCTTTCTACCCTTCTCTAAAATAAAATATAAAAGCTAGCGCGTAGGTAGTGGAACCTCCTAAAAAGACATTGCAACGTGTGAACGATGATGAGTTATTAATAAAAACTACTGCAGCAGCTGCAAGGTTGATACCTTGACATTTTGTAGGCGTCTGCACTTGAGTGGCGAACTGTGAATTGTCAATTGTCGATTTTGAATTGCTTAAAGATTCATGCAATGTAAGCCTGCAGAAGTATCTCAGTTTCTTTATCCAACCATATGCTACCCTAACGCATTGTTTTTAATTCGTAATTAATTTATGGCTGCATTGTTAGGCAGCAGCTGACCGCTGTCCCCAGCGAGTGAATATATTTCTGTGTATGAATACGAGTATATTCGTTTGTAGCGCAGACGAGTAAAATGAGTAGCTTTGAATAGCACGCTCGAAGCATGGCTAATTGCAGCTTGACAACAATGTGTTAAGGCGCAGACACAGGTAGAAGAGATCTCTTGAGAAGCTGCATGTGTAGATAGATAGCTTTAGGTAGTTGGGAAGACATTGGTCCGAGAGTTGGGAACGGCGCCGTTTGTCCGTCTTGGCTGTCTATATACAATAGAGTCTAAAATATTTCCGCAAGCGGTCAGCGACAGCAACAAGTGGACATGACAATATCAACGCAACACATAATCCTTCATTTAATAAAAGGACGACATGGACACAACAAACCTGGACATTGTCTGGCTGCGGCCACACATTTGCTTAAATTGCTGCAACACGCACAAAAGCCAGACTACAGGAAGTCTCTTACCATACTCCTAACTGCTGTGCGCAGCTTGGTCAGCATTTGTTAAGTTTCGTTGTGGTCAGACTGTGGCAAGCGGAAGCAATAGGGACAACAATGACAAAGACCATGTACCACAACGTTGAGGATACTCAATAGAACAAAACGCACTTGACCTGACGCAAAACTTTTGGAATGGCTTTGATAAATGCTGCTTTGTCCCATGCGAAAAAAGGGGAATACGCTTGCTTAGAAATTATGCTTCGAGCTGAAGGTCAAATTAAGTATCCCACGCCATGGAACTGAGTAGAGACAGAGAGCGTGACTATATGGACCAAAGCCTAGTTCAATCGATATACATAAAGTAACGCCAAGTGAAGGGGCTGCCCAATGGGTTCCACCAAACTAATTGAAGTTGCTCAACACCTTCTTGGTTGCCTTGGAGTGATGCAGTGGGCCAAATTGCAGATGCTGGAGAAGCTCGTTTAATATGAAGTTTTGTTATTTGCAATATAAAAAGTGTTAAAGGTGGCATTAATTGAAATGTTAATGGTAAAGGGTGACTTTTTGTAGTTTTGGGTTTTTAAGCACCAATTGCCTTGATGCCAACTCCCGACAACATCTCTCGGCTGCAATATGCACGACAATAATAGTTTGCCAAGTTACTCGCAATTATTTTGTGCGTTCGACATGCGTTTGACGCGTATCACGATGCAGTAAAGCCTTCAATTCCTCATCGTCTAACTATTTAAGTTGGTCAGGCCGCTCTGAAATCGCCACTTGGGCGACAACGAAACCGCTCTCTGCAAGCCTTATCTAGTGGGGAACACATATTTTCATGTTTTTTGCATTTTCAACCACTGTGCAAAATGCCTGCAATTTACACAAATCAAAGCAATGATGCCAATTCCCGACAATTTCGATACCAACGACGACAACTTGGATGCAACCAACAACCACAACAACAACTTGAAGATCTTGGACAACGATCTGGCCATAACAATTCATAACAACGCCGCACGACGCAAAAAAGTCGACTAGAGAGTTAGGAGAGAGAGTGCAACGGGTTGTGGGCAGTAGCATGCAACAGCGTGGCAGGAAAAGAGCGGCACGGTGGTATCATTTCAATTGCGGCACGCATTTTATTGATTTGTATTATTGTTGTTGCTGCGTTGTTGCAATCGCTTGTTAACAATTTGTTGCAAATTGTAAAATGTTGCCGCTACATAATTTAATTGACGCGCCGTGCATTGAGTTCCCCCTCATAAAGTGGTTGTTGTGTTGTTGCATGCAATCAAACATGAATTGCAACAACAACAACAATAACAATCACATTTTATTAAATTAAAATAAATTTGAAATTATTTGCGCACGTTTTTAAAAAATAAATAAATATAATTTTTGGGGCTAGGCTTTTCTCTCTGTTGCGTTCATTTTCCTATGCTTGCACTCATGGTATAACTATTAAAGGTAGCGACGTTAGAAACAGCGTTCTCATGCCTTTCTTGCATATTTTAGTTCAGTTTGCAAGCTTAATTCCTGCTGGCAGATTGTGCGAGGAATATGTAAATAGAAAATTTTGGTTATCATCAAATAGAATAGTCCTTTTATAACAGCTTGACAAGAAGCAAACGTTGTATATAAACGACAACAAAAACTAAACTCTTTTCATATGTTTTTGTTGGCCTCCACGTTATATTACTCTACCTCACTACTGAGAACACATTTGAGGGTTTTTACCTCGCACACTCACCACATTTCACTTGGTTATTCTTCATAGCCTTTTTTTTTGCATATGCAAGTTACTTTCACAACCTTTAATGATTATACCATGTGTACGCTAATACTATGTATACACTGCTCCAAAATCAGCCACACTACTTGGGAAAATTGAGTTATTTTTTAATAAAAGCTTAAAACAGGTAAAAAATATATTGCTCAAAACTCTTTGATCGTTTGCAAACAACTGAGTTTGCTTCTGTGGCTTCGATGCAGCCATTGAGGCACTTTTCAATTTCTTCAAAACACCCAAATCGGTAAGCATTAAAAATGCTAAATAAAATGTTTCCAGGAATCGAAAAATAAAGGGAACTATTAAAAAAAAAGACGAAATATATTCCAGACAAAAAAAAAACTAACATTCTTCAAAACATTTATAGGATTTACTCGCCCTTAAATTTATGATGTCAAAATAAAATCTTAATTCGAAAACGGCTAGTGGTTGCTTAACTTATTTTAACCCATATTTCATATAGAACTAATTTATTTGTGTCAACCTATTATTACAAACTACACGCGTTTCGTATGCGTTTTGTTGGCGTTTTAAAACGCCAACGCATGCGCAGCAGCAGCAGTAGCACCAATAACCACGTATTCAGTTCCTGTTGCTGACGTCAGATTTTTTTTTTGTTTGACTTAGACTGAAGTAGTATTCAGTTTTTTTTTTTTTTGCATTTTTTATTATATGTACATACAACCGATACATATGTATAGATATACGTGCATGTATTGTTGGCTTAGCCACTGCGTGGCCAGAGCCGGCAATCAACTCGTGTCGCAACTGACCTTGAATATGGGTTTTAGTTTGCTGCCTTATAAACGTTGTTAGAATTATTCACTGTATGCGCGCCCACCCGTCTCAGCCTTCTTCATGCGTTCTCATTCTCTTCCTCGTCTTGCCACAATAAACAGTTTGTGACTGTGCCGCCGTCAGCGCATTGCTTGTGCAACAATTACTAATTATATGTACGTATGAGTATATAATATACTCCTCACACGCATACACAGAGTCAGCCATTTGTGCGAGCTGCTAATGCCCTTAGTAAGTGTATTTATTAACTTTATCTACAAGTTTGTAACGCCTCAAGTGAGCATTAGATTAATTGGCAGAGCTTAGTGTGCACTTTAGCAGCTTAAGAGCATTTCGTGCTTTCAGCTACGTTTGGATCTTCTTCTAATTATATTTTATTGAAAAATTATTTCCACTCTCTGTTCCGGGAGCCTTTTTATGTTGCTGCATTGGAACTCGTTTATGTGTTTCTTGAGTTTTTTATTGGGTCTTCTTTTTTTAAGTAGCGTTCCAAGGGAATGTCACTTGATTGCTTAAAATTTTGTTTTCTAACCATTTTACCGATTGACTTTACCTACAGCATTTCTGCACTCATTTTCTATTTTTCTTCTAAATTCGTTTAATTTTTCCTGTTTCAATAATTTAAATATATACAAATAAAGCCATTTATAAATCTACAACGTTTTTGCAACTTTCTAGATAATTAAGCAATTTGACAAACAAGAGTTTCAAGCAGATCGAAGCCAAATGCAGACGAAATTAAATTCAATCTCTCAAATATATAGAGACGGAAGCGAAATTTTAATCTTTTTTTTTAAATTCTCTATAATATTCTTAAATTGTATTTATACTATTATTTACCAGCAGCTTTGAGTGTTAATATTCCGAAGTGTAGTGAATAATCCGAATTGGAGGTTTTAGTAATATTTCTTTTTTCACAGCACAGAAAATCGATTATTAATAAAATTGCAAACCGAAAAAAGGTTGTATTTATGGTTATTCGATAAATAAATGAATAAATTTATATTCCTTGAACATATTATCATCACTTCAAACTGGAACTATTTTTTATAATCGCTGTTCGAAGAGAATACTTTATTGCCGAATGCGTCCTTATTTGATAGAGATTTTGTTAGACAAATAGAAATGGCTATGCCCGTACTAGGATAATGCATCAGTGCTGCTTGCAGGGAATTGTACCACCGAACTTTGGTGTTAGAGCTGAGTACGCTACAGAATTAAAATCTGGCATACCATACGGAAATTAAGCTGAATTTCTTCAGTCGTTTTTTTTTTAATATGCATATTTCTGTATTCTTTATAATTTTTCAATTTGCAGAAAATTCAACAAATTTAAGCAATTTTTATCTATTATATTTAAAAAAAGAGCATTTAAACTTCTTAAATGCCATTTTTTGGCATACTATTCTCGTTCCGTACCTAACTTGCTCGAGTATCACATTCAAGCCGCATAGAAATAGTCGTCGTTGGCAATGCGCAAGTTAATGAGATACAGTATCTTTTATATGCGTTAGCTAACCGCCTGCCGTGCCCGCCCCACTTGCTGCTCAACAGAGCTGCCTGCCGCCTGTTAGCCATCATCTGGATTTGGCTTATAGAAGCGACTTGTTGGCTAGTAACCTAGCGCAGTCGCAGTCAGAGTTGAAATCGTTGTTTGCGCATTTCTAACCAATATGTGCGTTTGGCTATGTGTGCGTGTGTGTGGCTGTGTGTGTGCGCAGTTTTTATTGTGCTTAAATATATAAAGAAAGATATAAATCTGTTGAAAATGCGCATAATTATAGCAAAACGCGAACAACTGCGCTTAGCTTGGGCTCAAACACCGGCTCTGGCACAAACACACACACTCGCACAGACAAACAAATACACACACATGCTCATAGCTAGTTTGCAATCGTCGCAGTCGTGACAAGAAAAGTTGTTAATTTTAATTATAAAATGATTTTTTTTCTTGCATTTTTTATTTTTATTTTATTTTTTTTTTGCATTTTTCTATTTAAAGATTTCTTTACTCAAGTTGCATGCTCAGCATTTTTATAACAACAAACAGCAAGTACAATAAAGCAAAATAAATATTTAAAATAAAAATTAATTAATAAATAATTAAAATAAAAGCAAGCGATATAACAAATCAAAATGCAATATATTATATTAAAAATAAATATAAAGTAAAATATTGACAGCTAACAAATGCTATAAATAATGTAGGAAACGTGCGAATTGAGAATATTTGAGAAACCGTAGAATTAAAATAAAAATATTATAAATATTTTTTATGTATGTATTAAAAGTATCAAAGATGCAAGAAAATGTAACTTTTTGCGAAAACAGACGACAAACGGTCTGAATATTTGCGACAAGAGTTCAACTTTATTAATTACTTTCTCATCCAATAAGCAATATAAAGGATGATTTTGTAAGTAACTTAAATTTGGCAAGCTTGATTTTAACAAGCTGACGCGTCAAATGTATTGATTGAAAATTTCACTTATAAACTAATAGAGCTAGTTTATTGTATTTCATTATCAAAACTTCTGCTCGGTATAAGCCTAACTAATGTCTATAGCGACAAGCCAATCTTGAAGTATATTTTCTTCATAATATACCGGCAGATATGTGACAGACAGTATGCCCAGGGAATATTTGTAGCACAGCTACGGTAAACATAACATAAAATTCACTTTAAACTTTGAACTAAGCACAATTATTTCGACTCACATAAAGCTTGCATAATTTTTTTTTACATCAATGTGGATTTTTTTTAAATCAAATTACCAAGTGCCAAAAAAGTAATATTGGTTCAAAGCAAATAATGCTTCTGTGCTCTCAAAAATAAACAGCAATTTATGTAACAATTTAAATAAAATTAAACGAAACTCAATAATTCAACATACGTGTCAAATTTTATTTTCTATTGTTTGTATTAATCTTGACTTGGTAAGACGCTTATTGACGATTCGCAGATTTTTAAACCTTTTAAACTTGTTCAGCTAAGAATTAAATTTGTAATAAGTTAAAAATATAATCAGAAAGAAGCGTTTATATTGATTCGTACAGATTGGCTACATATTACAAGCACATACTCTATTAAAATCTTGCAATAAGCAAGCTAATCTAATCTTTGCTATTATTGTTAATGCTATTATTTGTTAATGGAATTTAAAAAATATAAGTTTTCTCGCTGTATTCTATCTATGCACATTAAAAAAGCTCTAGATTTATATTTTATTCGATTTTGGTCATTTAATTTTTCTGCTTGATTTTTGTGGAAGTGTAGCTTAACTTGCTGAAAATAAGCTCTATAAACTAGCATATGAAATATTTCAAAATGCTCAATAATGTCATTATTTTAGCCGAAAAAGTATATGGTCTTTGCTGCATGCAAAGTTCGAATAAAATTTGGTTGATTTCACAAAATATTTCCATTACTTTAATGAGGCTATATAACTTGTCCCAGAAAAAAAAAACACTTAATAACAATGGTTATCTACAAGACATTCCTTTTTTTTCATCTCATTTTTTATTGTTGTTTCTTTTTTTTTTGGAATACCATTATCGCTTTCAACTTTGACTTGAAATTAAAAAAAAGCAATACGAAAAATATGTTAATAGACATGCAGAAATGCCAAATCATGGCAAAAAGCCTATAATTCATGTAGAAAAAAAAGAGTCAAAGCAAACCACACACATGGCTACAACGCACACACACACACACACACAAACACTGTTACTCACACACAGATACACTTATACACCTGGTTGACTGGTTGTTCGTTCGTTCGCTTGGATTGCACATTCGAGCTTGAGTATCGCAATGTATCGGAGTCGAGTGTTGTAAATTAACAATTATTGGTTATTAACATGACAATTTTATACGATTTTAATGCATACTTCAGCGACAACAACAATGGCAACAACCACAGCGGGTGCAACAACAACCACAACAACCACAGCAACAACAACACAGTCGGCGAGCGCATTGAAGGCATTTAATTGAATGCGTGAATTGCTTTGTTGATTGCGGCAGTAACTACAACAAAGTTGATGGCAAGCAGGGTGGTGGTATCAGCAGGCAGAATATTTGCACAGTGGTCCAAATCGAGCAAACGACGCATAAGAATTTGTTTAACTTAAGAAAAAACTTGCAATGCACAAGCTCACTTGTGAGGTCAATTAGCCAAGTTGTATGTTTTTTGAAAATTCGAAAATTATCTTTTCTGTTGAAATAACTACAATAATTATATTAAAACTATAAATTGATTTTTTTTAGACAAAATATAAATTTTATCCTATCAATATAAATGTCCTGTCATATATATGGCAAAATGTAAGCAGAACCAATCATGAAAAATGAGCAAAAAATATAAAATTAGAAATACAAATTTGCAATTTGTAAATAGTATTTTTTTTTGGAAAGTTAACAATAGTTTCTTGTTTGAAAAATAAGTATTTTTCAAAATATTTTCGACCACAGTGGTCGGCCACTTAAAGATGCTGAGGGATGCAAGAGTAAGTGTAATAGAGAGAGAAAGAGAAACAGACAGAGAGAGAAACAGGCAGCTCGAAGAGAGCTGCAGGGTGCTGTGAGGAGTGACGCAAAGCGGCAGTATTCGTTAACGTTGCTGCATAGTTGGACGCTGTTGGCGCGTGAAAACGTGACGTTTCAGTTACTCAGATTAACAGATATTCGAATGTATCTCGTAACAACAACCACAACAACAACAAAAGCCAGATGCAACAACAACATGCAACAACAAGCAGCCATACAGCCGGCGAACGTTTTGAATATTTTTGTATAATTTTCCAATTTAAATTAACTTTTTGTTTTTGTAAGATTTTCCCAGGCCAAACGTGTCATGTTGTTGTTGTTATTGTATCTATTTGATATGCATTTTTTACTTCTATTGTTTTATTGTGCAAATTGTTAAGCTGCAAAAAATAAATAACGAAAAGTAAAAAAAAAATATGGCAATGCACACACCACACATAGTATTAATTATTATTGAATTAGTTATTGTTGGGCTTGCCGCAAAATATTGTAATATAATCAATTGATTGCTAATTGATAATTATTGACAATGCTATAAACGAAATAATCCTAACGCCTCTCCAACGATCCCGCACACAAACTAAAACTTCCAATGAAAATTGTCTTGGTTTAGCTTATTGCCAATAATCATTTGATTAGGCAGCACTTGAGGTAGTTGTTCCCGCAACGCGAAGTAAGACTTCTTATTCATATTTAGCAATATGGCTATTACTATAGTTTTCAAGCACTAATAGTGTTGTAGAATACCAAAAAATTCTCTAACAAATTCTAATTTTTTTTCTTAAATTGTTTTTATCAAATACTATATTTTGTCTTAGATTTTTTAACATTGTTTAACATTTCCTTTCATTTATCAGCACACGTGAGCAATGACAACAAAGTTGCATATTAATACTGCGCCAAAGTTTTAAGCAGGCCAATTGCTTGCCACAGGCAGTATTTAAGATTTAATAAAAATTATTTACCATACACTGCATTTTATGTATAAGGGGTATATTAAGTAAGTTAAAGCACGTATTTTTACATGATAAAAACATGCTTAGAAAAGTTTCCAAACTGTCAGCAGAGTTGGCAAGTTTTCGGATAAATCCACACATACTTCAAGAAATCATTTAAAATTAGCCAAACTAAAAAAATCTTTTAAAAGCTTGCACATTTCCATCAATAATGAAGCAATAAAAATGCACAGTGCTACGCATAGTCGACTTGTTTTTCTTTTAGACACTACATTTGCCTATAATTTGATATATGCAAATTCGGTTTAATTTTTAATGTTTTACTTAATTAACGTATTAAATTGTAATTGCTTGGTTTTTGGCTTGTCACGGTGCATTAATGCATGCAATACGCGGCGTATGCGCAATGTGTGCACTTGGCTTGATTTCATTTGCTTTTATTACGCATACGCAGTGTGTACACTACATTGGGGCATTCAAATTGCCACCAACGCCTTCAATTTATGAGTTGAGCATTTTTGCTGCTTTATTTTTGTTGTTATTGCAGTTGTTGTTGTTGTTGTTGTTGCTGGTCTTTACAATAAGTTATAAATAGTTATGGTTGTTGTTGGAGTTTGCTGTGGCAATTCGATGAAAGATAATCCGTTTCCTTTTTGCATGAAATTGGGTGGTTCTTGTTGCCGTTGTTGTTGCTGTTGCTGTTGTTGCTTATGGTTGTTGCTACAGCAGTTGTTGTAATTTGTTCGATTTGCAGCTGCCGCCTTGGACTTGTTAACATAAATTCGCAATTAGTTGCATTTTGTGGGGGCCGTGTCTTTTACGGTCTTGGGTTTGTAATATAATATATTTTGATACCCTGCATACATAGTGGTAGAGGAATTAAAGTTTTTGAGTACAATTTTTTTTAGATGCAGCTGAGAGCTTCTTGGTTCTTGTAAACAAGAAGCATATCAAAAGCTCAGGTTTACAAAAGTACTGAAAACATAAATAATGTACTAAAAGATTGTGCCCCTTTAAGCAAAGTCTTTGTAAAACCAAATGGTTTAGACTTTTCCATAATCAATTTTTGTTTTACTAAATTCGAAAATATTATTATTCAAAATTTAGTGTAATTTTTTATTTTTGTTGCCTTAGGGTATGCCACTGTCGTTTAATTCAGCCGCTGCGATTTATATGTAGTAAGTTGTTTTTTTTTTATTGTTTCCTTAAATAATGTAAGCCGCAAATATGTAAATCAGATTAAACGGCATTTGGAGTACAACAACATATATAATATACATATAGCTTAAGGTTATAAAGCTACTTTAGCTAATTTGGCGTTGTGAGTACTTAAAATTCTTTGCATAATTGTTAGAGCGCATAGATTTAACGATTAAAAATCGAAAGGCTTAAGACAATCGTGGGATTTAGCATATTAGCGCTGTTAATTAAATTTATTTGCAATTAAGCAGAACAAAAAGAGTGTGTAAATTTTTGACAAATTTTGTCTCAAGCAAATTGAACTGAAGCTTCAAATATCAAGAAATGTTTAGTCTTAGTCTTAAATTTAAAAAGCCGAAGCTTTGCAGCTGATAAGCTTAAAAATGATTGCAAAAAAATAATATTTTTGACCAGCTTTTATCAAGCTTCTTAAAAGTTATTGTATAAATTGGCTTAAAATTCTGAGGAATTGCAGTGAATTGCTTAAGTGCCAGCAAAAAGATACAACAACATTTGTAAGTTGCAGCAATGAAAATCTAGCCCTTAAATTGTATTAATTGGTAAAATTTTTATTAACTTTCTGTAAACTTTTAACTACAATTATTTGATTTCCACGAAATAAATCGAAAACGCAAATGAAATTTAAGAATGTTGAAGTATAGCAAAGATACATTTGAGCAATAAAAACAATCTGCAAATATATATTTAAAAAGCTTTCTGAAATTGGTTGACGTAATGTCCAGAAAGAATTGCAGCTAACACTTTACAAGATTTTTTGAATTTAAGGAAATAAAGTTGCTCAAAACTCAAAAGACAGACTACCGCTTACTTGAATCTATTGTTGGAAGATTCTTCCAAACGTACGCCTAGACTGCAGCAACTTTAGCAAACAACTTTGTACAAAATTCCTATTGCTTCCATATCAGCTTTTACAAAATAATAAATATTAACAATTATTACTGCTAGTTGAGTATTACCAACATATGGTTTATATGGGTCTTGACTTTTTATTTTCAAAGCCACTACCCGCAAGCATTCCCTTGGCCCACCACCACCAACAAGTTATATGCCTCTTGCAACATTTTCTCAAACATGGGAGCCGAAATGCTTATCATTGACAAGCAACAATTAGCAATGCCAACAATGCCTGCAACAACAACAACAATTACAACAAACTCAACGCCTCAGGCAGTCAAAAGCAGTCAAAACAGGCCAAAAAGGCGTTACCAGCTACAAGCAAAAAAAAAAGTCCGAAAATTTTTTTGTGAAGAAAAAATTGTTGCATTTTTTTGACATTTGACTTGATTTTTTATAGCCAAGCAATTTGTTTTATTACAATTGTTGTGCGTTGTTTATTGCAGCTGTTGTTGTTGTGTTGCAAGTTGTTGCAGCTGTCAATAGGCGGGTTGCCTCTTGTTGCTGCTGCTGCGGCGGCTTGTCAAAAAAGTGTTGCCAACTCTTTTCAAGCCGTGAGTCAGTCCGTAACTGACTTGTGTGTGTTAAGTGTAAATTGTTTGCATATGCATATTTGACAACAAACAATAATAACAAAAACAACAACAACAATCACTACAACAACTGCAACAACATGTATGGCATGTCTGGCATGTTGTTTAACACCTTGTTGCCATTCCATACAAAATTGCACTTCATTAGCTCAACGACGACTTGGTAAAAGCGCCTTTAAAGCAAAAGATACAAAAAAAATTGAAGGAAAAAATGCGCCAATATGGCAACGAAAATGGTCCAAGTAATATATGGCAACATTGGTAAAGATAAAAAGCGAGTACATCAAGTAATCATTAAAAAATGTAATTTTCTTTCGAAGAAAGTCAACAAGAGACATATTTTCTTAGGGCAACTTTAAGTTTACGATATTGTCAATGAAATAAGTTATTCCAGTTGGCAAAAGAGCGGCTGACAGATAAATTTGTTAGAAATGAGATTAGTTGGCAGAGCTGCGACGAAAGCAAAAAAGTCAGAGGTATTCCTTTGAGTGTATGGGCACAATACATATGTCGCGCTGTTAGTCTCCCCCAACAATAATAATTTTCTCTTGAGTGGGAAAAAGAAGTCTATATCTATGAAGAGTTTACCCATCAGTCTAGGAATGCGATCATCCTCGCTATATTCTCATACTTGCTAATACATATTTATTAATTATTTTTATAAGTGAAGTATAAGTAATTAGTCGTAGTACGTCATCATATTTCAAAAGAAGCAGTTGAATAAATTTTTGTATTTATTAATGCTTTCTTTTCTAAATAACAGAAGTATTTCATTTTTAAATCTACATATTTATGCCATTACTTTCCAAAGGAAGTATTATATTAGTCATATACAAATAATATAGTTTGTAACAAATATACTAATTCTCATTTAGAAAAAAAATTTTATGTATACAATAATGGTGTTTTTAGTCAAAGGCATGATCTAAGACTTAAACAAATTCGTTTCGAAAATGCTCAAAAATTCATAATGCTCTGTGTACATGACAAAAAAATAGAAATGAAGTCAAGTGAAATGAAATGAAGTGCAACGAAATTGAAAGACTCCATGTCCAACACTGGTCAAGTTGATACAAATCAGCTTAAGACAACAGAACTCGATGAAAAAAGCAAATATTTACACTTTGAAAGCGACTAAGCAAGCATACGTACCACCCACAGATATTCAACTTATACCAAACTAGCAAAAAATGTACAATTTTTTTCCGGAAAAGTTTTTCCAATTATTTTTCTCTTTTTTTACAGCTCATGCTGAAAGTCATCGAAAGTCATTTGCCAACACTGCCAAACTTGGTACTAACCAACAGTGGCAAACACTTGTCCAAGGCAATCCTGTTCCGTATTCAGTCTCCTCCCGACCCATGTGTAAAACGACATTTGGTATACTTTGTTTGCTTTGGCGTCGACAAAAGCAGCCGCAGAGAACTACTCCCACGTCACCCCCTCCCACAAAAATGCCCATGCGTAGCTACAATGCCGTTAGCTCTTGCTGACTGAACTGAACCGGCAGTCAAATCGCATCAGATATCAACCAAGCATACGTTAAATGCCTCAAATTGAGTTAAAGTGCCTACCATGCACTGGGGCTTAGGCATCCCCAGGTCCAAAGTAACCGCCATAAAATGTAGCTACTATCCTCGTACCCAGCAGCATGCAACAAAGGTCCTGGTCAGTCTGCGTTTATGCGGGTGTTGCCAGATATGGCAAAAAACTAACACTCACTCACTCATTCTCACACGTACGCACACATTGTTATACGGTTTCAGTTGTAATGGCCAGCAGCAGGCAAGCCGTGCGCCCTCCCGTGAGACTCACTTGCCACATATGAACACAATTTTTTTTTCGTTCGTGCGCCGTTTTTCAACACTTGTTTTAGAATGCAATATTTCTCTATTTTTGCTTTTTTACCCTTGCTTCGGTTATACTTAGTTTGCAGAGCCGTAAAGCTAATGAAGAGTGTTTTGCCTTTTTCTTTTAAGCATTTCAACACAACAATTTGTGAAATTGTCATAAACTGTCAGATATCATTTGTAATTCCATAAAGGATCTGTCGCAAGCACTCCAAGACTTTACGTCGAATTTTTAAGTCTTGAATATGTCAATTTATTTAGTTTCAAGGTAGTTTTTTCGACTGCTTTTACGCCTTTAAAAACACAAAATGAAGCTAATAGAATACATAGTTTAGTGATGATCACTTCACTTTTGAAGTTTTTAAAATTTTACACGGCTGCCTAAGCTGCTTTCAAAAAACGTTTAAAAGGCACACGCTGACTTGTAAAAAGTCTGCATTCCCAGTGTTCAGAGCTGTGTTTTCAAAGATTGCTCGTAAGTAGTACGTCGCTACCAGCAGCCTTAGAATTCGATGCTCAAAGTAGAATACGCATGATGATACTTTCTGTTATACTAAATACCAATGCACGATTTCAATGTCACTATATTTTCCTTGCTGTGCACTACAGTGTACAGTAATATTCGCATGTCCTTAGCTTTATTTTAGTTGGCAGCTTCGGTATTTTTTTTAAATATTTTTTTTTTTTTTTCAAGCCATTCAATTGGCTTCAGCGATTTCTTACTGCGTATGTGTGTGTTTGTATACGTTATGGTCGTGCTGTTGCCCATGTCCTGGCAATGTCCAGTCCGTGTCCCGGACCATCATCTCGTGAGCTGTCATCATTGCATCGTTCATCGACACTTTGCTTTTTAATCAATTTAACAAACTTTTTTTTCTTTGCGACTCTCATTTTTTCTGCAAGTTTTTTTGTGGCATGTTACAGCTGCCTCGTTATCGCAGGCAGCAACAAAAACAAGAACAACAAATAAAACACAAGGACCAAAAAAATAAAAAGAAGACGCAGCTAGTGAAAAACATGAGGAACGATATGCACAAGTAATTGACAGTGTGCCCAGAGCTTGGGTAGATTTTTTGGCTTTCGGCTTTTGGTTTATGCAACTTAACTGTATTGCTTGTTGTTGTTCTTGTTAGCCGATTTGACTTAACTTGGCTCGCACTCTCTCTCTCTATGCCTCTGCTTTGCTTTTAACTTTATAAGCCTCCATAGCTCTATATATATATGTATATATATATATATATGTTTGGGTGCATTTGTTAATTAGTTTGCAGAGTGACATGTGAGAACGACGTAGCTGCTCATACTACTGCCGTCTCTTCACTTGACGTCTGCTGTATTTTACTTCTGCATTTCGACTCTTTTTTTTTGGGTATTTTTGTGTTCCTTCAATTTGTTTGTTATTTTCTTGCTTCTGCTTTTAATTTTTTGTTTTGTCGTCCAACTGTCTAGATTTGTTGCCTAAAAAGGAAATGAATTCATCAGCCCAGTGTAGTAGCTGTAGCTCTCGCTTTTTGTTGTCCTCGACTAATGAAGTTGTCAAACTAAAGTTTCTACTTGAAGGCTTCCAAATTAAAGTTCAAACACTGGCTAGCTGTGGAGATAACAAAAAAAAAATAACGAAAATTCGGAACTGAAGTCGATAGAGTAATTGAGCTACCAAAGAGGCGTATATAAGGAAGAAACAAGCTTATTTCAAGAGAATCTTTTGTAAAAAATTGTAAATGCTTAAAAAGTGTACCTGTATATGGCGTTAAATTATTTTTGTGCTAGAATATTTTTAAGCAACATGCTACTTTTAAAAAAATCAACATGAAAATGATATTAATTTTTAAAAAATTAATTTAAGATACACGTTTCTTTCAAGAGAATCGCTCTGGGAACGATGGAAATGCTAAAAAAGTCTAGCTTTGTATGACCAACATGTTCAGCTCTTAGTAGATGAAAGACTATTATTTTTGAAAAAGAGGTTATTTTTAAAATGCTAATTAACAGTGTTAAGAGCCTACTAAGCTGTGTACACACACAAACACTTCAATGTGTATACCTTAACTACAAACTTACTTAGTAGGTATGAGTTAGATCTTAATCAACGACTAATCAAACAACTACTCTATGTTATAACTCTACAACTCTTAACATTTAGCTTTTATATCATCTTAAATAGTTAGTTTATCCTTTTATTAAAGCTAGTCTTCTTTAATCTGTATAATTGTTGTTTAATTAATTTAAAATATGTTTTGTTGTGATAACAACAGTAATACTTGTGAGTGCATCATCTCTATTACTGAAGTGTACAAACATAGACTGCTCTTCTAGGTAACTTCCAAAAATGCGTTAGCTGCCAAACTATTTATAGGCTTTTCTTTTTGTAATTATCTTAAATATATTTTAAGCTGCCTTAAGAGCTATAAAAAAAACATAGAACAGACTTAAATGACTGCCAGAGCTGCCATATTAAACTGTCCAAGTAAATGCTTTGGCTCTTAATGTTGTTGCTGTTGATGAGGTTATTGTTGTTGTTTGTTGTTGCTGCTGCTGCTGTTGTTGTTAGTGTTGCCATTGCCTCTAATGAAAATGCGCTAAACGAGTTGCATAATAAACGCATTATAATTGAACAATTTACTAGTTTGCAGCGCCATCTACTGGCAGCCACAACAACAACCGCGACAACGACAACAAAAATGGTCAAGAGCAAGAAATTACATTCAAATAACTTTATCAAGTCAAACATCAAAGGTATCAGCTGCAGTAACAAAGACAGCAACATCAGCAACAACAACAACTGGCTGCTGTGTGGCAGTGGCTGTTGTTCGTGTTGTTGTTGCTACCCGTCTGTGGCAACGTAGTTAAATATTTTCCGCTTAATTTAACAGGAATTTCAATTGACAGACGTGCACACAACGGCTGTTGTTGTTGTTGTTGTTGTTGTTAGTGGTGTTAAAGCTAACCAAGGCACAGTGGTCGAAATGAAGCAAATACTTGCAGTATTTATACAAAAATGTTTAGAATTTTTATGAAATTATTACTCTTCATACCTAGCTGTATGTTACTTTAAGCGAAATTTTAGCATATTTTACAATTGTTTACAAAGTGACGTCCGCCGCATTCACTCTTAAAATATTGAAAAGTTCATAAATTGCACTTTGCATATTTACATTCTAGCCACTATTACTTGCCACTTTTTTTTATCGAGAGAGATTTTGCTCCAAGTATAAGCATTCTTTTTGTTTTTCAAACATTAAATCAAATTTATTTACTTTTGCCTTTTTAACAAGGTAGTCGGCAGCATTCTCAGCGTTGATCTTGTTCCATTTTTTTCTTTAATACAAGTTAAGCAGTGCCTGACAGTAGAATACGCCGTATCTTTCCTTTTGAAAAGAGTACAGTTCTTGGGTTTGTCTAACGTGTAAGAAGAATTATATAATTGCATTTCGTTTACAGCTTAACTTTATATCTAAAATATTAGTATATATTTTTTTTTTAACAAATTAATTCAAAACACAAAAAATATTCGAGCCAAATTTTAAATTGCTATGCTAACGGATGTGGGATGAAACACCAGCATAAGCTATTCCAATTAAAACGCTTCGTTTCAATCGAAGAAACGCACGTCAAGCTAGTTTGGAACGAATTGTAATGCCTTTTAATCAGGTGTGTGTGAGATGCAAGACCGTAGATCTGTTGCGGCCGGGTGGGATCTAGCATTGCTAAAACTTAAAAGTAGATTTGTTAATTGGGGCCCCTTAAATCATATACCCGAATTACATAATTTGAGGTCATTTGGGTGTATATCCTAAAAATAAATCAGTTCTGGAAGTTCGGTTATTTTTTAGGATATTAAAAGCAATTTTAAAATTCAATACTTTTTACCAAGTACTTTTTGTAATATGATACAAATTAGTCAAATCGGACGAAAAATAAGATTTTGGCACTAAATTTATATTATCTTACCTAAAAAAAAAATAAATTTATATCCTGCTGCCATCGTGAATGCAGTCCATTCTATAAGTCGCTATTCGATAAAAACAGGGACCTAAAATTTAAAGCCCCAACCGAACGGCGGCGTTTTTAATTAATAGAGATACAAATTTGTGAAATTTGCCTATTTGACTTAAACGCACTGTGTGCTCTACACATAGCTCTGTCAAGCTTCAAGCCAATAAACTCTATTGCGTGGAAGTGGGTAAATAGATCGACATTTTTTCTTTATTTTATTTATTATTAATTTCAGGGTAGTAAGTTAAGTATATAAACAATATTAAAATTAAATTAGAACGAGAAACATATCATATAAAACTAATCCGTATCTCATCCAGCCTGATGAGTGAATCTAGGTGCAATCATATATATAACTTTAACACTACCAAAAATTATTATAAGAATTCTGGTATAAAGGACTCGGGACCTGTAACGCCTACTTCTTGCCATTACATACAGTGCACAAAACTAGTATACACTTTCTACGCTTTGTATAGAGATTTCAAAAATTCATATATGCTATTCAATTTAATAATTGTGACCACTGTGCAACGTCAACGACGCATGATTTATGCACTCACACACACACACGCACAAACGTTCCACGTTTTTCAAGAGAGCGAGTGATTGAGTGCGCCATAGATGGAAAGAGAGTGTGAAAGAGCAAGCGGGAGACGCCAACATAAAGTGTTTCAGTCAATTTCTATTAGTCGCTGACCTTGTCAACATGTTGCCGCAACATGCAGTTGCAGCTGCTGTCGCAGTCAACGCTGGCAGCGCTGCCAACAGCTCGTTTACCGTTTACCGCTACGTATTTCCAGCGTTAAGTTGACAATTTACTGACAAATGTGTAAATTGCATTTAAGACTGTTGTTGTTGTTGCTGCTGCCGCTGCCGCTGCAGTTGCGTTAATTTATGCAACTGGCATTTGCAGCCTGCGTGTGCGACCTTGATCATGCCACAGTATGAGCCAGCCACCTCCCTCCAGGGGTAGAGGAGGCCCACAAGCAAGCAAGTGAGAGGGCGCTCTGACTGACTATGATCAAGTGGCTGCCGATTGGAAAAGTGTTGACTTCCGCATTGATTTCATTGCAAATGACGTTATACAGAGTTGCACTGACAATGGCAACACCTAAGTGATTTACCGTTAATAATAAACAAGAGCAAAATAAATTTCACGGATGTAAACATTGTGAGGATGATGCAGCACAAGGTTGCAGCCAAAAAGTACAGTCATGCCGCATGGTATAGGGCCAAACAATAATAGTTCAGGTGTTATGCCAAATGGCATAAAAAATGACGCCCAACATGGGAGTGGTAAAGGGTAAAGGGGGCATTGGGCCAGCTTAATATAGTCTACGTACCATCGTGACGCATTAAAGCTGTAAGAAGATGTTGCCCAACAAGGAAGCAATTTCGCAGAGTAGCATCGAATAAGCAGTAAACAATATTATTTCAAGTAAAAACTGACGCAACTCTACTTCTTTGATAATTCTAAGTTGAGTGTTGAACATAAACAATTGCTGAAAATTCGATTTCTCTAAGTGAGATAATTAAGCTTAAAAATTGATAAAATTGTGTCTGATTGGATGAAACGACTAAACTTTGCAACAAAACAGCCACTTTGCATTTAATGACGCTTTAAAACATTATCTTCACTTTAACAATTTTAAGATATTCTAACTAATTCTAATTCCACATAGTGGAATGAAGCCATTTAAGTTCTTTCATAATTCCAATAATAACTTAAATGATTATTATAATTACTTTGCTTCAAAAGATGTTGTACTTCTTGAAAAATTCAAAGAAGTATAACCTTTTTTTATAATACGCCGCAGCATAGATAAAAGCTTTTCGAGAAGAACACGGACTTGCCTATATAGCCGTTGGACTTAACAAATAGAGATTAACGAAGTAGATATTTGCGTTTGGAATTAACAAAATTTCGAAATTTGCTATTTTGAGCAGTTCTTTCTAGCAATATTTGCCATTAGTCCACGTTATGCTTGTTGTTGTTTCACTTTTTACTTTTTTAATTAAGTAAGTATACCTTATAGCTGAAGCTATTTCTATGATAACTCTTGTACTTGGGTACTCACCTTATGGGCTCTGATGGGTTTGCCCTCTGAACAAGCTAATGTAACGTCCACCAGACTCCCGTCCTGTAATAATTGACTAAACACCCCTAACAGGTTGGATTGATGATTGTTCCACCTCAAGCAGTATTGCTCACTGCCCATGTCGGTGACAGCTTACGCTGCTGCAAAGAAACGAGTAAATTAAACCAAATATTAGATATTTATGCAATATTATAATTATTTTTAATAAAGTCAATGCTTACAGTGCAAACGAACGTAAGGAATATTTGGTGTTTTAACTTGCTTACTATAAAGTCGGCAAGAGCTTTTTATCTCGAAACCGACACTTCTTTAAACTTGTGATTTGTACTCAAGCACTTAATTATATCATTGTATTTTTAATTCATTTGTCAAAGTTTCGTTTCAAACGCATACTATATTTTTTTCTTAGCTCAATCGATAGTTTTTGTATTACGCATAGGTCGATATGTTTTCTGCTTACAAAGGTTAGATATCTTTAAATAAAGGCAACAAAACATTTTTTATATCGATAAAAAATCGAATGATACTTTGCGTGAAGCCCATGTTTCGATACCGCTTGAGTAGTTGCTTTTAGCTTGCGACAAAACTTTGATTGCTTTTATACAAATGCAACATAACTTTGGCATCTTTTGTAGCCGATAAGCTCCAATTGCAGCATGTATATAAATGTGTAGGGTGGAAGACAGCGCCTCAAATAGGCAACATCCAGATTGTAAGTAAAGTATTATTGCCAACTTTTTGCTTTAATCTCAGCCAGTTTATGGTCTTTTTACTATTTTTTTTGAAGCCTCAAAAGTAAATAACATGGGCAATATCAAAGGGCGCCTGCCAGATGAGTTCACAACTTGTTAAAATGTCGCGGCGTTAGCAATGACTGAATTAATGCATTTTAATGAGGCAGCTGCGTGTGGCGCATGTGGCATGTGGCATGTATTTTGCATATATACAACATATACAAGTGTTTGTTTGTAAGTGTGTTTGCATGTGCGCGCGCGTGTGTGTGTGTCTATGGCGTGCCAAGTTTAAACCCACGCAACGCCCACAGCTGCAAAAGTTTTGCATATTTAAGAGCAGTCTTTGTGGCAAGGTAAGAGGCAGATGCAACAAGGCAGCAACTAATAACAAGCAGCAAGCGGGGTTGTGTGCAGCAGTTTGCCAATGACATTTTTGACCTCTGACCGCTTTAATTTGTAGGCTGCGCAGGCAACTGCCAATGCGGCTCATTAATTACTCATTTGCTATCAAATAAAGACAGGAGCGGATTTAGCAAGAGCAAACATTTATCGTCGAACTTACAATTAATTAGCAAATCTGAGTTGGAGCAACAAAAATTATGAATTGAATTTTATTCTTTTTTTTTTACGTTTTCCACTGAATGCGCTCCTGATTTGCATGCAACTATGATTGTGTCTATGGTATTACGCAATGCTCTGGCGGTTTTCAGCTTGAGTATGTGTCCATATCTATCTATCTACGTATATATTAACTAACTATCTATGAGCATCAATTAACGTGCAACACCAAATTAAGAAATTATTCTCATACCGCCCAGTTAATTTGGCCAATATGGTTTTCGCATTTATTGTTGTTGTTGTTGTTGTGACTGAAGCTGGCCACATTTAACGTTAGACAGGGCCAAGAAGCCAACAACAAGTCATGTGCACCGCATATTTGGCATAATAAAGCCAGTCAGTCTCTCTTTCTCCCTCTGTCGAGCTCTGTTTCACTCTAATAGCACATATCTAGACAGCTCTTTCAGTTGCATGTACAGTCATGGCAAAGCGAACGACAATATGGCGTCTCAACAGCTATTACAATGCGTACAGACTGTACCTGATTGTTTATAGATCAAAAGTGTTGAAATAACAGCAAGTTATTTGAAAGTTTGGATTGCCAAATGAAGGCGTATATTTAAAGAAAAATAATGCAGCATAGGTGATGCTGTAAATGGCAACGAATAGCTACTTAAAATAGAATAAATGCATTGTTCTTGCTTTAAAAATGATGCACACAAACTTTAGCTTTCCCAGGCATAAGCCTGCTTAATAATTGCATTTTAATACGATTCAAGGCATTACAAATCTAGATGATGATGTTAACGATTTAATGTTACTCATAAAGGCGGCATAAAATACGACTTACGAGATATCTAGTACGGACTTGATTAAGTTCCGTGTGCGTGTAGTATACAGCGAGAATTAAAGTATGTATATGCAAAATGTTACTGAAAGATATTATAACCTGCAACCGTGGTCGCAGCTATTACCAACAAGTTGTTAACAATTAAAATTTAGGAAGATATATCTACTCGAACAACAACAACAACAACAAAAAATCAAATAAATGAAAAAACGATAACAACAGAGCTGTAGCATTTCCGGCATGCGTTGTAAGCCGCCAGTGGCATGTGGCAAGTTGCAACTAGGCGAATGCAATTTGATGGCGGCTTTTGATGGCTGACTGTCTTAGTTGTTGCAGCAGTTGCACTCAGCTAGCTGCAAAATAATAACGAAGCAATAAACTCTGAATTTATTTCAACAAATAAAACTTTGATTTACGGCACTACGCACAGCATGCAACCAAATCTCAGTGTCTGTGTGTGTGAGTGTGTGTGCGTACACATATGTAGCACATTTACTTGTATTCGCACAAACTTCTACTACAAAAAAAAAAGATCTATGGAGCTAAAGCATTGCAGCTATAGTCTTTCTCGCTCGCTATCAAGACAAAGCGCATAAAAAAAGAGAAAGCCCACAGACTGTTCCCAATCTTCCAGTTTACCTTACCAGAGATGATCAGTTAGATTGTGCCGATAAGAAAGGATCGTAAAATGTGTAAATTACGTTACCTAACTTGGCCAAAACAGTTAAATATCAATTTGTGCTGTTAAAGAAATCCGTTTGCAGAACTTACATGCTCTTACTCGCACTTAATTTACAGTATAGGAATCTTCTGTATAAGAGCAGGACTTAAATGTTGCGAAAGAATTCACCTTATTAGCTGTTTTCATGCCTCATGAGTTGACACTATTAATATAATTTTATTGGTCCTCCCACAAGATAAATATTTAATTTCAAATTTAAGAAAACATTCAGAATGTAATTTTGGAGTAATTCAAATAAAACAATTCGTTTCTTCTTATAAGAAAAACTAAAATAATGCTGACATTCAAATCTTTCCAACTTTACTTTGGCTTGAACATTAGAGTTTTCTTCTGCTCGTTTCCGTGCAAAATCTAAAGTAATCACAAAATTACTCCTTACTTGTACACCATTATCTCTTTAAAACTATATAATAACGTTTCACAAGAGTATTCTGTTTTAATATTTTTAGCTATCATTTAAGAATTGTTTCTTTTTTTGAAAATTTAATTACCTATAATACATAAAATAGCAAATCAAATATTTGCTGCAATTTTTTTTTAGAAGCGCAAAGATCGCAAAACATTAAAAAAGGTATTCTAGTAACCGACTCATCGGTACAGCGGTGTTCGTCTCAGACACACTGATGCAGCTCATATAACCTTCCAAAAGCTAAGAGGAACGTTTCGATAGAGATCATGTGCAAGGTGTCTAAAATTAAGCAGCCTAACCTATGCGAAATGGCCAGCTTGTAAATGAAAATTATGGCTTGCAACTGCAACAAGCAGCGGCAGCAACAACGACAACAGCAACAATATAGGCTAGCAGCAACATTAGTAATTTGCTGCACGCTACAGGCTCAGTGCAGCAAGAGACAAAGTTGGGGGTTTTGGGGGCAGCAATACAGCGGCAAATTCAATTTGCATGCAACAGCAGCAGCAGCAGCAACAACAATAATAACTAGAAGTGATGCTGCTGCAACATTGGTTAGTGTTGTTTGTTGCTTTTACTGTTTGCCGGGGCGTATGCGCAATTTGGTGGCAAAGACAATGCGCTGAGCGGCGGTAAGAGAGAGAGAGCGCAGCAAATGCAACAAGTTCAAACATTCCCACAGTGCCACCAGCCAAAGACAAGTGCCGGTTGCTTAATTAAGTGAGCAGCAACAACAACAACAACCAAATTGTGGCAAGCTATATGTGGCTGTTGTTGTTGTTGTTGAAGGCCCACGCATGTTTCTGAAATTAGCGCGCTACGAGGGTAGGTACAAAACTAGCTAACACTCAGCTGAATTTAAGATGTGAAACAAAATTACACATACGCACTGTGGTACAGACTGACAGACTACAAAACCTTGTACAAGACAGAACTTAAAAAGAAAGACAGCTGAGTGAGCGATTACAACAATTATGACAAAAAATTTCCAGTTATTGCAATTCGTTTAAGTTTTTTGTGCTCTCCTGTAAACTTTACAGTCCACCCTGTGCAACAAAACAATCTTTTGGTTTTTCAGTTTATTCTTTTTTTCGTGTGTTTGAACAACAACTTATATAATTGACAGATGTTGTTGGGTTCTACGTGTTTTGTTGCATTTGTCAATGTTGTGCTGCATGCTAAGTAGTCGGTGTAGTCCGAGAAAGCAGAAGAGGCGTGCCACAAAAATTTGTGGTGCCGCAGCTTGAGTCTGTTAATTGTTTTTCTTACTGCTGCTGTTGCACGTTGCGATTTATGCCGTTTGCATGCTAATTATGTCTGGCATGCAACAAAAGCGGCAAAAAGGCCCAGTTCGAACGTGCAACATGTTGCCAAGTGCAAGAAAAAAAAAAAATTAAATACATATTGTGCTCTTTACTTGGTGCACTTTTTTGCAAGTAAATCAAATTAAATGTATTTCATTTGGCAGCTGACAACTAAATCAGTCAAAAAGGCGGCAGGCGTCAGGCGGCAATTGGTAATTACAACAAGCGCAACAACAGCTTGCTACTTGTAGGTGCAACTGCAACCAATATATTGAGTTTTCATGCAACTTAATGAGCCGCAACAGTAGCTGGGGCGGCAACAAAGCAAACTAAAAAACAAAAAAAAAAAAAACCTTAGCCAAGTCGGCTGAAAGCCAAGTTTAAGTCAAAGTCAAAAGAAACCAAACAGCGTAAGACAGGCAGCAGCAACAATTTCCATTATGAACCCAACTCCGGGGCTGATGGGTCTCCCACGGTGCACAGTGTGGCTACTGTTTTAGTTGTTGTTGTTGTTGTTGGCAGTGTCTGAGTGTGTTTGGTCAAAGCCCTTTAAGGCCCCAAACTCTTAACATTTTCAATTAAGGCAAAAACAAAAATAAAAAAACAGCTAAAGCGAAATTCAATGGAAAAGCGTTTATAACAAAGTTGGCATACTCTCTTCTGTCAACTTAAGAGTTAAGTTAAAGCAGAATGAGTTTTAGTTGATTTGAAAAGATTGCATGTTTAGCAGATGCAGAACGTTCTTTAAGATTAAAAGCTGTATATACGAAATATATGATAAACCTTTTTTTTTAGGTTAATCCAAGTATGTTTTCTTAACAATAGCTGCACATTATTAAGCTTTAATTAGTTCGCAGATCTATATGGGAAACGAGCTATGTGTATCAATATTCAGTATGAAAAATATGCATATATTTTTCATATCATATTTCTTCAATTTTAAGATAATCCGAAAAGAAAAATCAATTTAGCACAATTTGATAAGATTAAATTTTAAACAAATATCTTTTGCAGTAGAAAGTTCAAGATTTTAACTATTTTATATGATGACACATTGAAGATTCGAAAGTATCTATATTATCAAACAGTGAGTTTCTTCACAATTCGCATAAAAAGAGCTCTTAGACGTTGTTAAGGCGTCGTACTATTGATTTGAATAAAGCAACTAGTGAACAGACTTGTGATGATAAGACTTTACGTGATCTATTACAGCTTGAGAGCCGCTCTCAAAAACAAATTCAGTCCAATAGCCAAACAGTTGGAAAGGAATTTTGCAAAATTGGACGCATGCATCATGTTCAGTTGCAGCGACTAGTCGCAGGCGTCGATTGCATGCGGCGAAATGAATACTCGAAGTTGTTGCCATATAACTAAAACTCATTAATATTGAAATTTGTTCGTGGGCATGAGTTATTAGCAATTTTCTAATTAAGCGCCCCAACAAATTGTAAGCCTCCGTGAAAGAGACAAAGATACAGTGAGAGAGAGAGAGAGAGATAGCGACACAGGAAGACAAACAGACCGACAATGAACGCACTAACTAATTGCTGCATTTTCTGGGCTTTGAGGGAGTTGGGTGAGGTAGTAATTCGCAGTGAAGACACCGGTGGCATCGACCAACACTGAGCAACATGTGAACTTGCCGTAATTTGAATGCAACGCATGTGGCGCCGGCAGCGGCAACTGGGCGGCCCTCGTTGCACTTGTCACACCCACAGCACGAGGTCTGCCCCCAGCTACAAAGGAAGACGCCGCCATGTCCATATATGTATTAGTGCATACAGACAACTATGGCCATGTTGCAATATTGTATGCAATGCGGCACGCTGATTTATTTATTTATAAGCGTAATTGCAGCTAAACTTATTAGTTCATAAATTTTTTTATATGCAGCAGGCGGGGCGTGAAAGCGCTGTATGAAAGTGGGCGCGGCAGGTGCTGGGAAGGCTGGGGTTTGCTGCAAGTGTTTTTCAAAGATTGGATTTAACAAATTCGCAGTTGAGTGTAATTTATTCGGTTAAGTTCGTTGCGTGAGAGATTTGCTTATAAAATGAACTAGTTTATGAATAATGTTCCGTTTTTATAGTTTAATTCTTTTAAATTTGATTATTATTTGTGGTTTTAGTTTAATTTAGTTTCATGAGCTAGTTGGTTTTTAGCTAAGCTTTATTATGTGTTATATTACTTATCTTAAGAATTCTGAAAATTTAAGTTATAAGTAGTTTTTTGCGATCTTAATGAGAAACAATTTTTGTTTTTAAAGTTAAATTTGCATATCATTTAATGAGTAAGAATCTTTTTTTTTAATCACTATAGAAAATCATGTTTTATGTGAGCTTCCCTGCGACAAAAAAAAATTCAATTCAATCTAACTTTTTATTTTTTTTTCGATTTCTAAAAAGAAAAAAAAAACAAGGAATTTACTTTATGATAGATGAACTAGTTCGCAGCCATTTCTTTTATAAAAATCTTTAGATATACAATCATCGTCAGTTTTATGATGATGATGATGATGATGATGATGTTGCTTGCACTTGACTGATGATGCCAAGTGCTGGAAACTATGTAGAACTTGGCATTGTGGCAAGCAAAGCCACTTGTTCTATGGGGCGTACTGAGTGCACCGCGTGTGAGTACGCCTACGTGCGTTGTCTAGCGGCACACTGCAGCTCTCTAGCCGCAGTGGTCAGCGTACAGGGAGTGGGAGGCAGCTGCCAGTGTGAAGCGCAAAGAGGCAAACGGGGTGGTTGACAATGTTGCGGCACATTTTAAATCAAAAGGAAAGGGCGCACGACGCAAGTCGTGAAGAGCGCAACATGGCGCGCCTTTTACTGCACTTTGCCACGTTGATTATTAATTGCAACATGCAGCGTATGCTGATGACTGTGGCAATGATAATGACGTTGCCAATGACGTTGATAACGATGACAATGATGATGATGATGATGATGGCGATGACGATGACGATGATCATGAGGCGCAAGGGGGTGTGGCAGACTGTCTGCTGACTAGCAACCAAGTTGCACTAGCCTTGTGCGAGTTGCAACCACATACAACGCAAAACAGTTGCAAATTTTCGTTTCAACATGCCGCCGCAGTGCGATTATCATAATGTTGCAGTTGTTGTTGTTGTTGCCGATGTGAATGATGATTATTTTGATAAGTTGCGCAACATGTTGCACCGCTTGTATGCATAGTAGTAGCATGCCACAATAGAGCTAAGCTGGGCGTGCTTCGTGCTCGTGATTTTAAGTATCGCAAATATTTTCGCTCTTTTTTTTTGTGTGTATTTTAAATGTAGATTGCTTTGGTATTTTTGATAGATTTGCATTCCGACTATTTTGAGAAGCGGCAAATCAAGAACACCAAAGATATTGTCACTTAAGGTTAACCAACAAGAAAGAAAATTATGAAACTAGAAAGAAGCGTAACATTTTAATGCAGATATATATTATTGTGTGTAATTATTTAAACAAAAGAGTAAAATCACGATTACCGATATTGAAGGCATTTTAAGGTAACCAACATATTCTTGGTTTAAAGTATTGTTGTTTAAAAATTTAATATCTAGGAAGGGTAGAAAATTGGGTACCTTATATGCTTAACTAAGCCAGCAGATGTCGAAAGGCGATTTTTGTTTTCGGAACTGCTTTCTGAAAGCGACTTTTGAAGCCGATCGTTAATGATTACTTCATTAGATTTCATCCCATCTACTCTAATTTCGCTTAAAAAAAATTTCATAATTTAATTAATTTTAATTAAACTCAGTTGCATTGGATAGTTTCGAATTTTATTTAAAAATTTTTTTTTCACTGACTTCATCTTACTCACGATTTTACAGATTCCACTGCGTTATCTATATTGCCTTAAAGAGAGTTGCAATATTGTTGTTTCAATGTGATTGACAGGGAAATTGAGATATCGAGAGAGAGTGAACGAGCGAGAGAGGGGATTAAGTGCTTCTGTGCATCATCTTAACTGAAATTGCCGCTTGTCATTTTCATTGCACGGAAGTCGCCAAAGCGCCAACAACAACAACAACAAATGCAACAATCAAGCAACACAACACAAGAGCAACATACTATAACTATGATTATAAACGCGTTATTGATTTATTAATAGCAACATCTAGAGGAGAGTCTGGCTAACTGCTAACTGACTTTATTTTATACTGGGGGCTTGGTTGAACACTTCAGTGTTGCAAAGTTGTTGCAGTTGTTGTTGTGGTGGTGACTGGTGAAAGGTTTTCGCTTTGGGTGTTGCACATAAATTTTAAAGCGTTTAAAAGCCATTCCAAGTCACTTCCTGTGCTGTGCTAACAACTGCAACAACAAACACATCTGCAACAACAATGAAACATACAACGCCAGGCAGCATTTCGCCAGCTTTTCTTTTGTTGTCGTTAGCTGTTGCTGTTGTTGTTGTTGGTGGCAAGTTCAAAGTGGCAAAATATCAAGCGCTAGTTATTCATTTGAACAGCTGCCACATGCAACGCACGCCCACGCCCACGCCCATTCAGCTGGACAGTTACATATGCGGCCAGTATAAACAAAACATGAATATCAACAAAAAGGAACAAAACAAAACAAAACAAAAAGTGTAAAAAATCTAAGCAAAAAATAATATATAAATAAACGAGAGAGTTATGAAAAATTATGCGAACTTCCAACGAAGCCTAAGTACTCTCATTTCAAACGCAGCAAGCAGTTTGTGTTTTTGTAGAGTTTTTGAAACCAAAAAAAAAGAAAAACAGTGAATTTGTTGATTGCAACAACTTAAGCAGGATATTACTATTTTTTCGATCGAATAGGCTATTCAAGGCATCGTGCTTGAATCCGATTCAGACGCTCCAACTTGCGTTCAATGCAAACCATATAGAGTCTTAAAAGCCGCTATTTCATAACTCATAGAGTTCATAAACAAGCCGAGAAATTTTTTAAAATTTTAAAAAGGAACAAACATGTGTTCTATATTTCTAGCTTTTCAAAAACAAAATCTCTATAATGTGGGATATCAATTGACACAAACAGAAAAGTGCTTCGTAAATCCCTTTTTTTTGGGTTCAATTGCAGACTTCTAAAAATAAATACAACAAAGTAGCTAGTTGAGACGCATTCTTTTCTTTACTGGCTATGGACGATCTTTAAGGCGTTCCTCAGGCGCAAGATAATGGTTGCGTATTAAAGTAATGGAAACATTTTGCGAAACCAACCAAATTTTATACAAATTTTGCTTGATGCAAAGATCGTTTTAAGAATATTAAAAAAATTCCATATGGAAGCCAATAATAAATTTTCAGCAAGTTTAGCACTTTTTTAGTACTTTCTTATAAAAAAACGGAAATTTGATTCCACTTAAAAATAAATAGATTTGGTTCTTTTATTTTAGTCATCAATTAACAAAATCTCTGTTTTTCAAGTTTTATTTTAAAAATAGTTCTTTAAAAACAAGAACATTCGATGCAGTGCGCGAAATTGTGTCAGCTAAGGACGAAGCTTTCAACACCTGGCAAGTTCTCATTCTAAGGGCGTCTTAAGCTGGGCACAGATTACCGTGGTGCTATATGCTATCAAACATAGAGCATACAACACAAATGTTTAATAATACAAAATATTTTTGCAAAATTCTGCCCATGTGCTGCATACTCTAAAGTAGAGCATTGCAGTCAAGAAGGGCGCATGCAACATGTTGCTGTTGCAATTCATATTTGCGTGTTGGCTTTGTTATTGCTTTGTTGCTGCTGCTGCTGCGTACAAAAATGCAAAATTATTGCCCAAAATGATTAGGCACAGTATTAAAGTGTGTGTGCGTGTGCGTGTGTGCATGTGTTGCAACTGTGCGTGTGTGTGTTGCTACTTTAAGCCATGATTGCCACACTCTTAGCCTAATTCAAAGCCAAGACACAAAACAACTATGCCTTTTGGAAACTCTAGCTTCAACGCAGTAGTGTTGCATTGTTATTGCTGTTGTTGTTGCCACAACAAACAAACAACAACTAACCACCTACAATATGTATGGCTTATATGTCGCTTTTGTGGCACGAACATGACTTTTGGCAGCGCATGCGTGTTGCTTGGCAGTTTGTTTTAACCGTTTGTTGCAAATGCAGTTGTTGTAGTTGTTGCAGTTGCAGTTGCAATTGTAGTTGTTGCTGCTGTTGGTGTTACGCTGATTTAGTGACCAGCGATAAGCAGAGACAAACAATACTTTTGCCATTTTTATACCACACAATTTGCAGTTATTTGTGGCACAGCGATAAGACGCATACATATTGCAACAAAAGAGTTGCATATATGCAACAAAAGAGATTCGCAGCAAACAAATGTCAAAGAATAAGAAGAGCAACAACAATGTTTTAAGAAAGAGAACAGTAGAACAAGTGCACAGCTGACGCAGAGCGAAAAAGCATGAAAAAGCGTCTAGCTTTAGGGTTGGCAGCTTTGGGAGAGGTATGATGCGCAAAGGATATCTGTAGAAGTGCGCTTTAAAGGCTTGACTATTTCATCTGAAGAAGCGCAATCTTAGGACCGCTTTATTTCAAAAAGAGCTGCCTTAGCGCTTCTTCAGCTGAAGAGCAGCTCGCTTAGTACTTTTTTTTTCTCAAGAAGAGCCCACTTAAGGCTTGTTCGTCTAATAAAGTGCACTCTTAGCGCTTCTGCAGATAAGATTTTTAAATAATTATTGCAAATTCATTTACTATGTTTAGTAGATTGTACAGAAGTATTTGAAAAATGTGTTTATGAAGCGGAAAGGCTTTGGTATTTTTTTAAAAAAAAGAGCGTGGATGTATATATATATTTTAATTTAAAGAATTACTTAATAAACAGTAATACCTACGAATTGAGAAAATCAAGTATTGCTGCAGGCGTCTTAAAAAAATATCATTAAAAATGTTTATTAACTATCAGCCATTGTTACAAAAATTAGTGAGTGACAAGGCTAATTTATGGACTATATTAAAATCTTAAGGATTTTAAGAAAATCGTAAGATATATGTAAAATCAGCATATATATATATATATATAACTAAATAGTATATAAGTTAAAAAATTATAAAACTTAGAAGACAACAACAATGACAACAATAATGACAACAACTGCTGCCATTAAGAGTGATCACTTGCAAATTACGAGGCCAAGATACCGGCGGCCAGCAAAGTGATTGACCAAGTAAATGACAGACTGATCAGCAGTGTGACCAGCTAACTGAAGTAACAGACTGACCGTATGTACAACTGACAGCATTACAGTTTGACAGCATGACAATCAACCTTGGATTTTTGTCACTACGTGTTTTGTTTTACTTAAGCGTTTTGGATACTCTTGCAAAAGCTATGCACACTTCGGTTTTATTTATTTGCTTTGGGCAATTGCTTTTTTTTTTTTAATTTTAAAAATTAATTTCAGAATTCTAAGCTTTGGGTAGCCTTGGTTGAAATGTGTCGAGTACAAAAAACGCCTGAGTTTAAAAGTTTTTTTAATGTGATCAACAGGTGTTGAAACATTTATAGATGTATTTAAAATTTAATTTTAATTATTAAGAATTCGTTTAAAAATGAATATATCTTTTAGTGGCAAGCAAATTATAGTTCTTCTTAGATAATTGCTTAAAATTGCATTTATTTTCCAATTTCTATTCAAATGCCTTTGTGGTGCATTGGTAGATTTCTTGTACATGCTGCAGTGCAGCACAATATCTTAAAATTTCGACTTTATAGAAAGTATGAAGCTGATCCGATTTAGCCTTTGTGCTAAGTTTGTAGCTTTCTTGATGAATTAGAAAAAGAACGAACTGTTCATGTTGCTGTCTGGCGCTCTCTTGTAATCTTTTATTTCAAAACAAAAGTTTGTTGTCTTGAAAATAGGTTCAGTTGCGCTCTTTGGAGAGTATATAATTGCAGATCGAATTCTTTTCTTGTGAGTTTTAAGATTTCTTGTCGATTTACTTGATTTTCTTACTTTTTTGTTTTTTTGGCAATATAAATTTATATGAGGCTTAGGCCGTTTGTTGTTGAGTCAGCCATGATGAAATGGCATAAAGTTGCAAGTACCATTGTTGGTGTTGTCGCAATTATTCTGGCTGCTGTTGTTGTTATTGTGATTGGTTTCTGCGTGTCGAATGCAAAGCATTGCAACAATTTGCAGCGTGTGTGTGTGTGTGCTTGTATCTATGTATTTGTCGGTTCTTTTTGTTGTCGTTGGCGGATTGTCGTTTATTTGCTGTTGTTTTTGTTGTTGTTTCGCAATGCACAATTTTCAATTTCATATAAACAGTTTCTTTTTTGTTGTTGTTATTGTGGTTGTTGCTGCCGCTGGTATTGCCTTCACCTCGTTGCCGCAAATTGTTGCACGTTGCCGCAATTATTTGCTATTGCGCAATGCAGCAGCAACAACGTTACAAACAACAATGTTACGAACAACAACTGCAGCAGCGCAACAAAAACATTGACACATCATCAGTGTCATCTTCAGCGTCATCTTGATGTCCGAGAGAGCGAAAGGTTGCAGAGACCACCCAAAAGTGGTTAAGACATTTACGAAGACATTTTGCGGCATGAATACTCACTCTTTTTTTTCACTCAATTATTGTTGTACGGCAATGTGCGACAAGGTCATTGAAGAAAAGCTCAAGGAAAGTCACTGCTACTGAGTAGACTTTAAGTAAATGTGTTTATATTATGTGCTATGGCAACAAGTGGTACAGTAAATACTCAAAATCTTTTATTAAAAACTAGGGAGAGTATAAATACTGCTACACGAAATATTGATACATATGTACAGCTGTTGCAGCTTACATGGTAGGTTTCACAAGCATGAAATGATATAGCAGATAGTCAAGTAAGAGAAAGATATGTATGGTCTGATTTTCAATTCAAAAGTTTTCTTAAGAGAAAATATTTTTAGCCAACAAAGGCTTTTAAGAAGTGCTGCTTTTGTAGCTAATAATTCCAACAATGCAATAACAAAATTTTACGATAAAAATCTGTTATAAGCCAACGTTAGGTCGGTAAGTAATGTTGCCAATGACAGTAGTAGTACTACTGCACAAAATGGGGTTTTTCAAGTTTCAGCGGCGATTTTTTTCAATACTTTTGTAAAGATATTGTTATACGACATATATCGCATAATTAATCGAATTGCTTGAACATTAAATATGTGGAATTATCACTTACTGCATAAAGCAAAAAATCGGCAACAAGTTTTACTTTAGAATGATTATTTTTGTTGACTTGAGCACAAGAGACCTATAAGCGCAATATATCGCTGTTTGTATTGATTTTTCAGATATAAAATTAGTCTTGAAGATGGCAAGAAAAAAGTAATCTAACAATCATCAAAAAGTTCAAGGTTTTTCAAGGTTTTCAACAATCATGACAAAAGTTGAGCTTGAAAGTTATTGATTATTCGCATAATACGTATTATAATAATTAAGTTTGGCAGCATAAAAAGTCCAATTTGTGCGGAATTAAGCTTATCACTCTTACTTATTCCCCCTCACGCTCTACCCATTACATCAGTATCTAGTACTGTATATATATTAAGTTGTAAGACCTTAAATATCTTAGAATCTGCTGATATTTTTTTTATCAAGATGTTGGAGTTTTTATCTTTCATCTTTTATTTTATTGTTGTTGGGTCCATTCACTCTTACTTATATCGTTACACGCTGCACACTCGTAACCCCAGTATCTGGAACTGTATGGCGAATAATTAATTGAGCGTCAAACATGTTATCACTTGCTGGGCGGCATGATTAATAAATGTTGCAAGGACGCACTACTACAACACTATTACCTCCCCGCATTGCCATCATGAAATCGGGAATTCGACGACAATGCGTTGCATTTTGATATGGCACACGCAATGCCTCCGATTTGTCTGCCACATGATATATGCCTAGATGTGGCATATGCTGGAGTGGGTGAGCGTATAGCTTTAGAGCGGGATGCATATATGAGTGTTGCAGCTATGTGTGTGTGTGTGTGTGTGTGTGTGTGGTGTTGCACGCACATGAGTGCGGCGACGTTGTTTAAACATTTTGATAAATGTTGCGGTGCATGCAGCAACGTGTTGTTTTTGTTGTTGCTTGTTGCCGCTTGTGAGCCGCAAAAAAGATTTATGATTATTGCTTTGTAATTTGTGGTTAAAATATAAATGCGACTTGTGTGCAACTCTATAATGTTGACGCTGTTGTTGCCGCTGCTGTGTTATTTTGTTGCATAGAAATCAATTAGCAGCAGAGAAAAAAAATTTAATAAAAATTTACAAAATTGAAAACCTTTTGCTGCAACCAAAAAACAATTGCGAATAGTTGCCTTGAAAAATGCAGCAACAATTAAATATATATACGTGGCCACAAAACGCTGCACATCTGTGCCCAGGCACAACAACAGCAACAAAAAAAAATGCGTGATAAATTTAAAATTAATGAGTTAAAATAAATTGTGAAAAACGCGCAAAACTGTTTTCGGAACAGTTGGGATGGGCTCGAATTTCTTTGGCCGTGCCCATGCAACAGCGCCATCTATCGACGCTTAAAAATTGATATGCCAAGAGGCAGCTGAGGCAGCAGCACAACAGCAACTTGGCTCTCTTTAAACTTGTCAGTTTTAAGTAGCCAATTAATGTTGCAGCAATGCGGCAGGAACATGTTGCAGCGGTAGTTGTTGCTGCTGCTGCTGTTGTTGTTGTAGTTGTCGTTCAAGTTGTTGTGTTGTTGCATGCAGCGCAATTTATTAATGAGATTGCCAGTTGATTACAAAAAATTGTATGCCACATGCATTGTCGCTGTTGTACGTTGCAGCTACCATTCAGCACGCATAGTCAACAACAATAACTTGCAACAACTGCAGCAGCAACAATAATTTGGCCTACTGCCAGCGGGTGTTGAACATTTATTGAGCGCTTATTAGCTGCCTAGCCTATGTCTATGCATGTGTGTATGTTGCACGTGTTGCATGCGTGTGTGTGCGTGTGTGTGTGTGTGACACAAATGAGGTGTCAAATGACAATGGGCGCCCAGGCTTAGTTTTGCTCTTTTTTTTGGTCTCACTGTCTCAAGCCTTTTGCAGCTGGCGCGTATTAAGGTCAAAGAGCGATCGCGATTCAAATCGCTGCGTTTCCAGTCTCAAGTCTCCATCTCAGTTCCAGTTGCAGTTGTGATCACTTTCCAGCTTAGGAACAGCTGCTGTCCAACTGTCCAAAAGTCCCAAAGTCCAACTGTCTAACTGTCGCCCAACTGTCAAACTCAATTCCCGTTGTCTTTTCCACGTTCTCCACGCACACATGCAAAAGGTCAAAACGGTCACAGCAGCAGCAGCTCAAAACATGCAAAGCGGCTGCCATTTGCCTATAAAAAAAAATTGTAGATTTTGTTCATTTTTTTTTTGGGATCTAATACGCTTATAAAGGGTATCTCGATTTTGGCTAATAACTTTGCCAAACGGCAAGCTGCAGAAACTTGTACTTAAGATTTTGGCGTTAACTTTGGGTTAACTTCTCCATACTTTTCATAGGATCTTAATAAAAAAAATATAAAATAAATTTGAAGATTTACGAAGACAAAACTAAAAGTTTTAGAGAAGATACTAGTAGTAGAGTAAGACGACTTTAGCTTTGGGCTGTATTCTCAACATTTTTTGTACGAATTTAATAAAAGAATGCATAAATATATAATTAAACAATTTGGTCAACGAAACAGTAAGGTTAAAAGCTTAAGGACCACAGGAGTTAAAACTCCCTTTCAGTGAAATTTATTTACTTTTGAGAAGATTTTGACTGTCCAACAGTTGATCGATTTTTTTATATAATAAAATTAATGCATCACATTTTTTATAACAACCAAAACGTTTTTAATTGTAGCAGTTTACGTTTGATTTTTTTTTCAAAAATAATCGATGAATGTAATTTTTTGTGCGTTTTAAAAATATATCATAAAAACAACCAACCATTCTCGATGATATAAAAAAATATTAAATGAATAAATAATCGAATATTCAGAGTTTTGACGACGCTTGGTGAATGTAATTCATAAAATAGCAAACGAAAATTTGAATTGGGTTAATAAATTTTTTTTGCGCGAATTAATTATTTTTTTAATGATATTAAAAAAAATAAACAAAAATAAAAATTCTATTATAACCTAAGAAAAATCATTTACTAATAACTAACGTTCAATTTAAAGTTCGGAATATTCATTTAAATGATCGAATAAATAAAAAAGCAAATTATAATAGTAAATTATATATAATAGGCATAAAAAATTATTATTTTTTTATTTTTGATATAGCATTAAGATTTTTTTTCTTAAGTTCAACTACCAACTTTTTTTGCTCATTTTTATTCACAAATAAGCCCACAAATATTTAAATAAATAAAACAAATGCTATTTACACACCCAATTTTTTTTTATTTTAATTGAAGTTATTCTTCATATTTCATTCGCATAAGTGCATACGAATATTCGATTAACATTGAGTGATTTTTCTTGCCGAGATTTGGACTTATTTTATTATTATTATTTTTGTATTTTTTTTTATATAATTTTTGTTTTTCAGCATCATAAAAATGTCAAAGCTTTATTTGTTGGTTGCTGCTGCTGTTGTTGCTGTTGTTGTTATTGGCTTTGTGTTTTGTGCAGAGCTAATTGGCGTGTCATTGGTGAGGGTGGAGGTGCTTGTCGCGCTACGCGAATTGTGTGCAAAAGGGGGGGGGGGGGGGGGGGGGGCAATAGAGTGGTGGCAGGCAACAGTAACAAGCAACTGCCTAAGACTTGCAACAAGCATAGTGCCACGCATAAATCTGTTATATTATATAGGCTCAACTATGGCTTACAATATGCAAGTATGTGTTGCATGCATATAGTACACATGCAACATGCAACAGCCTAAGCTGCATGCGTGTGTGGGTGGCTTTGGCAGTGTTTAATGCAATTTGACTTGTGCACAACATGGCGCATGAGTAATATGGCCATTAAGTAGCTTAAAGCAACACGGCGTATGAGTAATGCGCCAAAGTCAAATAATTTTTGGAATTTTTAGTTTTAGTTTTATTTTACGTTTTACTTTTAGGTATATTTTATTTTATTGTTAATTAAATTTTATTAACGCTTGCGGCATAACAACATTTTGTTGTAATCTAAACGCAATAATATTTACAGCCTGTATTAACTAACGAGCCTGACAATAACAACAAAAGCTTGCAACTGCCATACAAAGCTGCTGCAACAACTGCCAACAAGGCGCATGAGTTACAATTCAAATGTATACAAAAAAAAGTACGTTTTTGCATTGCTTTGAGCAGGTGAATTTATGTTGCACGTTTTTATACCAACATGCCACAACCGGTTGCAGCCACAGAAAGCACAACACACAACTGCAGCAGCTCAACAGGTGTGTATCTGTGTGCGTTTATGGCCGCGTTAATGAATGCAATCTTAAATGTTTAAGCAAATGAAATTTCAGTCAAGAGTTAAGCGTTTGATTTTTGGCCTCATTCATTAGGCAACATGTTGCCAAAAACTCAAAAAAAAGGCAACTTAAATGAAAATAAATAAGAAAAAAACTTTCACTGAAGCGTGTGCGTTGTGCAGCCCACGCTAATTGCAACAAACAAAACAAACAAGCAAAGACAGCAAGAGCAGACCACCAACATGCAACATGCAGCATGCCACTCACTTGGCCAAAAAACAAAAAAAAAGAGACATTGAAATTGAACACTATAAGTGCAATGAATGCATAATACTCTATATCAAGGACATGGCGAGTTAGAGTGTTACGATATATGCTGATGCAGCTCTGAAGAATTGCTATTCGTTTCAAACGAAATTGTTTACACTGACAAATTGGGCACTCAGAATCTAAAAATTTAATAACAATGTATATATTTTTTAATATAAAAAAATATTCCTTTTTTGTTTTTGATTTTTTTTAACCTAAAACTTCTTCGAGGGAAATGTAATATTAATATAATAGCTTCCAGAAAATACAGCTGGATTCGCTTAAGAGCATTAAAACCTTTAATATTGCAATATAATCAACAGTAACAAGAATTAATTTCCCTGACATTGCTTATTGCATTGATTTTGGCCCACAAAAGAGTATTAAGAATGGTAACATTGTCAAAAAAAAAGAGCTAGCAAGAAGTTCCACAAAAAAAAAAAAACAACTAAACATGCTAAGAGTTTCTTTAGAGAGCGTTTGGCTAAGAGAATGCATCCAAGTGAGATCAAGAGAAGGCTGGCTGGCACAGGCCATAAACAAATAAACACTTGACTTGATTGTGTGCGCGGGCAGCTGCCAAGGCATTGTCATTGTTGTTGTTGCGCTGCTTGCTGTTGTGTTGCATGCTCCGCGCTGCTCTCGACGCTTAGCCAAAGCCAAGGCTGGGCTAACGCAATGCAATACAACGAACGCACCGCGAGTTGACTCCAATATCAAATTAAGTGTAATTTATGCAAAAAGTGGATCAGCTGCAAGTAGCATCCAAATGTGCTGCAGTTGCAACACGAAAGTTGTAAGGTTGCACGGAATGTTGGTTACCCAGTAGCAGCAGCAACGGCACCAGAGTAGGAAACCCACGCCACATCATTCATGCCAAAACGTCACCAACGCCATTGCGCGACCACCACCTAGCAATTACATCGCTCTAGTGGGGCACAGACACAGCGGCTCGAGATTGCCAGCAGTTGCCACAGTTGCCGCCGCCACACGCTCGTGTTGCAATAATTTCCGTTGCCGCAACCGTACCCGCCACCGAGCAACAAATCTGCCAACATAATTTTGTTATTTCACTGCCACTTTGTTTGACGTGCAAATGTTTGGCTTGGACTTGGGCAGCCAGCTGCCGCACACCCCACTCCTGCAACTTGCTGCTGCATCCTGCCGCTATGCTGCTGCTTGATGATTTTTCAATTTGTGTGCCTCCCAAAGCTGCAACTGACTGACTTCCCAGCTCTCTAGATTTTGTGCAAAATACAAAGAAAAAAAAAACAACCGCAGTCACTCGCGCCCAGTAGCTGGGCGGTCGGACGTGTCCCGCTCTGCAAAAGAAGTGCATCCAAGGCGACCGACCGACTTGGCTCATAAGTAACTTTAAATTATGATGAAAGTAATTTTCTGCTTCAGTAGCTGCGCCGTGCCAACTTATAGTCAGCTCGCGTTGCACAAATCCACAAAACCTTGCTTTAACTTCCCCCCCTACACTACCCGCTCACACCACAGCCCAACTCAATGCAAACCCAACCCAAAGCGTACTACATCTCTGGTTGCTGCTACCGCTTCCCAAACAGCTAGTCTCTTGTGCACTTGCTAGCTTTTGTGCTACGCGGCTTTTGATTTACGTGCCATTTGTGGACTAGCTGCTGGGAGCGCTGCTCTACAAAAGCGGGCAAGAGGGTGTCTTCAGGTTGAAGCCGCCACATGAAAATTGTAGCCACACTCTGCTATTGTCCATGTTGGATTTTTATGTTCTTGTTCAATAACTTTCAAAGTGCTGCCACTTTTTGTCTCTACCAAGTTGTTGTTGTTTTTCAAGGCCCGCTTTGCAGCGTCTTGGAACTACTTGAAAAAAGACAACAAAATAAAACAAAAAAAAAAATAAATAAAAATAAAACACAGTCAAGTGTAAATTAAGTAAGTAATTGCCGATGCTGTTGCAAGTAACTGCCATTATTTCACTGTCCTTTTGCCTCTACCGCTGCCCGTTGCTACCGTTGTCATTAGCACCGAACCATCTACCATTTGGGCCATATATAGAGTCAGCTACCTGCTGCCGTTCATTTTGGCCTAGGGCCTCTTGTACTTTAATATGCCACCGTGTCTTATAAATCATGGTCAGCGACTGAGCTTATGAGCTAGTCGAGAAACAGCTCCCAGCTTATATTGGGCTGCAGAAATGGCAAATAGGCTGCTCAGGTCTCTGAGTGTCTTCCCAAACCAAATGAACATTTTTTGTTCAGTTTTTTTGCTTGACAGCACAAAATTTGAAAGATCTTAAAGAGAACTACATGGACCAAGAAAGCTCAAGTTACCAAAAAACCCGAAACCTAAAGTTATTGAAAGTTGAGGTACGGCTAATTTGGTATAGTTAAAAAATTTTTTCTGGTAGTTTAGGCCAGAAATATATTAAGGCAAAAGTGCAGAAAAATATGAGCAAATCTTATAAAAAGGCATAGTGCAAAAAGCAGTGAACAGCAATAATAAGCTCGTTGCAAATTAATTCCATACATTTTGTAACGGCCTAGCTGGGTTTACAAATTTTAACAAACTCACAAACAATTACAAAAAAATATATATATTTTATACCAAAACGGAAATGCACACACTGACAGGAGTATTACTCATGCCACATGGCCCAGGGGCCAACAACTGCCGTTTGTGGCATGCAGCCTAAAATTGACCGTTGTTTTTTATTTTTCATGGTAATAGCAAAAATATATTGTACAATTAATGAATATTTATAATTTTCAATGCAAATATCTGACAAATTGTGGTCAACAGCCAACGTATGGCAATACGGCAATATGACAAGTTCTACCAATAATAATTGCTCTGCTCTTATAGAAATATACAAAATTATACTATCACATTAAGCCTAAGGCAAAAGTTAACATCTTTGATATCTTTTAAAGATGAGTGTAGATATTACCAATAGTGCTGATTACTGCCGTTTTAAAAGTCTATAGTAAAACATGTCTATACACAAATGCCAAAAATATCACCTTTTTAGGTTCTCAGGAATAGTATTAGCAAGGATTGAAAAAACGACATAAGATCTTTTACTTAGCCAAATAGGCGTATCCAAAAGATTTGAAATTTGTTCTAGTTTTGTCTTATCACATTTCATCTTTTGTCATCTTGCCTCGTTAATCTCTTTTATTTTGATAGCCCATCGCATATATTTTTATATATTTGATCTCCTTTTTATTCAGCTCATTTAGCTCGGATATCTAATTGCATTTAATCTTAACATCTAAACTCAACTTAATTATCTCTTTAAATCTCATCTCGCCTGTTTCTTCACATCCCATTAAATCAATTTTTGCTTTTCTTTTTAATCTCATCTCAACTGTTTTCATCTCATTTAATTTCAAGTCATTTTGCATTTTGTATATTCTTTTTTTGTTCAATCAAATGTCTTTCCGCTTCATCACATCATTAACGAAGTTTCACCTATGCTTTACATTTTACTTCTTTTTCTTATCTCTTATCACTTCTAATTTCATCTGATCACAGATGAATCTTATTTGTCTCGCAAAACAATGCTTGTCTTGTACAAATACTACTGGCCAGAGCTTGGTCAATAAGCTAATTACTTTCTGGGAGCTTTAAATTCAGTTGAGAGGAATCTACAATTAGCTCTTTTTCGCTCTTTAAACTTTATTATAAACAAAAACCCAAGCAATTATTCATTGCACACAGACTCTTATCAAATTTGTAGAGTATAAAAAATTTGTTAAATTTCGTTACATGCAAATGAGTCGCTTAAAGTCAAGAAACGTTTTGCATATGAAAATTAAGATCAATTTTCAACAGCATTTTTAAATCAATAAAATAAAAATAAACTAGCTCTTAACATGCCCAAAAGACATTTCAATTCAAACCGGCCAACAATTGCCACACAGCTGCCGCAGTTTGTGGCACAAAGCACAGAGGGCTCTGTTGCCCCGTTATACTAACTTCGCAACGGATCAACAGAGTTCCCGAGTTCCAGAGAGTGAAAAGTGGTAGTAGCGCTAATAGCATTTTTTGGTCAACGCTAAAACAATTTAAAAGCAATTTGAGTCGTTAGAGGCAACAGAAGCTGGACTCGTAGCTGTAGCTGGAGTTCGAGTTAGCCTATTGTTGCAGTTGTGGCAAGTGGTAAGGCAAGTACTACAACAACTACTGCTGCTGCTGCTGCTGTTGCTGCTACTATGTACACATGCATATAGAACTTGCCATGAATGGCCATTGATTTGGCTAGTGGTTGGGCCAAGCAGGCAGCAGTCAGGCGCTCCATTTTGCATGGCCCATGTCCACGCGATTAGTTGGCTAGTCGAATTTGCATTTTTTGGCTGCTGACGACGATGACGTCGTCGACATTGTGTATCTATGAGAGTAACTGTGTGCGTGTGTGCATGTGTGTGCGTGTGTCAATTCCTTCGGTGTCAGATTTCAATTTCGTTTGTGTTTTCATTACGAATCGTTTGCTGCAAGGCTATTACAACGACAACAGCAACGACAACATTCGGTGGCGGCATTTTTACAAACGCGACGGCAACCGTTGCAAGTTTATTAATTCATTTGGCAGCACTGCCAGCAACAACAACTCTTTCGACTCAATAAAAACAGCAACAGCTACAATAAGATCAAAAAATTGTCATCCCCCGCGGCTTGTTTTCTTCTCTATAAAATTTGCATTTTCATATGCTACGATCTTTGGTCTTTAATTTTTTCAAAAGTTTTCATTATAAGCATTTTACCAAATACTCTATAATGCGTAGGGCATCACTGTTAAATCGATTTTAACAAAAGTTGCGCAAATCTTAAAAGCAAAGAGTGACTTAATATTTGAATTTTACAGTATCTAGACTTGTTTCGAGTCATGGGAGCTTTAGACCATCGTTAGTGTACTCAACTCTAAAACAGAGGGTGGTGGTATCTATTCTACGCAGCAAACTGGTGATTTTGCTGAACATGCCATATATGTCTAAGTGAATCTCTATTAATTAAGAACACCGCCATTTGGATACAGCTATAAACTATGGGTATCTGTGCTCATTAAGAGATATATACCCAAGCTAATAAATTAAAACATAGTGGCTTTTAATTTTACAAGATAAGCAAAATCTTTCGAAATATCGTAAAAATATTTTTGTTTATTTCAAGAATGTGTGTCGTGTATTGCCGCAAACTAAGGGTATCCCAAAGTCTTTAAAGACCTATAAGCAGTATCCATACTTCATTTTTTTTAATTTTCTGAAGCAAAAAGTTTTTTGAAAGCATAGTGGCACTTCTATCTATCTAAATTCCTTTAATTACTTCGGGTTTTTACAAAAATATTATTGTTGGGGGAGATTTGCACTAAAACCTGCATTTCTATTATGCCTTTCAAAAAGATATCATCTAATTATTTTTATAAGCAAAGTTTGCTGTACTGCTTTGAATAAAAGAAGATTAATAAATTTAACCGTCTTTATAATGTGTTTGAAGAAGTGCTTGTAAAATGTTTGCTCTTTGAAGAATACCAATTATGCTAGAGCTCAAAAATATTTAGATTTATAATATCATTCGAAAGTTCTATCTCCTTGGGTTTTTGAAAAGCTCCTTTTCGATCATTATCAATTTCTAAGGTTAATTATCTCAACTCCTTGAGTATTTATTTGAGAGTTTCAAATTTTGAGATTTAAAGGCATGGTAAGTAGCATATGCTGACCTTCTACAAAAGAGAGTTGTTGCAGCATTTAACTTCTAACTAGAATTGTCGAAGCAGTAAAGTATCTTAACTTATTTTCAATGCACACTCGCTTTGTGCTATCTACATCTTTACTTGTTCTAAGGTTATTATCATTGTCATCATTGTAAGTGCGTAAGAGCTGATATTTATATTTTTGATTTGTTGAAGATACAGAAAATCTTAATTTATTGGACAAAAATGTTATACATTGCCACTTTTTTGTTATCCATGATATTCAAATATCTACAAGAGTTTTCAGACACCTAAGCTACTTATATTACACGTGAGGAAAGTGTATTTGAACATTTTGGGCACCAGCGCTTTGGAACGCTGCCACTGAGCTACGGTTCACTATTGAGCTGATTTATGCCCACATTTTGTGGTCATTTCCCTATGGCCAGAACGAACGCATATAAACACGCTAACAAAAAACGTATCTATGGCATATAGAAAATGTGACAGCCTTTAGCCAAATCAAGCGAACCCAACCAACCCAACGAACCGAACAAAACTCAACTTTAGCAACAGATACAGATGCGATTGCAAATAGCTATGTGAACTTTTTACAAATTGTTTTAATTTGGCTTTGGCTTTCGTGTATTTTTTGCTTAGACTTATTTCCTTGGCCGTTGCTGTTGAAATGATTTTTTTTTTCTGGCTCAATTTTTATGTAAAATGGTCTACTTGAATTGTTAGCGGCAAGTTGCAACTGGGTGCAGGTAAACTGTTCGGCTTAGAAATGTATGGATGGATATACAGTGTCTTGAGTATCTGCAATTGCTGGCCAAGCCTTTTAAGGCTTACAGAGCTGGCGCTTTATTGGGGACTTAACACAAAATTGAAAAGTACTTGCCCAGATGCTGCCTAGGTTTTTGAGTTGGCATGCTTAGCAGTTCAGGCTGCTGTTTGGTAGACTTACCTGTAAAGATAGAAGTGGAAATCAATAAATTAGTAAAATAATAAAATGAGAAAAATGTACAAAAATTGGTTACACTTTATAGAGAATTTCAAGAAGTATGACAATAGCGTAGCTACTTAAATGCGCATTTTTAAATGCGCTACTGTACGTTTTCAGTCGTTTCTCAGTCAGGCCTGATCACACTTATACAGCGTATCATTAATTTTAAAGCCAAGTGTTTTTTTTTTTTTGGGCTATTTCGACTCTTGTATAGTTGACCCCAAAAAGGCGTTGCAACCACCAAAATGCCAAGTTGCAAAGTTATGGTTTTCATTAGGCCTGTTGATAAGGCTTCAACAGTCATGGCCCAAAGCTTTCGAAGTTACTGGGTTCAACGGAGAGCGTTAGAGCGGTGCGGCAAAGCGGGACATTAGCACACACCCGCTAATCTAAGCACATAACTTAAGAGTTGCGTTCCCCACAATGCGGAAGCAACGTAGTAGAGACCAAGACGCAGTGTCTACCAAAAGACTCTTGCCTCTTTGGCTGCTACTATCAGCAGCACTTTCTAAACCCAACCAAAAAAACAAAAAAAAAAAACAAACGCACAACAACAACCAGATGAAAATTGTAGCGCAAGTTATCGGTGCAGATGTTTGGCTCTTTATCGTTAAAAGAGCAAGAGCAACAGCAACAAAGCGAGAGACAGAGAGTTGGTAGAAGCGTAAGATACGCAGTGAACCTACAGTTACTTGGTAAGACCCAAAAATAGACACACATCGAAAGTCGTACGCAGAAAATTGAGTCTAAGAATAAGTTACCAAGACCAAGACGATGTGTAATCGAAATTGCGAATCATTTTAGAATTCGATTAAAGAGCTGCAGCAACTTTGTAGCGCACATGGCATTGAGTATTATTGAAAGGTATGCATAGGCAAAGGGGACGCTCGTCAGAGGGCGCCAGCATGAAATGCAATTAGAGGGTGTATGCTTTATTAATGTGGAGCGGGCAGTAAAACGAGCTAAATATATATAGCATATTAGTGATAGCAATGCTAGGTCTTGGCAGCGAGGGTAGACTGTTACGTTTTTTACTTCTTGGTATTTTACAAAAGCAACAAAAGTTGGAAATATATAATAACATAAGAGCTGAAACATTTCTTAACAATAGGTGTCAAAAGATCACTGTTGATCAAGTGTGGGTTTCATGATTGGCCAAACATGTTCGATTTGGCAAATCAAATTAAGTTATGATAGAGACAGAGATTGATTGAAAAGACCCTTTCCTAAGAGAGGAAACCGCAATAATATGCATCGTGCAAAGCATAATGAGATACCAACATGAATTTTCCTTGTGTTTAACTTAAGAACATTTGGTAATACATAATCAAAATGGCAACATGTATGGGACACAGAAATGTATTAGAAAAAAAACTGAATGAAGTGCATTGAAAATTATTATCAAAATTAATATACTTCCGTATAGCTTAGGCCGCTTACAGAATATATATTTAATGTAATGTATAGGCAAAGCAGGCTAACCCCCGCCCAAATAGCGAGTTTGCAGTCAATCTTTAACCTTTTTTTATAAAACTGCCAGATTTGGTTAAAAAGTTAAAAATATGAGAAAAATTGTTAACTAAGATCTTTAATTGCTATCTGAAGTTTAAGGTCTTCATCTCTAAATACTTACAGTGTCTACATGCATAGCCAGCAAAATATCTTTTAAGCAAAGATACCGCCCGCCATTTGAATGCGGTTAAAATTTGTAGTTCACAGTTGTCTTCGAATAGCAATTATTAGGGATATCCGCACTTTTACAATTTTCATATAATTGCGGGTTTGCCAGTATGAAGTTATGACATTGTAGCAACTTTTCGGGTTGCCCTCGCAGTAGATAGGTGCAAATATATACTAGATATATATGAAATAAACTATTGAATGCTTGATGGGGGCTACCTTTTTTTTGAGGTATGCGGAAGCGAAATACGAGAAAGCTGGCAACAAAATGTGCGAAAAGTGCACAAAATAAGGCAAGATACAAAACGTGAATAGAGTAAGTGAGATAGTGCCATAGAGAGAGGGTGTAAACTTTAGAGGGGAGCACGAAAGAGCGAGAGACACAATTTTCAAAGTGGGAGGCGTTCACACACATACACACACACACACACACACACACACACACACGCACAGCTAACAAGGCAAGGCTGAATTTTTTGTATTTTTATTTTAGTATTTTTTTTTTTTTTTGCCATGTTAAATGAAAACGCATTAAAGCTCACATTTCCACAGTGCACAGTGGGCGTTGCAGCAGCAGTGGGTGTGCCTAGAGCTCTTCAGTGTTGCAACTTGCAACTGAGAGGCAACATTGGAGTCTTACAGTGACTGGCCGTTAATGGTTTTAGTTGCCACAACCCAAACTCTTCACCACAGCAGCAGCAACAAGCTACCAGAGCCCGGGATGATTGTCAATTTGCGGTCCGACAGTTTATCGGATATTGTCATCTGCTGAGGCGCAGTCTAATTAGAAAAACACGTGAGCACGCATAGCTCTCCAAGTGCTGTATCCTAGAGCTATGGCAGTGCTACGAAGCTGTGGAGCTGCGTAGTTGTCATAATTAGAGAGTCGGTACACTTGGCCACTTGGTGTTCAAAATATTGCTGATCGAAAGGCTGCGATTGGTCTGGGCGAATTGATGCCACTTCTAACCCAGGCAAATTGTTGCACATCTTTGTGGCACGGCGACAATTTGCTAGATTGATTGGAGCAGCAGCTGCCCACCGCCGCTGCCAGAACGTAAGCGTTTAGTTTTGGTCTTTGGTATACTTTGGTTTCAGTTCAACGTCTCCAACCGGTTCCCACAATTAATGCGTTAAATGCAGCAGCCTGGTGTGGCATTGTTAATTAATAACGCGCGCGCCAATGTGCTGCAGCTCTAGCTTCAACTGCAGCTTTAGCTATAGCTGCTGGCTCTTGGTCCATAGCCATTTCAGCTAATTGTTAATGCAAAAATCGTTGCAAGTTAGAAAATCAATTTTTACTTTAATGATTTGGCTGGCAAGTGCTTATTAAAAACCAAACCGACCAAGCTTGCCACAGCTTGCTGCACATAGCTTCTCGCGCTATCTCTTTCTCACTCTCTCTTTCTCTCACTTTGTCATACTCTCTCTACGTCTACATAGTAGCAAAGATAGGCGCAAACTTATGAGGCGTCTCTTGGGTTATTACAACTACGACAGAGGCACTACCCACAACTACTACTACACCCAGAGGCTGGTAAAGTTGATAACGCAGTCGCATAAAAATTTCCAAACACAAACTCATTTCTTTGTGCCCGCCCTCGCGTGGCATGCCACAACTATTTAGAAAAGTTTATGAGTTTACAATTTTTTCAGCTCAATATACAGTTGGACAGTTGGTTGGTCAAATATAAGGAAATTTTGCTTATATTTTTGAAAAAAAAAAACCATTGGCTTTTAGCTAAGAGTTTGGCAGCAATTGTTAGTGGCATCCTCGGAAAAGTAGGTATTAGCTTTTTATTTAAGACATCACATACATATTTTACTAAGACATGGTTTCGTTTCAGAATAGGGGCTTCTTAACCAAACAAAAGCAAGGAATTTTCGTAAAGAAAGTTCTTAACTCAATAAAGGTAAAGGAAAAGTGTAGAATGGTATGGTGGTTTAAGCCCTCTAACACACTAAATTTAGTTCCCCTAACATTTATTGAAACACTCCGGATCACTGAATTATTTACAGTGATCATTTCTTAAACGTTTCCTACTGCTAGAGGCTAGCTGAAATATACCTATACCTCAAAAAAGTAAAGACTCCAATAATTATAGCCTAAGCAGTTGTGGGTTGCCATGGTGCCAAAAGATGAGCAGCTGCCAGACCGTTAAGCAACAACAACACAACAACCACAATCCCAAATGAGTTGCCATAAATTATTATGATTTGGTCTGGAGAGCAACAACTGCAACTGTATAATGACATATTGCAAAATGATTGTGAAATGCAGAAGAACCAGAAATACGCTCAAAGCCAAAGATACATAAATTCAAACCAAGTCCAGGATCAGTGTTGCTTTATTATTATTATTATTATTATATGATGCCATTTCCACTGTTGTTGGGTTGCCAAACAGCAAATACAGCAACAATTGTAGCAGCAACTACAACAGGGTATACAACACTGGATAATATGCGACTGGCATGCTGCTCTATAATTCGATATTCACTCAATGGGTTTTTTTTTTTAAAGTATCTATGTAGAAGAAAATTGCAACTTCTGAAGACATACACAACTTCACTTCGAGGATATACGACAATAGTTGAGCATATCCAGATTAGCATCAATTTATTATTCAACAAAATTAAAGTTGTGCTTTTAATTAGATTTGATTGAAAAGGATGAACATTCTGCAGTGAATTATTACTTCTGTGAAAATTGAGAAAACATATTTTGAACAGATATTACATCGTCATTCATCCCTAGAAAATTTAAATCAATTTAAAATTAAATATATTTTGAATACATAAATAAAAGCTCTTGTTTTTATCTGTATATGCACGTTTAAGAGCTCAGGACGCTTATTAAAATCTACAGAGTGATATCTAAATACGAAATTGCAGTAGCTTATAGAGTATATTAATCGTCTTAAGGAAGAAATTATTTTGAATCAGCTGCACAGAGTTCGTCCGCAGGCGAATCTATCGAAGTTAGGTAAATAGTGTGATGCGGGGCGTAGTCACTGGCATTTCAGTATCTATGAGTACGAACTGCGAAAATGTATCTTGGACTATAATTGTATGTGTGCGTGGCAGTGGCGCCTGACAATCTTAACTAAGCACTATAATTAAGCCAACTTTGAGGGTATATTCGGCTTGCAACTGCCGCAAACTAAATCACTTCAATTAGACTGGGACTACATAGTAGTGCAATTCGCAAAACAAATTGCAACAAAAAAATATATTTAATATTTAAGAAGTTTTTGCACTAAAAAAATTGGCTTAGATTGGGAATATCTCACTAATTTAGGAGAGCAATTTTTAATTGTTTTTTTTTTGTGCAAATTTGAAGTGTTGACGCCAGCTTCTTATCAAATGCTGCTTTCTGTCAGACCAAGATGCTGCTACAGATGCACGGAAGTCACGAGCTAGTATTCAAGTACTGGGTCAATGCTGACTTTGTGTATCGAGCTGTAATGGTCTATAGTTAGTGGAAGTAGAATCTGGACCGTGCGCAAAAACATTACCATATAGAGTCGAGTATTTATGATAGATTTCTCGAATTTCTCGAAAAGTTGTAGCTTGTTAGCCAGAAGAACTAAATTGTTCGTATAAGCAAAGCACAAAAAATTGGGACATAGGATAATACCATGCAGGCTACTGGACTAGTTCCACTTGGTAGTTGAAAGAATTGCTTAACAGTCTTTCTAGTTTAAAGTAAAGAAACTTTACAGATTATTAAATTCTGTATACACAATTGGAACTAGTAAGTCTTAAGGCATTTATGTATGAGTTTACGAAATTGCAGAGTTGCTTAAGAACGCACCCACTCAAAAGGCAAATCGACCTGCCAACAATTTCTTCTAAGAAGCACAAAATAGTCCTTATCCCCTTCTGGTATTGTAAAAAGCAAGAATCGCAGTTGTTGCAGTTCTGATAAAGGTAAACAACATAATGTTTACATCCTTCTAGTCCCTACAGAGACTCTAGCACGCCTATACAGGAATCACCTCCCAACCCATTAGTCTTTCTTTTTATGCGTGCTACTTTCTCTATATTAAAATAACCAATAAGGAACCAATTTCTAAAGCTACGCACAATAGCAACAAACACCAGAACCACTAGACCGTAATCATTAGTGTCTCCTCCATTGAGGCAAACGTTAACTTCCTTCTAACCCAATTTGTTGTTAACTTTATGCAAAAATGCTAAACAATATCCGCTGCAAGGTGCGTAGATGCAACAAACGTTGACAACAAATGACATGAAATTGGCAACAACAACAACAACCGCAACAACAAACACATTTCCGTTTCAAGCAATTTCCGGAGGCTGTGGCACTCACTCTCACTCTCTCCCGCTCTGCCTCTCTCCCTGTCTATCCTTGCTTTGTAGCAAGTTAGTGTCATTTGATTGGTTTGCAATTTACGCATGTTCTTGTTATTGTTGCTGTAGACGTTGTTGCGGTTGCTGTAACTGCTGCGGTTGTTGCATATATGCAAATGTTGCACTGACCCTGACCTGCAGCAACATGTTGTTGCATATACTTGTGGCTGTTGTTGTTGTTGCTGTTGTTGCTTGTCGCATGTTGCTCTCTGGAATTGCCCGCCAGCAGAAACTATTTTTGCGTTTTGTTTTTGATGTTGTACGCATTATGCCTTATCATCATTATTATTATTATTATTATTATGCACACATACAGCTGCAACCGCAACACAAACAACAACTACAACAACAGCCACTACCCAAAAAAAAAAATCTAAAACAACAAAATGCTGCAAGCATCCGTTTGTGATTTGTATATCTAATTTTCATAATCTCTATAAGAAGCAAGCTGTAGACGACTTGTAACTTGCAACACACTCACGCACACACAAACACACACACACATACAAACGGAGACACTCCATAGTTTGCAATTCGTTACAGTTTGGCCGCACTGCGGCACAGCAACATTTGCAACATGTTGCCGGTTCTTTCATTGGCTTGGAATCACTTGACTTTTGCCAGCAGGAAATCAAGTCAAATCTTTAGCTTCATCGGCATCCTCAGCAAGCATCAGCAACACCAGCGTCCTCCTCATCGTCATCGTCATCGTCATCGGTATTGGCATTGGCATGGCAAACACTTGTTGCAACGATCTTTTGCTGCCTCATTTGAATGTGTATGCGCATAAATTGGTGCAACAACAACAACATTTTGCGGCGGCACGTTTAGCAACGCATGTCAACGCAACACACAGCAACATCATAATCATCAGCAGGCAACAAGCACAACCAACCATAACAACAACAACGACTTGGTGCATCGTTCCTTCAGTCAGTCAAAGTCAAAGTCAAAGTTTTTATTGTAATTAACACAAAACGAGCCTAAGCTACTTCCGGCACTCTACACTGAAAGAAAAATTAGCATACAAACGCAAAATCAACCTAGTACATAGAGACCAAACAGCTTTTTGCGTAAAGCAGCAGAGTTAGGAAAGACGTACGGAACGTCTAGACTTTTGGCAGTTCCTGACGACATCCTTCAAGGGCGTATGCCAAAGCTGAGAATATGTGCTGAGCGTCAATTAAAGCTTAATCTAGCGATTCCCTCGAATAGCCAGAGCCCAATAGCACCTTAGCTTTCAATGCACTGCAAACAGTCATCACCGAGCATTAGGCTTGCATATTCTCTTATCACCGGGGCTTGGCTTAACGTGTGATGCAGTAAACATAAATCCGAAGTAAAGTGCTACTGCTAGACTCAGTCTGAGTGTGAAGTTAACATCGTCATTCAAATGAATTGGCTCTACGACCAATATACATTTAATGAAGCGACGAAGTTCTAGTTCCTTTGGACAATTACTCTAATGGAAGCTGGATTATCATTAAGCGACTTCGCTGAGCAGAGGAAAGGAACTGCAAATGGGCAAGGTAACTTAAAAGGCGAGCGTTAAACTGTATTATCGTCTTTTAAAAAGAAATCACAATTGAGATCGGTATTACACCTGCCCACAAACCAACCGCAATGCGATTATACATACAGCAAAACAATAATTGCTTTCACTGTATCCAATTGCTGGTACATAATCATTCAGAGACTTGAGCATTATTTAATTCTTCAGTGCTTACCAATCATATTCTCCTTATCATACCCATATTCACATAACTCGATTTACAAAAAGTAAACACTTCTACTTCGCTCTATACAACCTACATTATAACATCGATCTCCATCATAGCTCTAGAGCATCTTCTCCAGGTGTACACTTTATCATCATACACAAATAAAAAGCATACACATATACAGCGTATACTAGCTGTGGTGGTCGTTGGCCGCCAATGCGTGCTCCCTTTTAGCTATGGTGACTGCAACATGACAGTGACATGTGTTTGCTTGTCCAAGACCTGGCTTGAGACTCAGTCTCTGTTTCTGTCTGAATCTCGAGGCCTTGAGTAGGGGGTTCTCAACTAGCGGGTGGCTGCCCAGCTGGGCCACTTGATTAACACGCACCAACGCTTGGTGGACATGCTACCAACTCTCCAGGAAAATACATACATGGAGGGGAGGCATACGCTTGTCTTACTGCTGCAGTTGTTGTTATTGCTTTTATTTTATATTTTTTTATTTTTTTTTTTACATTTTGCCGTCAGCTTCTATTATGGTAAGCAAGCAAACCAGCAGCGGCAACAACAGGTTAACGTGTGACATCTTCTAGCTGACGGCCATGAGCCCAACCGGCGAACCATCCAACCATCGGAACATCTGACCAGATGACCATGTGCACCTGAGCACAGCAACAAAATGACGGATGACAAGTTACAGCCACCGACACAAAATGCAGAAGCAGAGGAACAGCCAAGGCTAAAGAGCTACAGAGAGAGAGAGGAGTAGCCCAAAGCTGATAAACAGGGAGAAACATGCAAACTAGTTGGCCAGCTGGACGACAGACACTGGGACGACAGCTTAGACGTTGACAGTTTAGTCTTTTGTTGTTGTTTTGGTTGCAGTTATTGTTGTTGTTGCCGCTTTGCATGACTATGACAGTTGCGTTTAAGGCATACCCCCATCCAAGTCATGGGCTTTAAGACGGGGCTTGGTCTTGGACTTATTTATTTTGAGATTGTCTACAGTGCGTACTCATCTAAGGTAACCTTTGGTTTATCGAAAGGCGTTCCAGCTAGTACCTTCCAGACGTTGCTAGAACGTTTCTTGGTCTACCAAAGAAGAACCATGCTATTGGAATCTGCAGCAATGAAGAATGCCCCTTTTTGGGGCGTGAAGGAAACTACTTCTGGATGTGTCTGTGCTCAGGCTCTATTTGAAGTTCGCTGCACCGAAGAAAACGAAGCTGGTATTTTAAAGACGTCGTCACCAAGGTGGGTAAGTTTGTCAGTCTATCAAAGGTCTATCTAATCTAGCTTTTATTTTGTTGTTCTTGCTGCCTCTGCTTCTATACAAATCTAACAAGGCTCATCTGCTCAATAGTTCCAACGCCTGTGCATTTACTGTACCGAACAATTACCCATTGCATATTGCGTCAGTGTACAATACTCAGCACGGGGATACACCGAGCACTATCTTGGCATACTGGGTTTGGTCGTGACCATGGTTGCAGGCAGAAAACTCCTAGAAGGATGCGCATGCGTGAAATGTCACTTTTCATTTAGTGCGCAAGTTTAGTGCATCTTGTGGCTTGGCCATTGACAACATGAACTGCAGCTGGATGATGTATGGCCAGCAGCAGGAGAGGCACAATGCAACTGTGTGTGCAACGTGTGTCCGCCAGACAGTCAGTCAGTCAATGCAGGCCTTGGGCACCTGTTTGGCGCGACAGTGCGCCTGGGTCTAAGCAAACGTGGACAGAGGCAGCTTTGATGCCGGTGCCTTTGGAAATTAGATTAGTCTCTGTAATTAGTTAATAACATGGCACGGCATGTTTAAATTGTGCGGCACAGAAATGACATAAATGTTGCAGCAGCGCGACGACTTAGGCAGTGTGAGAGAGAGACTAAGGCATTGAGTATGTAAGAGGGACAACAACAATAAGGAAGACGCCGAAACGTTGCAAGTTGCTTTAGTTTGCAGCAATTTGATTGATGAGCTTTGTTGTTGCCTGTTGTCTGCACTAGCTAGCTGTCTTGCTGGCACGCGGGCAGCCCAACTGACTGTCTGTCAGCTGGCAACATGTTGCCAATATTGAAATATATAGCATGTTGCTCATATGCATATTGCATGTTACAACAACAACAACAACAACAACAGCAAAAAACAGAAAGACAACAAAAAAAATTGTTATGCATATTTTTAATTGATAAATTTTTAGCACATGATAAATTTTAATATTTTACGCAAATTGTGGCAGTTCGTCACTTTGGCGGGCGCCAGGATGCCAAAGCAAAGCAACAGATACTGCACTGTGCAACTGCAACTGCAACTGCAAACGAAACTGTTAATGCCACAACCTGTTGGCAACTGCGTTGCATATCTGTCTGTATGTGTTTAAACTTATGCTTGTAAGCCGACATAAATCCATTAAAGCTGCACAAATTCCAAGTAAATTAAAAGCAGTTAAACTCAATTGATTTTCAGTGCTGCAGCAGAAGCAGTAACTGGCAACAGCGGCAATCGAGGTAACAACGGCAAGCGAGGCAACATTCAACACTCACCGGCAACAACACCTAGCCAACAATAATAAAAATAAACAACCATCCCAAGGCTCTGGGGCTTTCTGGCAGCATCAATGTTGTGCAGCAACGCGCACCAACATGTGGCAAAGATATCGGTAGCAGCCGCACGCGTTTCAATAAATTTTTATTGTGTATGTATGTGTGTGTGTGTCTTTATGTCCAGCTGTCCATTAGTATTTCTCTTATGCTGTTGTTGCTCTTCCCACCTGTCTCTCCCTCTCACTCACTCTCTTTGTTCAGCCCAGCTTTCTGCATGTGTGTAAGTCAATTGTTGGCCAAAAAGGAATGCGCTAGTAAAAAAGCAGCTTACCAAAAAAAAAAAAACACAAATCGAAAAACGCACAAAAAAGGTGAAAAAATTACGTGTTTATTTTAAAACAACAACAACAGCAACTAAACATCGAAATAGGAGCAGCACAGATACAGATACAGATAGACAATCCACAGCTTTCAACAACAGGAGCACAATCAGAAGCTCCAGTGAAGGCGTTGTACAAACAACAACTACTACACAAAAAAAAACTGAAAAAATTCAAAATCGAAAAAAAAAAGCAAAAACATTTTGAAACGTTCAAACAGTAAGTGTACGAATATGGCATACCTTACGCCAGGCGTATACGTGATTTACCCTGCTACAATTTTCAAAATCAATGCAACTTTTTAATTTCTGGTACTTGGCTCAGCAAGCAACCAGCCCGAGGATGAATCCCTCATATTTTCAAATATATTTAAACGAATTTCTACAACTTGTTGTAAACCCCAAAATAATGGGCTCGCTTTACCACCACAACTGTGAGTCTACCAAAAACATTTATTGCACCCCCAATATAAGCTACCCGTTTTCCGAACCCTAGAACTTCTTCAACGACTTCACAATACCCTTGGATACTTTCAACTACAGTGTATATACAAATCAAAGAAATGCAAACCCAAGCGACGCAGAGACGAGTTCATTGATGGCCACATAGAGTCATCCATGGGGCAGGCTTAAAAGCCAGTGGTAGTAGCAGCAGCTTAAAGGTTGCAGCGTGAAGTAGGACTGGGCACATGTTGCATGCCTTTAAAGCTGCCGATAAAAACATCCAATGGGCCAATGACTGGCTCCAATGGACACAATGAAATTTTGAACAAAAAAAAAAGGAGACATGACTCATATGCCAACAATAATAACAACAAAAACAAGAGCAACAACCACAACAATGCAAAATGTGAGCTCTGAAGTTTTTATTGTTGCAAGCTAAAGGGCAGACATACGATGTTGCCACACGAGGTCTGGGCTTCCTGGTTCCTGGTTGCAAGCGCAAATTGGTTTGATTAAGTTGTATGTGTATGTGTGTTGAAACCGCTCACCGCATTGCTCCTAAGTCAGATGACTACGCCGGCTTAAGAAGCGATTTAGTCAGAGGATAGGTGGAGTATTTTTTGTCGCAACTGGTTTAGTCTATATGACAGCGGTTAGTTTATAAAGATGTTGTTTGTGTTTGTGGTTAAAAGTATTTATGCAGTTGGGAAGTGACACAAGGTCAGAGTTTGAGCTTACTGGGCCAGTAAAACGGTCACTGGGCAGATATGAAAAACAACTGTTTTAAGACGAAGTTTATTGATGTGTTACAGCAGTTGTGAAGATGGAAATGATCTAACAATAAAAACTTTTCACCATAAATAGCAATTGTAATTTAATAATAAAGTATAAACAAATAGGAAGAATTGAATACAAAAAGGCATGTAGTTGAAAATGAGTTGATGAAGAAAAAGAGAAACTTGTCAGTCACTCTTAACCACTAAATAATTCAGCTCAAAATAATTAACAGTAAAGTCATCCAAACTGAGGACTCATAGATTAAAAAACACACTTTTTCAAAATTCCTAAGCATCACTAAAATGAAGTATATATTTGGCATTATTTAAAGTTGTTGGCCATTTGAAAAACAAAAAAATACTGCTAGTTTAGTTTTTGCTCAATTTAAAATAGAAGCTCTAGGCTGGTTGTACCTTTCGCTGCACCTTATGGCCGCAAAATGTTGCATACCACATTGTCACCTCTTGTCAGTTGACCAATTTTGTGTTTAACGCCCAAAAATGTGCAATTTATGTTGGCTTAACAATTTTTGCATGCAGCTTATGAAATACTTAAGCAAATGTCAGGTAGAGTACAAAATAGGCAAGCAGCATGCCATATGCAACATGCAACATAAAACAGCAGCTACTGTAAGCTGCTATAAGTGTGGGAGAGCCGAGTGCGCAGCAGAGCAGGAGGCTGTGGAGGAAAACTTTCTCTGGTCAAGAATGCGCGCAGCTGCAACAACAAAACCAACACACATGCAACGCTGCTAGCCAAATAGATAGTCATTTATGCTACACTTGGCCAAGTCACTCACTCACACACATGGTTGAAACATACAACAACAACAACAACAAAAGAGTAACAGATACATATAAAACGACAACCAAGACAACAACAACAACTGCAGCAGCAGCACCCGCCGCGTGTCGATTGAAAATTTATGATCACAATTTTGGTTAATGCATTTTCGTGTTTGTGCCATGATTACCAAATGTTATTCACGCTCAAATGCACGACTTATGCGTCCTCAGCACCGTGCCCACTCTCTTTATAGAGTATCTATGTGCAACCAGGCGTGTGTGTGTGTGTGTGTGTTTGTATGTGTATGTGTGCAATGGTCAGCAATCAATGCCAAAATGGCGCGGGCGCATTGCGACTTTTTGGTATTTACGGTTAACTAAACATTCCAAACGGGCCACGACGACTTAAACTGAATGAGTGCTCCCAGTGCGATGGCGGAGGCAGTAACAGGCGACAAGCCAAAATGTGGCTGCCGTTTTTTTTTTTTTGTTGCAACTACAGCAGCAGCCGCCTCTGTCGTTGTAACTGACTACGTCTGAGTCTCAGGCAGGCAGCAACCTTGCTGCAACGTATGGACAGTGGCAGCTGTAAACATATTTTTGGCGTATTTCCGTTTTGTAAAGTGTTCCCAGTTACATGGTTTTAGTTTCGATTTTTTTTACTTTTGGGTCGTACTGACCAAGAGGTAGCAGCAACAGCAATGACCACAACTGGAGGAACTACTTGGACGGCAAGCAGGAAGCTAGCTCATATTGGTAGCAAAGTTCTGCGCAAATTACAAAGCCGCAAAGACAAGCTATTGCTTAATGGTTAGTTTAAGAAATTCTTTCAAGGCGCTACAGCAAAAAAGATCTTTTGAGATCTTGAGAATCAAAAAGATTTACGACCTTATATTGAAATTGTTGCTATAAATTATAGTGTGAAATAGTGAAAGATTGTAAAGGGCTTGGTATAGTAACCTTCAGTCTGAAAGAGATCTTTAACCTGTAGTTATGGTATGGTAATGTAATCGAAGAGGCTTGTCAGATCTTCCTCATTCGATATGCTTGATTTGCTGTTACTGGGTCTGACTACCATCGACGCTATAAAACAAATATATAGAATCATAATCTTCTCCAAAAGTGCGATGATATGACCTAGAATATAAAATGCTGCGCTGGAATAGCAAACCAAGGGTGTGTGGAAAATATATATGATAAATCACGACGTAGATAACTTCCATAGCCAAGTTATAGTATACTCAACCACTATATGATATTCTAACCAAAATTCGAATACAATTTTCTGGCTTTCGTTCTACCGAATTAAGTGGAGTCGGTTGCCCATATTGGTAACTTTGTTGTTCTGTCTGCTGCTGCTGCTGCTGCGCTCCTACAACTTCAATGGGGGGGCTTATGTATTTTGTTGTTGTTGTGGCATGTTCTATGCAATTGAATTTGGCACTAAACGCTTGTTGTTGTCATTGTTGCTACTGCCACCGGCACTGCTGGCAACAATTAGATTACCGTAGGCAACATTTTGTTGCCTTTTTAGTCGCTTTTGTTGGTTTTGTTGCTAATGTGTCCTGTAATTTGCATGCTGTGGCATTTGTCTTGCCTGGGCCGGCGCACATGTTGACCATTTGTGAAAAGTGAAAAGCTTGCCCCAAAATGTTGCATGCCGCATTTTTAGTATCTTTGCTTTTGTTGATGTTGTTGTTATTTTTCTCTGCGTATGCGTAAATTATGCAGCACATTTACCGTTAGAGCGACAAACGCACACAAAACAGTAGCACTTACATGCGCCATATTTGGTGGCAAACACACATGCACACACACACACACACACACACCAAGACCGTGTCAAAGAGTTAGGCAGATTTTGGCAATGGCAACCAAAATGGTAACCCAGTGAGGCAAAAGCAAAAGATGCTGACGCTGACTGCAACATTTTGCAGCTGCATGCATCCGTGTGTGTGTGTGTGTGTGTGTGTGTGCACTGCGGCGCTTTTATTCAAAATATTTCACATGTCAAATGTGCAACCAAAAAATAAGCAGACCAAAAAGCATAAGAGACGAAAAAAAAACAGCGTACGATGAATGTTGCAAGTTGAATGTTGAATGGTGACAATGTTGGCCACAAAACCGACAGACAGACCAACAGTTGAGGCAAGTCTCTAAAGGCAAAGTGAGAGAGAGAGAGAGAGAGGGTCAGTCAGACAGCCAGCTAGTTAGACCGTCAGTCAGAAAGAGAGAGAGAGAGTGAGAGAGAGGAGATAGTAAGAACGAGAGCGTACGGGCGGGTGTACATGCCGCAGGGTGACAACGGGGTAACTAATGCAAAAAACCAACACTGTTTATGGTTATGATTGCCAAGCGAATGCTAAATATTTTATGGAAATGCGCAACTGCCACTGCAACAGCACAACAACAACTGTCTCTGCTTACTGTGACAAAGTGCCGCTGCTTGTTGCAAGCTGTCTCTGACTCTGCCTCTGGTTCTTCGTACACGTGGGCGTATGAGCAATGCGGTCTCTTGCACAGAGACGGTAGCTTTCACACACAATTAGCAAGAAGAAATACCTGGCATACACACACACATACACACACATACACACACATACACACACACACACACATACACACACACAAGCACATACACGTACACCTAATAATGTATTTAGATGCACTGCCGCATATATTTGGCATACACTCTGCAAAACTATCAAAAATTCCACCAAAAAAACGTTTGTTAAAAATTATAAAAAATTTTAACCAAAAACGTTTATAATTTTAAACAGTTTTATTATGTCTTTAAAGTAACTGAAAATCAGAAACTAAGACAAACTTACCAAACCAAACCTAGTTTATGTCCCACGTTTGATAATTTCAGGAAGATTTCGCAACATTTTTCTTAGCAGATCTGTCCATTGTATTGGGGGTATTGGTCTTCAGCAAGTTGAAATATTAAGGAAGAATAATAAGTCTTTCTACTCTTATACTTTTTTATAATACGAACGTAAAATTTGTAGCCAACAAAATAATTTAAAAAAATAAGCAAACAGATATTTCTTAAATTCTTCAACTGACAGTAAGCTGTTCAATACAATCCATAAAGAACATTTTAACAGGTATCGAAGCATACCAAAATTTACTTTTCAAAACCTTTTGCATGCTCCACTTTTTCTCACAGTGTTGTCACTGACTTTGGCCCAAAGTCGCGTGGGTGATGCTGATGCTTAGAGGCAGGCTCAATTTAGAGAAATGGCCACTGGCCATGGCCATAAATCATGCCAGTTGCAGTCCATTGTCGCTGTTGTTTTTGTTGTTGTTGCTGTGGTGACACAATCAGCAGTGCATCCAACAACAACAACAGAAATTGATTTGGTCAACATTTGGCATTGTTGCTGTAGAGTGTTGGCGGCCTAAAGCTGCTGATTGCCAGAGCAACACCATCCAAAAGGTAAATCCAAATGAGCAAGGAGATTCGTTCGTTCGTTCGTTCGCTGGTTTCCTTTTTTTTGACTAATGATACGAACGCGTTGCGTTGACAAGATCCAGATACTGCAACACCTACAACAGCAGCAACAACATCAACAACAGCTACAAGTCTGACACGCGCGCATCGTTAGCAAAGGCAGCAACAGCAGCAAAATAAATATCAGTAAAATTAAGGTAAAAAATTTGAATCCATTTGGTTGCAACATTGAAAATACCTTGCATAAGGTTTACTTGTCACTTATATTCCAAGATGATTTCCTCTTGCTTTACTCAGTTGTGCAAAAATGTAGGTAAAAGTGCGCTGGTAGCGATAGGATAAGGTATGAGAGCAAAAGTAGTAGTTCTTTTTTTTATTAAAGTTGCCTTACACGAGAAACTTAAAAAAGAAGGCTTTTTGTTAAATGAGCGTATTATTTCCATAATAATAATTAAATACGTTAATGTTGAAAAAAGAAACAGGAACAAGCACCCTTTATCTATGCCTTTAAGTAAGGGAGCCTTGTAGTCTTTCCATCTTTTTGTCTTTTATAGCGACAACTCCAATACAAACTATCTATCAGCTACTTTTATCCTAGAAAACTATAGCGAAAGATTTGTATCTGTAGAGTGGCCGTCAATTAATGGAATTTCGCATTCGCCTCCATTTCTTGAGACCGAAGACAACAAATATGAATTTTCTTGATTTCTATAAGAAACACTCTAAAGATGGATTTTTATTTTCTTAATTTCTATGAAGCAGACTCCAAAGCAGGATCCTCACTTTCCAATTTTTGCTAGCATGCTCTACGATTCGTTCTCCCAGTAATATAATGCGTAACCTTTGCATCTAGAGATATTTATCCTTATTATGACAGTCTATTTAGTTGTCAGAACTTTTAAGACCTAAGCAATTTGTTATACACTGTTTGGACCCCGGGAGTCATCCTGCTGGAACTGATGCAGCTCTCAAAATGTGTAGGTGTTTACTAATAGTTTGCATGCCACGTCATTATTGTTGTTGTTTGGCATTAGGGGCATGCAGCAGTCTGCACTACAAACTGCGGACAATGCGCATTGTAAGCGTTGACAATTCGTATTAAAATCAGCTTGCAGCTTTGCAACTTGTTGCAGTTGCAATTAATTTAGCATCCACTTTTTATGCTGTAATTCAACACCTGTGTCTGCCTGCTCAATGATCTTCATTGAATGTCATGCCCTTTTTATGCCCAATGCTGATCTTTGTGAATAAGAGAGCAAGCAGCATGTACGTGACTGTTGCAAGCAGTTGCGTCTGTTGCAAGCAGGTAAAAATTAACAGTAGCCAGTAGCTTTATAAATATCATAATTCACGCTGCAATGAAAAAGCAATAAAACGCAAAGGAACAAGAGTGGCAAAGCTGTTACTGATGTTGCAACAATGCGAAACTACGAAGTGCAAATACTCTAGCATTTGTTGTATTAAACACTTTGCTGGCTTAAAGTTGCAAGTTTTGTTGGGTAAGTAGAAACGTGCAGCATGCGCTTATTAAAAGTTTATATTTTATTTCTTTTGTAAGCGCTGTGGCTAGGGTATCTGTCTGCTTGCAACAGGTGTTCGTGCAGCCAGCAGTAACAATAACCCCAAAGTTGTGTAGCATCTTCTTGTTTGATATTATATTTTTTTTCTGTGTTTAAGCTGCAGCAACAGCAAGAACAAGACGCAGACGCAGACGACTTGTTGCATGCAACAGTCTTGTCGTCGTTGTTGTTGTGGTTGTTGGTTTTTTGCAGCTTCCGCTTTTGCATAGCCTTCGCCTGGCATTAAAGTTTAGCTTGAAAGTCTGTTTTGACATGGCCACTGGGTCTGTAGGTAAACTGGCAAGCCAAATAAAAGCATCGTCCCAGTGGCACACATTGAATTTAATGCCGTGGCCGGGGCATCTGCAGCAGTGGCAGGAGGCAGCGGCAACTGCCAATCCAACTTGGACTTGCGCACAAAAGCCTGTCGTTGTTGTCTGCTTTGCAATACCCCCAGAAGACCTCTTGGAAGGCTGTGCTTAACCTCAGTTTTGCGTTGAGTTCGCTAAATTGCATGCAACACTGATCACTCAGATTCCACTGCTACCACCAACTGCTCCCTCCGCTTTTCGCTCTATCCAAGTGTGTCATTCTTGCCTTTTGGCTCGTATCTCAGCCAGTCAGTCTGCTTCACCTTGACATAGCAGCTGATAGTGCTGCCTTCTCTGCTGCACTACCACACACTTGTACACTCCTCATCATCTTTACTGCTGCTTTGTCTTTGGAATGTTGTTGCTGTTGTTGTTTATTGGCTTTGGCTGTCTGCCCCTGCGTCTTTTTATCAATTTGGCTACTGTTTGGCTGTCCGTTTCTAGCGCCCTCCGCTCACACCATTTGCTAAGCGTGAGTCAGTCAGTCAAAAAGTTGCTGGACTTTACAGCTGGACAAACACGGCGAATGCGCAATCTATTTACTGCACTTGAAATAATCGAAAAAACAAAGGCATGCCAGTCCCAAATGAGTCAAAAAAAAAATGTAAGCGAAATAGCAAAGCAATAGAAATAGAACACGCTGTGAGAGGCGAGCAAGAAGCAGCAGCAACAAGAACGAATAATATAAAATTTCGAAAAAAAAAGAAAAAAAAAACTAGCGCGCGTGTAACCTTGAGATAATTTAATCGTTTTTGTTTGAGAGCAAACACATACATGCATGCACGCACATATGTACTACACAACTATATATATTTATATATATACTTACTATACTTCTATATAATGAGCGATTGCAGCTAACAAAAATTGCCAGCAAACAATTGAAAACATTTTGCAGCACTATTGTGAACTAACAAAAACAAAAACAACAACAACAGCGGCAGCGGCAGCAACAAGTGCAATAAATCGTACGGCGACAAAAACAGAGAGTCAAGCAACAAATTTTTGTGTTTAATTACAGTGAAACCTGGCATGAGTGATAAGAGTAAATATAACCCTAAAAGATAGGAATGACTTATATAAGTAATAAAAGGTTGAAAGCGTACATTTTTTAATTCCTTTTTTTACTTTTTTAAAAATCACGATTTTAAAACGAAATCATATGCTAAGATAAGAAACCAGACGTGTTTTAACAATAAATATATATGATAACAAATCATTTTGTGACTTGAATAGAAGTAGAGCATAAGTTCTTGAAATTGAAATCTTAAAGTTCTTGCAGTACAAATGTGATATTTGCATATGTTTTAAAATTAAACAAAACTTTAATTTAATTTATTATATTATGAGCAAAAATTGTGCTAAAAAAACAAAAATTAAGTTTAAAGTATCAATAAAAAATTTGTAAAATTGTAAACAAAATAAAAGCAATTTATTTAAGTAATCAAAATTGCTTTTGATTTTTTTTTCACTCAGTACGTTAAAATAAACTAAACTTAAAAATGATTTGCCTAAAATTTCTGTAAACTAAAAATTTTTACTATATCAATAATATATATATATTAAATGGAACAAATTAAATACTAATAACATTTCTTTAACAAAAAATAAATTTTTTATTTCAAAGAAGCACAACTTAATTTTGAAGTAACAATAGCAAATTTATAAAATTAAAAAAAAAACTATATAAATTTATAAAAATATTAAGTCAAATAAATTTTTAATTAAAAAATTAATTACTAAGTCTGCTTTGCAATTTTATTTTCCATACTTTGCAAGTATTTATTGCTTTTAATAAAAAAATAAAATTTTGTAACAAAATGTAAAATATTTTATATATTGTATATAATATATTGAATTTTTATATTATTAATTCATTTTTTGTTTTAAAATATCTATGCAGAATTTATGTTCTATTAAATATGACAAGACGTAATTTAAAAAACATTCCAAAATTGGTCATTTTCGTTATATTTTCTTGTCAAATTATTTTTGCATTTTTAATTTACCAAATGCTATGTTGATGTTGGCTTGTAAGTTAATATCGAATTCAATTTTTGCACTATTAAAAATTTTTAAATAAAATGAAACACACAAAATATAAAAATCAAGCAAGAAAATTTTATAAACAATATTTAGTCATTTGTATACAAATTTTTTTATCGGAAATATAACTACAAAAAAGTAACTAGGAAACCCAAAGTTAACACTACAATTATTTTATTTTTAAATTAAAAATAACATTTTGTTCGATTTTTAAAAGTTCTAATATATTTAGAATAAAGATAAATATTAAAAAAATATATATATAAACAATATAAAGTATATGTTTCGGAATGCAATGTTTTGAAGCATTTTTGAATATTCAACGTATTTTTCACAATGAATAGTTTTCGTTATTTTGTAGAGTTTTTACAAATTTTCTACATATCCTAAGCTTTTTAGAGAGATTCAGAACTATTTTAATTTTATTGGAAACACGTTTTTAATAGGATTCTGAAAGTTTGCTTTATTTATTTCGAATTTTTCAGTTTTATTAACAACATTCAAGTTTATTTGGTCTAAAGATGGAAAGCACTTTATTTGGACTTTTATTGCAAATGCTTAAGATAAACTAATGCATTATTAGTTTTCAGTAAATATTCGATTTTTGTTTATGCACAAAATAAATATTTAAATTTAGATAGATACATCTATATGATTTGTATTTTGTGGGGCTCTAGAGTTTTATGACTTGTTGAAATAAAAAATGAATACTTCTGCAGTATTGCGTCATAAATCTGTAAGCAGCAAGTAAATACGGAATTTTAGATTATGAAATATTATTTCTTAAAGAATTAGGTTAACGCTCTTTTTAAGAATAGAACATTTATTTTTTGCTTATTTTGATGGTTGGACGCATTTTTTTTTAGAGAGAAAGGCATATAAACGTTTTGGTAACTCACTTAAGAAAACATTTAAAATCTTATAAATTTATAAATATTATTTTCTCAATATTTGCGATCTAGCAGAAAAAAAGGAGTAATTATTTTGGACAGTACAAAAAAAAGGGGTTTTGGTATCTCAATTAAAAATTTATCCTATAAAAATGCATTTTTTGCAACTAGTTCAAAGGAAAGTAGTTGAGTTTTGTAAGAGGAATAAACTATTTGGGATCGTTTAGCGAAAACAGTATAACATTACCATAAGCAAAACATTTGATGTTTCATATTCTTTGTTAAATGGAAATTCCAAAAGGAAGTTTTGGTACATTCAGAAGGAAGGCATTTTAAAACCATTTTAAAACTCGTATACATACATGCGCTCTTTAGAAAAAGTACGAAGGACAACTGTGATCATATTCAAAAATCTGACTCCCGAAAACTTATGTACTGCATAGATCCTGGCTATCTTCATCATTGTGAACATTTTAGGTAAACTTTATACAAAACTTTGACAGTGATGACTTTGCTGCCTCATGATGCTAGTACTTGTTGCAACTGTAGCTGCAACTTAAAAACATGCACCAAAAAAAAGTATAGAGAAAAACTGATAAATTATTTGACAGATTATATTTGCGTTGAACTTTGGCAAAAGCAGCGGCATTTGCAAATATCAGAACATGCTGCAAGTGGTACAGAGAGAAAGCAATGTGCAACATTTGCAACAAGCAGCTCGCAGATCGCTATACTTAGGGGAAGCAGTGGCTGGGATTCAAGGGGATAGGGAGGCGAGGTAACGCCCAGCGTATGCTATGCCCCGTTCGGTTGGGTAACAAATGAGCGTCATGTCTTTGCCGTCGCAAAACAAATCTCAGCAATTTTTTATGATAAATAACACCCGAGTTGCAGCAGCGCCGAAAGAGAGTGCGGCGGCAACTGCAACTTGCAACGCGCAGCTTGCAACTTGGCTTCGCATGAATATGCACTAAAAACTAAACTAAACTAAGCAGGCTGTTATATTTAGTGAGTGTAGTGTATGGCGTGTCTGTGTGTGTGTGTGTGGAGCCTGCCACATGGCCCGCAGCGTCTAACGGACATCGGGATGTGCGGACAGACAGAGATGGCAACAGTACACAGTGCGAGACGTGCGAGGCGAGACTGAGACGGCGACAACGACGTCTTGTGCAAACAAACAAATCGCATGAGATTTATTTTAGTGCAAAAGCAGAAATTGTTCAGGCATGCGTAGGCAGGGTAGCAGGCAAACGACGGGGGCAAAGAGAGTCCCCAAGAAGGGAGAGAAGAGAAAGACCAGCGACAAGAGAGAGAGAGAGAGAGAGAGAGAGAGAGGGAGAGAGAGAGAGATAGAGAAAGAGGTAAATGGCAAATGAGTCTGCAAGCGAAACGCTCACGCATGCGCACAGTGTTGCCAAAGTATCGACGGCGCAATGAAAAATCGTAGCTTTCAACGCCGTAATTAAAAGATGAATCGACTGGCAAACGGCAAAATGACTTTGTATGCAACTGTGTGTGTGTGTGTGCAACACTATGTATGAGTGTTTGTGTGTGTTTCAGGAAAGCAAAGCGAAACAGAGCAAAAGGCAAAAGAAATATCGCGCAGGACAAATTATGCGTCATTAAGAGCGATAACGCCCATTTGCGCCATTTGAAAATTGAGCGCCGGCTGCGCAGCAATTTTTATGCTCTAGCTCTTGGGAGAGTCTCATAAAGTTTTGATCATCTGCAGCAAAACGTGGCACGTGGGACGTGAGACATGCTTAACTCAAATTGTGATCGGAAATACACTTTATAGATTAGCTAAGATCTAAAATCTAAACGCGTTTTAGAGAAAAGTTATCGTTTGGGCCGTCTAATTTAGGCAATGATATATATCAACTTTGTGTAAGCAGCCCCACGAAATTATCTCAAATATTACATTTATATATGGACTTTGTGCGTCTATGTATGTATTTGCATACAGGGTGAGACATTAAGTGTTTAGAATTTCAACTCAGTTCAGCCTGATTGGGCTGTTATAAAGCTAAGCATCATAGCGACTTGTAGCGCCAAATCCTAACTGGGGCTTGAAAGTGACTCTTCACGCCAGAATTGTAAGATATTTAAGATTTTTTAACTGAAAAACTTAGTTGCTGCCTACTTTTGAGCAGGTAGTTTAAATGGAATTATAACTTATTTTAAAAGTAAAATTTTTCAGTAAAATTTTAAGGATTTTAAGAAAACATTTTCCTATTTTATGAAGCGATCTTAAAAAATTTAAATGCAGTTGGGAAAAGTTAGACTGCTGTTGGGTAAACCAATTCGTTTGCGTGAATAATCACAATCACTATCAACTTTTTATCGTTGGCAGCAAATGAACCACTCACGTTCTTTTGTATTTTGAAACACTCGTATAGACACTGATTTGAGACTAAATCAGCACAAAAAATCTAGACCAGAAATTATGCAAAATTGGCAAATTAATTGAAGATTTGCATTTTTTACGCAATCTGTTGTACAAGTTTTTAATTATAATTTACAAATTGTTTTCGAACTATTTTTTTTGGCAAATTTAGTTTGGTTTATGTAATTGATTGTAAATGTTATTTACCCTTGACTTCATTTGAAACATTTAAAACTGCCTAAGACAACAGAAATTTGAGAAGTGTTTCTCTTTATATTCCACATTGAATTCAACAAAGCGTACTATTTATTTATTAAACTTTTAGAAAAACTCAATCGTAATTTCCCACTGATTTTATAAATCTTTTAAAATCGCCTAAGAAAATATATTTGTAATAATCGCAAAATAGCTAAGGTTGACTTAGTATTGGTACTAAGATTATCCCTATAGATCATTAAGGATTATATTTTTAAGCCATAGAAGAAGCAGCCAAATAATGCCATTACGTTTCGAAAAGTTTTCTTGTTAATTTTTTTTTTTATGAGTTATGACTGTACACAGTAATTTTCACTACTGCAGCTTTCCAGCCAAAATCTATTGAGCAGCATATAACGCAATTTAGTATTATCCATCAAGAACTTCTGTTTGATTTTCTATCAACTAAGGGATGTGCTTACTTACAATACTTATTAGTATTTCTTCAACTTTTTATTCAAGATCTTTAGAGAAACTAAATGGACTTACTTCTGGATTTATAAAACGATTTTTGATCTACTCTACATAATAAGTTTCTTTGTTTACTAAACTAGCGAAACGTAAGCCTAAAGTGTAACAGCAATTCGTTGCTCTCTCTAAGAGGCGTAACGCATTTATTTTCCACAGTTTTTTTAAGTTATTTTTAGAGCAATTGCAAGCGAACAAACTACGTTGGCTTAACCTGGCTGGCTTTTCAGTTGTTGGTTATGGCCAGGCCAACTGATAGGCTGTCTGTCGTTTGGTCTGCCGTCTGACTATGTTTATGATTGATTGATGCTTTTATGGCCAAATTGTATCTGTAATGCAGCTCACTCACTCATTCGCTAGCTCGCTCGCACAATTACACACACACACACACTGCTTTGTGCACTCGCTTCGGGTCCGCTTAACTGCACTTGTAAATAACATTTGGCATTAACTAACATGGCCAAAAAGTACTTTCAAAGTGGCATACAAAAAAAAAGTGCAAGAAGAAAGTCAGCTGCAGTTGACAGACTTTCACTTTCGAAAGCAACCCTTGTCGGTAAACCGTTAGAACGGAAATTAACTGCAATTTTAATTAGTTAACGGTGTCAGTCAGCTGCTGCTTAGAATCGTTTTACACGCGCCAAAAACTTTCACCATTCTCTCAAGGCAAAAGGGTTCGAGACCATGCCTTCTCATTCCCCCAGTCAGTCAGGATCAGGCCGACACAAGTGCAAGGTATTTATTGAGCAGATATAGATCTATATGCACACAGCGTCGCCCCCTTTTTTGGCTTTTTAGTGTTTTTTTGTTTTTGGCACAGCTGTCCCGAAGTGCTCAAAGAAATTGGGTCAAGTGGCAGCTGCTATTGCACAACCAAAAATAAGAGTGCCAACAACAAGAACTTGGTAACAAGAGCGACCTAAATTGCTGTGGCACCCCGCAAAGCGGCAACACAGATGACGCGTGCCACAAGCTGACTTAAGACGCTGATCTTTGGGCTGCTTGACGCGTGTTCTTTGTAGCTGTTGGGGTATGCGCAGACCTGTTGTTTAGGCTTAAAATACGCAGCTAAAATAAATAGGGAGCTCAAGATAATCATATACGGGGGCGGCAGTTATTTTTTTTTACGGCTTTTTAAAGCGTATTTATACTTTTATGTTTCAAGGGCTTGATAAGAGCTGCAGCTATTTCGCAATATAATAATTAAAGCGATTTTAAACAACTTGTAAGCTATTATCGTTAGAAGACTATGATAAGCTTAAAAAAACCAACGCAAGTCAAGATGTTGAATCTTACAAAACTATGGTAATATGTATACTGCAGCCATCTTATTAAAGAAATTCTACATAGCACTTACTAACATAAGCGCTATATTCCAATATTGCTTAATTTTACAAAGCTTTAGAATAAGTTTAATTATTATAAAACATATGATGATTCAGGTCTCAGAGTAAAACCCTATAAGCGCTTCAAATAATATAAGCTGCATTAAAAAACAATCAACGTAGTTTTTTTAAATTTTCAAACATAAATGTTTTTTTAAAAATCTAACGAATTTGCAAGTCTTAGAATCGTGGTCTGTTAGTTATGAGCTTTCATAGAAATATACGTTGTTCTACGTAATTTGCAACCAAAATTCCATTTAGGTTATGATTTTGACATAGAAAACTATAGGCAACTATTAACAACAAGCTAGCAAAAAGCTGATATCTGCTTAGGACTCTGTTAATTAAAGACACTGCCACACGGATTCAACTATTAGTTGTACCTGCATGTTCTCTTTGAACAGCTATTAATGGAGATAACTGCTCCGTTTTTAAAGCGATGACAGCATAGCCCTAGGAAATAAATTTATTTTATTTTATCAGCAATAAAAATATTGCCAATATAAAATTCGCAGCATAGCCCATTATAACTTAATACTTTAAGGTCTGTCGACTGTAGTTCAATTTTTTTTTTTGAAAAAATAAGAAAACTTACGTGACTATCAGCATAAGGAATGTACAAAATGCATTATTGTCAATTAAACTGTCATTGTAAACGATTAAAGCCAAAACTTGCCGAGGAACAAGATTAATTGTTTTAAAATATCAGTATTAAGTTTTCAATATTAAGAAATACATTTTTTTAGGCAAAAATTTTGTATCTTAAAGAATTCTAAAGCCCAGCTTGCTTACAACTGCACGCATGAACATGTCTGGTTCTAATGAAAATTGGCAACATACCCGCAAATACCATTATACACTGACGCTGGATGATTGCGATTAAGTTGACAAATAACACACGTAGCAACCTCTGGTCATCGTAGTCAATACACTTACCTAAAATGAGAGAAAATAAAAAAAAATATAGTTTTAGTAAGTGTGAAAAAGAAAGCTGAAAGTAATGCATTAATAAACGATTATTAATAAACAATCAATCAAGAAAGATGCAATTAACTATTGTCAATGTAATTGTTGTTGTTATATCTTTTTTTTTTTCTTGCTTTCTTTGGAGAAAAGAGCCTAATGCATTATGTAAGCGTAACTGCAATTAAGCGCAATTCAATGTCGAACAATGAGTGCACATCTGAGTCAAGTGCAAACAGACTATGTATAAATATATCTTGCAATGTATCTGTAAATGTATCTATATCTATGCAACGTATCTATGTGCGGGATGCCTTTTGTGGACGGACATTGCAAGCTGCGAAAATTGATTAAGCTCATTCATCAAGAGTCGCCTCGATGCGAATCAGACAGCCAGCCAGCCAGCCAGCTAGTCGGCCTCAAATGTGCGACTCTTGTAAATAGAATGCAACTTGCAGCATGCAACATGCCAATGGCATAGGAAATCAATTGCTGTAGCTATTGTCGTTGTTGTTGTTGTTTCTGGTGGCACAATGGCAAGAGCTAATGAAATAATAGACATTTCAGGGCCACATTTTTGCACATTTAGCCAAGCGGCATATGGTGCGTATGCTTAATGCATAAATATTCTATTTGAAAGCATTTTTATAAGCTTAAATGCACAGAGAGATAGTTTGACCAGAGCGTAAGTTTAACGATAACTCTAGAACAAGAACTTACAAATGTGTCAAACTGTGACAGCGCCTGAGCATATGTGAACTTAATGTTATTAATGCTTCAGCAACTGATGCAAATCGATAAAACATAAATAAACAATGAAAGCTATATAATCGGTTTATAAATTGAACTAAGCTCATTTTGCGTTTGAGGAATTGCTCAATTGAAGGCGTATGAATAGAACTTGTTGCAGTATTTGTGAGTATTTTCGTACTTATAGACACAGCGTAAACCCATCAACAACTCATGAACACCAAGTATGGCCAGAACAGCTACCACAATACCTAATACTTTGAAAAATAACTAAATCTTAATGTAAGGAGTTTTATTTTTGGGCTTTTCTGTACTATTTAATGCAATCACAAAAAAAATTCGTTATTTTTGTTAACTGCGATTGATATTTTTAATCTTTTATATATAATTTACAAAAAATAGTGCAAAATTCCGACTAAAAGTATTGTTAAAGATTGCTTTTCCCTACATATGCTTCAATTAACAGCAAAAAAAGAGCTAAGATAACTTTTGTTGTATATATGACGTCAGAATTGTTGTGTTTTCCATGAAAGGGTGCTTTTTTGCAGTAGAAAAAATATACACGAATTTTATGCACTTCGTATACTTTAAACAAAAAACAGCACATAATAGTTACTGAGCTTTCAGTTCATCAGCATCCGAAAACCAAATCGATAAATTATGCCTGCTAAATGCTTGCAAAAATCATTTTAACAGTGCATTATCATATTTTGCTAGCATTTATATTTATATTTTTTAATCAAGTATGTAGTGTTATTTGCAATATATATAATATCATTACATTTTCAAAATTCATTCATTAAGGAAGGGAAGAACTGCTTGTTTTGTTCGGTTTTGTTCAGTTTTAATGTTCTCAGAAACTGAGTTAGATCAGTCTGCGGGATGTACATTAAGGCCTTCTATCTGAGAATGTAGTTGCCTAACAGCCAGTTCTGGACAGTTAGTAATTGGGTGCTCCATTAACTCGCCATCCTTCTCATAGAATCTGCTTGTACTGTTGCTGACAAGGCACATTTTATGTAAACGGTCGTTGCAAGCAAAGTGGTCTGTCAACGCTCCACAAAGTGACCTGAGCTATGATCTATTGAAGAATATCCAAGCTACACAAATCTTTTTGAGTGTCTAGACGCATTAAGGAAATAACTTCTACAAAAAACAGTCTGTTACAGTCCGTTTAGTGCTACAAAAAAGTGCTACCAAATTCAGCAAACTTCAAAACTCTCAAGAAATCATTATCTCGAGATTCCAAAGGATTTCATAAATTAAACAAATTTTGCGCATTAAAATAATTATGTTACTTTAGCAACATATGGCTAAACATCCATAGACGACAACAACTGAAACACGCTTCTTCATTGGTGTAGTGTATTCGCAAGGAGCGGCATATACTATATTTTGTACATTTTTTGTGCTTGTTCTAAAATTCTACATAATATTAACTTTCTAGCGTTGTAGTTGATATATAATATATAGTAATATTTTTTTTTTGTTACGTTTTTTTATATAAGTTTTATCAAGTAAGTTGTCATCGAGTTATATATTATATACTGGATACATACATGTAGTTAAATAGCTAAAAAAGTCAACTTTCAATTGGTCAGCTGTTGTTGTTGTTAGTGTTGGAAAATGTCGTTTTCTGTTGTTGTTATTGTTGTTGTTGTTGCTGGTGTTTTGTTTTTAGTGTTTTGCATGTAAAGAGAGAAAGGCAAAACGACAACAAAAACAACAACATCGCTAAGGCGTGGCTACAATTTATATACGCCAGTCAGTCAGCCAGTCAACGAGTTGGCCAGCGGGCAACAACACGAGCAACAACAACGACAACACGAACGACAACAACAATAGCAACAACAATAATGCGTAGAGTATTTGCAATGCACTTGAGATATGATCCAATTCAATTTAAGCGCGTGTCGCATGCAATTTTTTCGTAAAAATAATACAAAACAAAGAAAAACTACTACAACAAATATGTGGCTACACTGGCAGTGCTGCTGCCACCCAGGGTTGCCGCTTTTGTGTAAATGCAATTAAAGCGCAGCAAAAAAACAACAACAGCAGCAAAAAAAAAAAACGACTAAGCAGCGCTATATTTTATATAGTATAGCATATACTCCGCCCACTTTCCCACACCCATAATTCCACAGTTACAACAACAACAACATTGCTAGAAAATAGGTGAAATAATTTTCACAGCAAATGAGTGTTCGTAGTTTTTTTTTTTTTTTTTTTTGTTGGAAATTGTCACAAGCTGCTGCAGCAGCGTTTAGTTCGTTTTTTTCAAAATGCTGCTTAAAACTTCATTTTCTTGCTTATAATTCACAAATTATATTTTGACACCAAACTGACGTCACCTAAGACTTATGTACCATTGTCCAAACTGTACGTTTGTCAATTTTCCAGTCAGCCAGTCAGCCAGTCACCCGATGATGAATGGCGTTCACACCTAGAAAACAACCAACAACAACAACAAGCACCAACAGCAACAAATTATGAGCGCAGTCTCGCTGACGTTGATGAAAAGCGCATCTAGCCGTGGGAAAATGTTTCCCAATGCGTTTTCCTTACACTATTCCTTTCATATGCATTTGCTGTTTTTGCTGGCAACTCACAAATTGGCCACGTTCACGTCGTTGTCGTCGTCTGCAAACACACTCTCGGATCTTGGTACCCTTTTTTTATTTTTTTTTGTGGGCCAACTCGCTGGCAGAGTGGGTGGGTGAGTCGTCTTAGATCTGGGCAAAAACTGGAGACGTCGAGCGATGCTAAACGCGTTTATAATTTGTGTATGCAAACGAGTTGTCCGTATATATATATATATATATATATATATATATATATATATATATATATATATATATATATATATATATATATGTGTGTGTGTACGTTTATTGTTGGGTGTGTAGTTGGCGCTTGTATTTGTCTCTGTGTGGGCTGATGAAAAGGCACTAGCCGCAAGGGCGCACAACAGCCAACCACAAAAACAACAATTACCCTACAAATACACTATAAACCAAGCGGTAATAAGGAACTGCACTAAGTTTTTGCAATTATTAGCAAATGTTTCTCAGCTGGAATGCATATTTTTTTTTGGCTAAATATAAAGCATTTCGTTTTCCTTAAAAAATGTAACATCTGGATTAGATAAAGTCAGCTCTTGGGATTTCTAGGCTGAAAGTAAAACAAAGCAATCCACTTAGTTCTTAACTAATCAAACCATATATCTGCGAAGAAGTGAGTTTATTTTTCATAACAAAAACAATAATTTTGTCTTTTTTAAACATTAGGCGTCTGTTTCGAAAATAACTGCGAATTGTGTCATTTTGCTAATTTTGTGCAGTTTTATGAACACTAAAGAATGCAAACCTTTCTTTGAGTAAGAGAAAGAAAACTTTGCTCAAAAAGAAAACATGCATTTTGGAACAATACTGTGCAAGCCATTTCTTTAAGAGAAACATTTTTATTTTGCAATTGCTTACAGAAACCCAATTGGCCGATCTAAAAGCACTGAGTTTGCAGGCAAAGTGTATACAATAGTCGTCATGATGTTATAAAGTTTTTTTTTTTTTTTTTTTGAGAGCGAGTGACGCTGTAGACGAGAACCGCGGCACCTTTTTTGATGCCAATAGTCGCCGCTGCAATTCGTTGGGCTGCATTAAGTAGTGAGCGCAGTCAGACACAGAGAGAGAGAGTGTGTGTGTGTGTGTGTGTGAGAGAAATGTACAACAACTACACTGCTTATGCGTAGGCGGCAGCCGCTGTGACAACACCAACAACAAAAGCAATGAGAGCAACAACAAATGCAACTATTTGTCTAGGCACGCCATTACATTCAGCGCACAATGCTAGATTCACACTATCATTGTTTTGTACTACGCGTCGTATGCATAATTTTCTTAAGTGCAAACACAGGGTATGCATCTAATTAAGGGCCGTCAGTTTTGGGACAGAAAAATTTGTTGCCACAACAATTTTATTCTTATGATGATCATTTATTTAATCTACTACTCCTGTTAACTTTTTAGATATTATTTATTTATTTATATTATTCATTTACCTATTGTCTAAAGTTTGCTTGTAAATAAAATGTTGAATAAAAAAAAAAATGTATGTAGCATATAAAAAGTTTAAATTATTTTTATTTTAATTTGTTACATATATCATATAAAAAAAAATATATATATATATATATATCTATGCCAATTCGGAGCCACTTTTAAGCTAGCACTCTTTAGAATCGTAACTAAATTTAAATTTAGTAAGCCATAGAAACCCATTATCTCATATTTTTTTAAAGGCTAATCTAATTTTTTATTTCAACTAAGATTTAATTGACAAAAATTGAATTATATATTCAAATTAGCATTATTTAATAACAAAATTAAGAGTAAAACACATTTCAAATTACTATTACTCAATGCTGCACAAATGTTTGAAGAGTTCCAAGAAATATTTTGGAATTCTATAATATTAAATTTTTCTACGCTTAATATAAAAAAATATGCAAAAAGTTTTTTATTAATTAAAATCAGTTGTTGAATTTTATTGTAGACAATAATTAAAAACAAATCATTAAGAAAAATATAAAAATGTTAATGAGTCAAATGAGTTCAAATAAATAAATTAAATTTTTTATATTTACGCAAAGTTTTGTTTTATCACAGTAGAACAATACTAAAAAAATGCAAGTATCAAACATGAACAAAATCTTTCACTTACTTTAAGAACTCATAAGAAAACGAAGTGCTTTAACTTAATTTCGAAGCTTTAACATTGGTTAATTTTTTTAAGATTTGAAGTAAACAGATTCTGTAACTACTCAGTAAAATCGAATGTTATAGTTTTAATTTGTCAATGTAATCATATTCGTTTCTTTACAAAATTCTGTTAATTACCCTAACTAAAGCAATATTAAAATATTGTTTAATTGCTTAACCATTTTTATACTTATAATTATCGGCTTGCATGCTTGATTTTCCTTTGCGAAATACATACTACGTTTCTGGCCTATCTAGCCTAGCAAATTTGGTTTAAATTTTAATGCCCTTTTTTTTAACCTTAAAATTGAGTAAAGAAATTAAGTTTTCTCAGTTTCTTTTTTTTTTTGTGTAAAACTACATTTTATATATGAACACATAAGTTGTACAAGCAAAATTCAATTTAATTACAAATATAATTTAAGAAATTCTTAAGATATAACCACTCAAATTTTAAGAGTATAAAACTTAATAAAAAAGCTACAATTTCTATAGTAAAGTTCAATAATGTTTGTTGAAAAATAAATTTCATGCTGTTATTGTAAGCTTATATTTTTGTTAAAGCCAATTTAAAAACAATTATAAAATAAAGTATTTTCTTCAAACTGCATATTTATGCCAAATTTAATGTACGATGTAAAACTGTATGCTTTGTTTAGAAAGTGCAACTAAAATGTTCAAATATTGAGCAAAATAGCATGATTGTCTTACTGTAACACACACAACGCTGTAAAAACTTTATCAACGTATACGTAATATTTCGGAAAAGTCAACAAAAAGCTTGAAGAATTCCTTTTGTGACAGTGTAAACATAGCATAGCCCATAAGCAGCAGCAAATTTAGCAGCTGCAGCTGCGTTGTCCGCGCCGCAACGTAAGGCCTTATCTTTTCGCACACGCACGATGCCAGTTCCGCTGCCGCCACACACTCTTTTGCACACACAGGCACACACACATACGCACGAGGCTCGCTTATCAGTAACGCTCGCCGCTTCCAGCGTCGCTGCTCATATTTATCGCGCTGCATATGCACTTCTAATTGTTGCTGTTGTTATTATTATTATTTTTTGCGGCTGTTGCCTAGCCATATAAAATGAAACGCTTGTTTATTTCTTTATATACAAACATATAAACAATATTCATGTATATATATATAAATGCATTAGACATATAACTTAAATTTACGATGAAAAAATTAAGCCCTAACGCTATATACTCGAAGCTAAGTACACATGACTAAGTATATACGCCAACGAGTACGTATACGCAATTTTAGTAAGTATACGCCACCGCGCCATTGTTATTAACTTGTGCTTAATTTACATAAATTAAGTACAAGCCTTTAGCAATTATACGACCAACCAATATTTAAATTACTGCTGTTGTTAAATAAAATACTTTCACAAGCTTTAGAGTTAGCTGGTAACTAAACTGGTACCAATCTATAACTATATAAACATTTTTGTTAAACTAAGAAAAAATTTAAACAAACTGTCTACACTGTATTTGCATTTTTAAACAAGTACTTTTAAGCAGTAAATAAATGCTCGTCTAATAATTTAGAAACAAATTGCATATAAACAGTTTTACAAAAAAATGAACTCAAAAGAAATATTAAAATTGTCGAAAGCTTTTCTTGCAAGGGTTTCTACATCTTTTGGTTTCTGTAGGTTTCTTTCAAGGCAAGCTATGTGTATTGGCAATCAGGCATAAGTCGCACACTGCGTATGCTTAATTTAAAATAAAAAATAAATACTTAAACGAAATCGTAATTGCCCAATATAAACCAGCTATTAATGTACACGCTGCATATGAGCAATTAAACAAAAAATTCAAGCAAAATTTATAAACTTTTTAAATAGTTACGGCGTTACATATTATTTGCTTTATCGGCACAACATATGCCTTTTGATATCGATTACTAACACAGCTCAGGCATATAGTGCGCATGAGCAATCTTCAAAACAAGCAAAAATATAAAATGGTACTACTTATATATTATTTGCTATTTAATACATTTATTGTCTATTGGCGCCAAAGAATTGTACTTTTTGTGCAAAAGTTTATATACTATGTAAGCTGCATTGGTGAAATTAACAAAAAGTTGTCAAATAATTGACACAAAAAGTCGTTTATCTAAGTTAACACACATAATTGAAATAAGTAAAAGAATTTCATATTATTATTATTATTTTTGCTGGCCTTTAGAACTATGCACATAATGAAAAATATGTTATTAAAACTTTTACAAATAGTTAGAAATCTCATTTACCATTATGGCTGCATTTTAGCAACTAGATCTTTTGGTCAGAAAGAATGTGTAGTTGTTCTAAGCAAAAGTCGTATTACAGCCATAGTACAGTTTCCAATAAATTAAGAGATTTAAGTGCTGCAATCTCATAACTTTGTTTCATGTTTTGCCAGCAGAGCAAAACTTGACACAAATATCCATAAGCTGCATTTTGTGAAACCCTATCTTACGGTAGAGAGTTTACCATCATAATCTTCGCCCATACAACTGTACTAAAAAAAACACAAAGCCCTTGCTATGCCTTAGTCATTAAAATTCCGCTTTAAAAACACATGTTTTTCTTTCTTTTCTTTTCTTAATTGTTTATTTAAAGCATTTTTAAGATATTACTGCACTTGTCGACTTGGAATCAAGATCAAAGTAAATAAACTTTAAAGAAAGACTGTTTACAACAATTTGCATTGTATATTGAAAATTACCTGCCGCACTAAGCAGATGTGATTGATGAAAATTAATTAAAAAGTTTATTTTAAAGTATTTTAAAATCTTAAAAAAATAAATAAATAATGTATGTATGCAATTGTTTTACATAAAAGGTATATATTTATTTTTATATAGTTTACTCATATCATTGATACAAAATAAACTAATTACAATTTAGGTAAACTAAGTAAAGATTAAGTATCTATGCGTCTTAGTATCTATATCTTTTTTGTTGAGCTAAGCGGCACCACATCGCGTATTTAATATGATCCTAACCTTTTTGTCGTTAATTGTTCAATTCAATTCTTTGCTATATATAAGTGAGCAACATAATTACAATATATATATAATTATAAAATTACGTTTCTGTGCCCAACACAGATAATCCACACATGCGCGGTATTGGCAGGCATTCGAGCAAAAGATTGCCCAATACCTGGAGCCAAATGACCCAGTGCATGCAGTAATAATTTTGATGGCTCTTTCACTTGGACTTTTCCTTTTGGGTGTTATATACTTTTCCAATTGCACAAGCTTAATAGTTAATCTTTAAAACATTTAAAAAAATCAATGACTTACAAGTGCTATTATAATATATGACGTCAGCGCTATATCTTAAGAAGCTTTCTACAAAGTCGCATAAACACTGCGTATGGTTAATTCCACAACTAAAACATCATCAAACAACCGAATATTGTTAAGCAGTATAAATAAAACATTTCATAAAAATGCATGTTTCTCAAATTATCATATACCTCTACAGGTTTTAAAGCTTCGATATTTGCTTTTTATTAGTTTTAACTTTTAAAATAATCATATTATTTAAAATATCAGTAATCACCTTATCGCCGTACACTGCGTATACTTAAGGCAACCACCCCCTGCATAATTTTTAGAAACCTCTAGAAACACTGTACAGGTTGTAAAGCCTCAGCAATTGCTTTTAAATAGTTTTATATAAAAACTATCATAGACCAAATATCAAATAAACTTATATTGTCAAACACTGCGTATACTTAATAACAGCAATAAACAGAAACCTTAGTTGTGCAGAGATATAAAGACTTCAGGCATTAAAAAGTTATATCTTCATTTTGTTACAGATACTCCGTTAAGCGAACAAGTAATTGTTAATTCATATATTCCAAATTTTAATATAAAAATGAGATAATGTTACATGTTTTTAAAAAAAGGCATTAAAAATCACTATTAGCGCACTGCCAACTGCTTAAATACACTTCATAATCAGTCGCATACAGCACACATAATGTTAGACATTAAATGCATTTTATAGGCAAGAAATATGAACAAATATTAAGGCGTTGCCAATTTAACTTACCCCGTTTGCTTTAACAGCAGGCAGACCACAATAATTTAAAATAAAGTTATTATTTCCGACAAAATGTATTGGATTTATTATAAATAATTATATTCTTGTTGTTGTAGTATTAAAAACGTGGCGATCATTTCTTGAGCGCTGCTGCTTATTCGAAATAAATATGGAAAAAAATTTAACTAAATACATTTGAAACAAATTGCATGAAAAAAAAAAACACAATAACAGGCTAAGGAATGTGCACAAATGAACACGTATACGCGCTGTTGGCGCTGACGTTAACTGCTACAGCGACGCAACGCTGCGGTTGACACGTTGCGCTGCTGGCTTAAAATTGTTTTGTTTTGAAACATTTTCAAACATATACAAAACATTGTTTGGTTTAAATATGTCAAACTTTTGTACACAAAAAAAAAACACACGTTTCAACGTTTTTCGGGAACGCAAAAAAAACACTTATTGGCAAGAAAACACAAAAAAAAACAATGTTAAAAAGCGTTTACAAAGGACACAAAATGAACAAAACGCGCGCATAAAACGAATGAACTAAACGAACTAAATGAACTGAATAAATGAATGCACAAAATGCAGAGCGCTTCGGCATGCCTGACTAAGAGTGAGAAAGGGAAAGAGAGTGCATGCAGGAGAGAGTGCGCCCGAGATTGAGAGAGAGAGAGAGAGAACGAGAGCATTGTGCGAAAATGAATCTGCAGCCTTGATCGTGAACCGCGTGCACTGGCAACAACCGCAAAAACCAGCACAACTTTCGCGCGTTTTGTACGCGTTTTTAAACGCGCAGGAAGCGGAAGCTAAGAGCGCCGACATTTTGTTTTATTTTTTGTTTTGTCTTTCTTTGCTTTTTTAGTTTGTATCAAAAAGTTATTTTTATGTGTTTTTGTGTATTTCATTATTTTATTTATTTTTCTGGCGTATTCTTTCTTTGTAGCTGCTCTTTTATTATTATTCTTATTTGTTTAAAATGTTAATTCGCATGGTATTTAATTTATTCGATTTATTCTTACTTGCCGTGGCGATCAAATATGTGTATTCTTTTTACACACTATACTCTAAGGGTCAAGGGTATTACCAACTTATGGCAACCTGCCAAGGTCTAACAACAGTGCTGGCCAGATCCGCAGCTATCTTTTAGCCAATTAGCCATTGTTTGTGAGTAACAGCTTTGGCCAAGTCAGTGTTTGAAGCAATCCATTTCAAAATCTTAATTTTGAAATTTTTCTATCTATTTTGGCTATGTTAAAAAATCAATTTTAACTAATTTTTAAAGGAATTGTTTTCTAGAAGAAAAATACCCAAGAGTGTGTCATTTACTCTTCACTTTGTGAATTTTTTAAGGCAATACCATTTCCTGCAACGAATTAAAGTTCCCACTTTTATTCATACAGGAGGTAGTAAATTAATATAGCAAAGAATATGGGATATACACAAAAATTTCTGAATTAAGATGAGACATAAGTCCACAATAGACCTATTCAATTCAGTAAACCTTAAACGAGTAATTATTGCCATAAAATCGGACCGACTAAAAGTAGCGATATACTCATGTTTGGCTTTCAATTTTGATGGGTGTTTGATAGTTTCTTTCAATTTTAACATTTTTTTTACATTTATATTCATTCATTTTTATATATTCGTTAAAAAAAAATTTAAACTATTATTAAAAAGCTCGCAGCAGCATGGTTTAAGTTTGACGTTAAGTGCAAAAACACCAAAAAAATATTAGTATATTTTCTATTACTTTATTTTTATATTGCATTTAATGTACGCAAACATAAAAATATTTAATACTTTTTGAATCCTTCCTACTGTTATTTTCTACAAACTGATGTTTTCCAACTTTTGTCATTTGCTTCATTGAATGATTTTATTAATTTTAAATATAATTTAGCTTTAATTCAAAAAAACATTATTAATGAAATCAAAATATATACTATTACAGCTTGTTTTTTATATTTTATGCACAAAAAAAAAATTTAATTTTTAAGTTTTCAATAGATGCTCAAAATTTAAAAACCTTCTTTTAAGTTAATGCCATTATAATCATTTTTTTAAAATTTAATTTATAATTATAAATAGACTGTTGTATTTTTCTTTTATTTTTTTTATAAAATTCTGCCACTACAGCATTGTTTTTTTATCTTTAACAAACTTATTATTTCCAATTGCATTGTTATTAAACAAATCCCAGCATTGGCTTTTGTTAAATGTTTTATATTTTTGCAAATATAATATTTTATATTTATTAATTAAAATTTCTAATAAACTTATTTTTATATTTTATTTTTTATATTTATTGTATACTTATTTTTTTTAACTTAACGTCATTTGTTTGTGAGACATTTGTAAAATATATTTATTTTTTTTAAATAAACTTTTGCTTCAAATGCATCGTAATTTTCACAACATGAATTTTTATAGTTTTGTAATGTTTCAAAAAATTTTAATAAAATTTAAAGTTTTCAATACTTTTGAATTAAAAAAAAATGTTTTTGAAAATTATGCTATTTGGCTGATGTATTAATAATTTTTTTTAACTGCATACATTTTTTTAAATTTAAAAAAACTTTTAATTGTTTTGCATTTACTAATTAAATAACTGTAAATATATTTTTAATTTTAGTTAACAATTCGCGGCATTCGCTTGTTTTATATCTGTTAAAAGCATAAAAACAAGGAAAGTTAATAATTTTATGGTTTATTAATTTTTTTTTAATCGTTAATAATTTTATGGTTTATTAATTTTTTTTTAATTGTTACTAAACAATTTTTTATTTTACAAAATTAATACATTTGCCTAAAGTAAAAATTTATTTTTTTTTTGAATATAGTTAAAAAATAGTATATGCATTCTGGTTAATTCGCAGAGGGAAATTGTTTGTTAAAAGAAAGTCAATAAATTTTTAAGTTTTGATAAAAAAAAAATGATTTTATGAAAAAAAAATTTATAACGTTTAAATAATTTATAATTTTATTGATTTATTGTTCATTTTTTATTCATTATTCAATTTTTAAAATTGTTAAGCGATATAGAATTAAATAATTATTTAAGTTTTTTGTTTTATGCCTTATCATTATTGCTTCAAATTTTAATTTAATTTTTTTTTAATTTTTAGTAATTCATTGTTTGGTATTTGTTATGTTTATGCGCGCAAATTCTTATTGTTTTTTTAACTGTTGTTTCTTAATAGAATATAATAGAATGTTTTAATAAACTAATTAATTAGTTATGTTTTGTATTAATATTTATAATAGAATTGTTTTTAATGCACCTTCTTGTATAAATATATATATATATTTTTTTAATATTTTCTTGCATTATTTTTTGGCACTTTTTCTTAGCTCGTGCTGTCCCGTTAAGCTTACGCAAACAGAGAGAAAACCAAAAAAAAAGTGAATGGCTGAATTAGCGGTTCTTGACAATGAACCGTAGTTGTTGCTGCTGTTGTTGTTGCAGTGCGTTCAAAAATAATTTTGAAATTTTTTTTTTGTTTTACACGAATTGCGGAAATCGAAGAAAAAAAATGCCAAAGAAAACGCGTAAGTTGCACGCGAATCGTAGCACAGGAATGATGACGTTTACGCGTAATGATGGGCTACGGTCACCGGAGAGACACCCGCACGGACCGCAACTAACTATCCCTTCCGTCCGACCGTACGTACGTTTACTCACACTGCACGGCGACAAGATGGGCGAGACGTGACGACGCTGCAGCGCAAAACGCACCCAAAATAACTGCTGCTGCTGCTGCTTCAGCTGCTGCAGTAAAATGACAACTGAAACCGAACTGAAACTGAAATGAAAACGAGTAAAATCATATTCATTCGTTCTAACGCGAGCAGCGACGTTGACGGCTGCGTTGACGCTGGCGTCTTTGGCGTGTGCAGTTTTCAGTGTGCATTTTTTTTTTTTATTGTGCATTTTGTATTTTTATTGAAATTCGTTTGTTCTCGCGCTGTGCGCTTTCTACCTTTTTTCTCTTTACGCTTTGCTGTTGTTGTTGTTGTCGCGTTTGTTTTTGTTTATTCGCCGACGAACGAGGCGACAAGCGACAATTGCCATTCGCATTAGATTTAGAGCGACGCAGCAGCACAGTGGGTCGAAATTATCGCAAATTGTGAAATAGTATATAATATTATAATAAATATAATTTAATCTGTTAGGTTTTGTGATTTTGCGGTACATAATTAAGCTTTTATTTATTTGAATTATTTTGACATCACAAATTGCATTATTCTTTTATGCTTGCATAAATTAGGTTTCAATTGTTTATATATAATATATCAAAAAACCATAAATTTATCTCTCTTAAATTGTTGAGTTCATTATTCAATTGCTTCAAAATTTCGATTTATATGTGAAATAATACCAAAAAAACCCAATAAATTATTGCTTTCACCCACTGTGCGCAGCGGTAAAAGCCAAACACAGCTAGAAGCCGAGACATAAAGCCGACTAAAACCGAAGGCAGGCAACGACGCGCATCAGCTGTTGCTGGCCGCCCACAATGCGTCCCTCCTGGCCGCTAACAATACCCTACAAGCGTGCGTATGTGTGGGACGGAAGTGCACAAGGCAGAGAGCATTGCAGCGTGCCTGCTACCTCCCTGCTGAATGCTTACAACCAGCTGCTGGCTCGCTCTATGATTAACTAGGCAAAGTGCAAGGCCAAACGCGTGCGAAAGAGCAAGCCTGCGTGTATGCGTGTGTGCGTGTGTGAGTGGGTGTGTGTGTGCGTGAGCGTGCAAGTGTAACTGATCGTGTTAGCATTTTCCGGAGCGTAGGTGTTTGGGTGCAACAGGGGCCTGACACACACATATGCATATGCACGCGTGCCCTTGAGAACTTAACCCAGCAGAGCTTTGGCGATATCAGCGCGTACGACAATACGGACGAGAGCGACAGACCAGCGCCCCTCATGACACCCAACTCACCTAATTAGCCCAACAACAACAGAACAACTGCGTCTACGTCAACGTCCAACGACAACTACAACGTTTTTATCTTACGCTGCTAGCATTTGGCGTTGGCGTTGGCATCGCCGCCCCAGTGGCTGTCGCTTTGACTTTGGGCCCAGCGTTGCCGCTGACGTGTGCAACAAACAAAAGAAAGTGCATAAATTGTTTAAATTCTCAAAAAAAAAAAAAATAAAATAAATATAAAAAAAAAATAGAAAAAAGTGGCCATATAAATAAATAGAAACCAGCCACAACTTGTGGCAGGGTCTTTAGTCTGCGGCCATCAAAAATTCATTGCCAACTTTTTATTTTGTTGACCAATGTTGCGCGTTTGCTGCTTTTGTGCTTAGTTGCAAATGAGAAGAGCACCAAAAAAAAAAAAAAAAACGTCAGCGAAAACCCAAAAACAATAGACAGACTTAGCAACACTTGGCCATGTCGCACTGAAAAAACGCAAATTGGGCAAATTGATTGCGGCAAACGAGTGAAAAATAGCGCCCAAAGCTGCAAACTCTTAATATTAAGCAGGCTTAGTTCAAAAAACAGCTTCGGTTTTTGGGGATTTTTTTTGTAACTTAAATTTTGAATTGGCAAGCACAGACCGTGTTGCCACAACTATTAAAAACGGCAGTGTTTTTCATATCGAAGAAAGTTATTTATTTATTGAATTGAAATAAATTACAAAAAAAGAAAATAGAATAGGGAAGAGGAAAATACAGATATAGTCTGTGTCGCCGGCCTGCTGTCTCCACTTTTTACCGAAATCGTTAAAGATTGCCCAAAGACTAAGACTTAAAACAATAAAAATATCTCTCCTTGACTATGATATCATCACTCAAAAGGTAAAGTATGGAAATATAGCGAATATAGAGTCAATTTGCTAGCTTTATATTATAGTGCTAAAATATAAACCGCACCAGTGCTGCAGTGTGGAAGCGAACTACCGACTTTCGAGCTAAGACGTAGATACGCTACCGATATCCAATTTAAAATAAATTTAGAATTTTATAATTCAAGACGAAAATTATAGAGAAAGATTACAAAATTAAAGTGTTACATTATAATAGAAGTTATGGCGCAAAGGGATATTTAGCCTGAGTGTCTGAGGCGATGATTTTGTCGAGAGCATCTTACAGATATGGAATTGATTAGTAATGTGCATGAAGGCTGTTTAAGATGACTTAGAATTGAAGTGGAATTGAAGTAGATTGAATGGACGGAAATGAGACAACTGTAAAGACGATTACAATGAGCACAAAGATACGAAAAGGATTGTGTAAAGTGTAATTATAACTGTTTAGATCTATTGTTCCCCCAAAACATAACTAGAAACAGAAAAATGTAGGCCTAAAAAACCAAAGTTACGAATTATTCTAGAATATAAACTAAAAGTAACTTTTTTAAAAAGTTCACAAGTATCGATTAGGTCGAAATAGTTTATGCAGTAAAAGTAGCCCATGGAAGGTTCTATGGAAAGCTTAAAGAGTCATTTAGTATCGGAATAGTCAGGTACTCGCATAGCTCAAGCCCCGCAGTGCTGTTACCAACAAAAATTAGGGCTACATGCTTTAAATTAGCTGCATGACTTTAGCGCAATTAATAATTGGTTTCATTGTGGACGGGGAGGTATCTTTAGAATTTCTCTAAAAATTTCTGCGCTACGGATTATAGGAGTGGATCCATGTTTCTTAGACAGAAACATGGAGAAATTGCTTACGATTTGGCTTTTGGTGAAACTCCTCACAAGCAAAGAAACACAGTTCGACATCTTTGGGATACAAGCCATTTTAACACAGCAAGCGGAGTCACTCGCAATGAATCTACAAGTTGCTCTTGTGTTTGGAACGCAGCTTGGTCAAGTACTGCTTCCAATTCTACATGTTCGTAAAACAATTCCCTTTCGTGCCGCACGACGATGTCAGAATCACCATTACGCGTTTTACTTTTTAATATATAAAATTTCTATTCCGTTTAAATTAGCTTAAAGCTTTATAGGCCAACCCAGCAGCTTGCTCGAACATGTGTAGCGCAAAACAGGCCAAAAATGTTCTGCAACACTGCAAAAATAGCCAAAAACCAAATGCAGTATCGGCAAACTTTCTAGCTAATGTACTTTAATATACGCATATAAGTATATAGCTGAATATGTACAGATATATATATAGCTTTTATATATTACATACAATTTTGTATGTGTGTGTACCTTAAGCAAACATTGCCATGTTTGTACCTATGCGCGAGAAAGCTGCTAATGCAAGCCAAATTGCGATATACTCAAGGTCAATACAGATATAACCATATACTCATTTCTAGTGAGGTACACACCTACAACAGTGTGTACACACTTATATAAGCTGCATATATAACATATGTGTGTGCGACTATGTGACGCGCATTAACTGTTACTTAAAATACAATATAAATAAAAATAACGTACAAAAAAGTCTCCCAAACATTCGCAACAACACCAATAATTTACATTTTAAATAAAATGCATAAAATAATAAAATATAGAAAGAATAACATTTGAAAAATTGCATGGCTGATTGCAAATAAAAGAAAAACAAATAAATAAATGAAAGAAAATTACGCAAAATCAAGACAACAACTGCAAGACGCTGCACAACAACATCGTATGTGTTTCACTGTCAAGGTCGTACGTTGTTCTGATGCGCGACGCAATGTTTTGTAAACACATGCGCCATGCGCCGCGCATCAAGCACAACGCTACCCCTCCAACGCCGCCCTTTTTGGCAACAGCCCCCGCGGTGGCCCAATAAGTTGCACTTAATAAATGCAATTGTGCGAGAGAACGCGCTAAAGAGCGTCAGCGAGAGAGAGCGGGTAAACGATAACATGCGCGTAGGCGCATACTCATATGGCTTGCCTTACATGCGTCGGTGTCGGCGTCATTGTTGTTGTTGCCGCGCAGCAGGCGGAAACGCGCCGCATCGCTTGGCGTTAGGGGGCGACGCAAAGCAGCGGCAGCGTCATCATCGTCATCCATGCCTTACATAAGTCTTGCCGCTGCCAGCCAGCCAGCCAGCCAGCTAAGCAGCCAGCCATTGCCATCATGTGAAGTGCAATGCGGCGTATACGCAACGTGAGCGCGCACCCGGCATGCTTGCGCCGTCAGCCCTCCCGCAACTATTTTTACACCCCTCGCACGACGCAATGCTGCATACTTCCTGCACTGTTGTCGCGGCAGCTGAGTGAAAAACGAACATTACGTTTTTCATATCGCCCGCCGACAGACTTGTTACTCTTTGGTCTCTTTATTTTTTTTTGCTATTTATTTTGTTTTGTGCATACTCTATAATTGTGAGTGTAGCTGGCACTTGGCAGTTTGTTTGTAACAGTTTACAATTAATTGCGATATATTGAGAATACCAAAAAAAAGACCTCCAAACCGATTCGGTACATTAAAAATTGATTTCAAGTGAATTGATACCGAGCTTTTGTCGTATTTTTTCTGATGGTTTAAAAATTATACCGATCAATACCGTGGGTTTGGTCGATCAGCATACGGTGTGGAAAAATAAAAGTATGTATTGAACTCTAACATCAAATCTACAATTTTATTTGTTTACTATGTAATACAGAAAATTTTTTGTTTCAGTCCTCCAAAAGCTGGCAGTTGCCGAAGAATTTTTGTGGATTGTCACCATTTCTAGTAGACAATCATGAGCTCAAAACCAACCAAGCTTCAAACGCTGAGGCAGGCACTGTCGCACTGTCCAGAAGAAAAAAAACTTGCACATAAAAAAAACAAACAACGCCTTAAATGAAATCAAGAGTTTAACACAAGTCAGATGATTATGAAGAAACGTTGTTGAGGTGCTTTGCTCCCGCGAGAAATTAAGGCTTTTACCTGCACTTAAAGTTCAATCCCAGACTTAAATTGTTCGAACACGATCTATTCCAAATTTTTTTTATTTTTGCTATTTTAGGCGAATTAAGGTGCTTTTATTGACAAAGATATAGTATTGTCACAATTTTGAGTTGGCTAATGTTGCACTCTGCCACAAAATAAATATAAAATAATAAAAAAAATAAATTAAAATATTGTATTAATTACAAGGACCCCACGCTGTTTACTGAAAGCATTTCAAATGGGTAGTAGTTTGAACGTAATAGCGCACTCAAACCAAACAGATGTTATTAGAATCGAAGTTTGACATTTTTTAATAATTTGCGAGCAACAAAGTTATCTTATATGAAGTTGATACCCGATACCATTCAATCTTACGATGCTATTAAAACTTCGTTATCAGCAACATTCGCTTGGTTTGACTTCGCAAAGATGTGCACTTTTCAACGCGTAAAATATTTATTTTTTTGGATAAATATATATAGAGCTTATATTTTCGAGTTGTCTGCAGGTTTTTTATGAGATGCAGCCTTTTGTTTATGTTGTTATAAGGAGCAGACATTATAGGCAACCTGAGTACAGAAGCAAAGCTACGGCTGCAAATTTATAGAAATGTATCGATTTGACTTTCTCTTATCATTTAAATTGAAATCTTATATTAGTTGTTAGCTTTATTATTATAAAAGAGGTGTTACTTTAATAGAAAAGTGTTGCAGAAGTTTAAACCAAAAAATATTGTGCATAAAAATTTTGTTAGAGAAAAAATAAAACTGGACTTAAAGAAAAAAATCAGCTATAGAACTTAGAAACATTAATAAGTTTGAAGTGTGGTGATAACAACAAATATTTTTACAAAATAATTAAAACTAGTTAAAAAAATGTATATAATTGAAAATAAGAGTTTTAGCTGCACCTCATTCATTTGGTAAAAAAATATCCTAAATCCTGAAGCAATTATAAATGATAACAATATTTATGGCGACTGCGGGATCTATTTTAAACAAATTTATTATTGTTAAAAAAATATATATTTAAACGGCTCAAATTTATTATTGTTAAAAAAATATATATTTAAACGGCATAACTGTTAAAAAAAAGCAGCATAGAAATTATACTTACTAAGATTTTCTTTTCTTAGGGTATTTAAACTTTGTTACTTATGTTCAACTTTTGTTGTTTGTTTTTATGTGGTCTACCGCTACTGTCACTGCTTAGCCAGCATTTGTTATTTTTGTTGTTTCTAAGCATGTTTTTTTGCCTATTTGTGTCTCAAAGTTTGATGTCTTTGTTGCTGCAACCATTTAAATTGGCAGGCCGCTAAATGCTTTCTACAGAACTGCCGCTACCGCGCTTAGTTTTAAGTCAGTTCCGTACAACACTGCGTATGCGTAATATGCACAAGAGCGTTGATATGGGCAAACAGACCCAAGCCAAAAGATAAATAATATAAGCATGACAAAAAATATATTGCTAACAATAGTTTTTTTCGGTTTTTATTCTTTTTGACTGCGTAGCACTAAACAAATCTCTGTTAATTAAAGGCACAGCGTAGTAGGCTCATATCGCCATTGAAGCATTGCCAACATGGCAAGTTAAAACGCTTGAAATTCTACAGAAATTATAAAGAATTTAACTTTGCTGCAGCAATTTCTAAAATAAAACAGAAATTCCAAACGTGTAGACATTTTGTTCGAAAACGCCTTAAAACTATTTAGAGCTCACACAAATATATATCACTGCACAGCTGCAGAAAAACTAAGCACTCACTGCGGTGCACAGCACCTTGGCCAAAGGGATTAAGTGCCACGCCTGTGCAATTTTACAGCCAGCCCAAATGAAGACATAATTTGACATAAACGATGTCAAAGTTCAAATGCTCCAACCTGGTCAAAAGACAAGTGTGTACACATTGCCAGACATACAAAAGCTAGCTCGTAGATCAAAGGCAACGACAAAGGGACTGGGCTTATGATTGAAATTGCACGGTGACGACATGTCTTTAAAGGAGCGGCAGGCCACAGAAAGACAGCGAGAAAGAGAGAGAGAGCGAGAGAGAGAGAGAGTGTGTGCGAACCATAGCCCAAGAGAGACAACGTACTTAAAGGTGAAGGGCTACTAAGTAGGCGCTTAATCATGCAGTGCAAAAAGCAACAAAGCCGACGACAAAAAGCTGCTTGTGACGTAGGCAAGTACCTGGGCACTGCGCACTGGCTGTCAAACTTGCGATTAATCTCACTCACAGTATGGCATGCAGAGAGCAACGATGCAGAAAGAGAGCGAGCGAGTAAGTGTGTGCTGCAGATGAGGACTAGATGGTGCAGTCAGCCAGCTTTTATAATTGAGATATGAACTTGGTAATATTTCATAAAAGTGCAGCAGATCAGAGCCCAACACTTTGCTACACACTATAGGTATGGCAGAGTTGCGGTGTAAGCGGATAAACAGCGTGTCCAAAGCGCAGGCGCGCACCATTGGCAATGGTCAAGCAACGCACATTTGTTTAGCGACAAAACGGACAGACTTGCAACACTTTCGCAGTTGTGGCAGAATGCGCGTTCCATGTTACAATCGTACTACAGACCGGGACGTGGCTGGTTCGTCAGCGACTGACTTGGCTTGTTCGTCTAGAAATAACTTAATTGTCACTCAATTACTCAGTTTTCAGCTAAAAGCATTCATTGCTCTGGCTTAACGTCAAGCTGCCAGCTGCAGACACAATCCTTGGCCATGCTTAGGAGCTGGCCATGGCGTGAATAATAGACCAGAACGCTGCTTGGCCATGAATGAAAATTGATGAGTTGCGACAGTTTTTGGCCAAAGGGCAACCAAAAGCCAACGCATATAGAGAAGTTACACAATATTGAGTAGTCTTGTGCTTAGATGGAAGTATTCAGCAAAACACTTTGTCATGCCATTAGGCACAGTTTAATCATGGCCAGGCATGTAGACTATAAGCTGGTAACGCATTGAAATGCTAATCCAAATGCAAGTTTCAATCAACGCTATAAAGGTAGTAAGTACGCGTTGTAAGCTTTGATTGACAATCAGTTTGCGGCTTTGACAGTATTAATGATGTGATGTGGCATAAAGTTCAAAATGGCAACGAGCCTTAAATATTTTTATTTTTTTGTTGATTGATTGAAGCAGCATGATTGAATTGATGCAAGTTGGTTGTGTAGAATGCTAATGAATGCTATTTAGTAACTTGCATAAGTGTGTCTTTTGAAGTTAAGTATTTTAGCAAATCTCTCATATCGGCTGAACTGGAGTGAGCAATGTGGCAGAGGAATGTTTACATGAAGCCTTGCACTTGCGCTTGCGAGCAACTTAAAGAGAGAGAGTGGGAGCAGAAAGGAGTGTATACGATATACTGTAGCTGCTGTAAGAAAATTTAAGGCGACATCTTGCTTTTGTGTGATAATCCTTAAGTTTCAACAAATACATCTTCTCATTATGTAGCTTTTTAGCCACTCTTCCACCTGTCTCTTCTAATCTTTACTCTGATCAGCTCACTCTCGCTTTTTCTTCAAAAATTCGTGATACTCTTTCGCATAACGCCTGCCGCCTCTAGCTCTCTCTCTTTTTTTCTAGCAATTTTTAGCATTTTCTGCATTATGCTAATTATTCTAATCTCTTACTCACTTCCTGATCTTCTTTGCTAGCTTTCCTCTAGTTGCATCTTGTTTACTCTTCCGCTCGTCGCAGCTTTCTCGCACGCGATAGCCTGCCTGCACCCGTTTAGAGTTCACATGCTCTACACCACATAAATCCTAATCAAAATTGTAAGCAAACAAGCTGCAAGCTCTCTCTGAGTCCGTAAGTTGTTGCACCCAAAAGCGTGCATCTATAAATCCATTAATGCCATTTACCGCATAAACATAAAGAAACAGAAGAAGCAGAATGAACATTGCAACGTTTCAGGGCATTCAGCACTAGGCCTTTCGGTCCAGAACTTTGCTGCTGCACAACAAAAATAAAAACTATGCCTTCACTCTTAAGTCAAGGCTAAGGAGAAGCGCTCTTGGGATTGCAATTGCTCCATAAAGTAAAACTAAATTGCTCAATAATTTTGTCCACATTTGATTATGTCTTTTGGCCAAAAAGGCGTACAAGATGCGGGGTGGGTAGGGTCTACGAATTGCAGTCACGATTGTGCGGCAGTCCAGGCCACAAATTCAAAACCCATAAAGACATCAAAGCTGCAACAACAGCAACAGCAACAGCACTAACAACAACAAAAGCCGCAACGCGTGTAACAATTTGCCTACAACAACATGTTGCAAGTTGGCCAACGCAACAAAACGCAAATTAACAACAACAGCAAAGCAAAAGACAGACAGACAGACAGACAGTTGGACAATTGCACGTCTGTATAGTGTAAAAGAGATAGACAGACAATAGCAGTCAGTTAGACCTCGCCTGGGTTTTGGACCCGGCCAAGGCACCCGCATAGACAAAAACAACAGCAACAGCTATAAAAAGCACAACAACAACATTAGGCACTGAGCTTTAAGACAGTGGCGGCTGCAATACAAAATTGCTGGGGCGCAGGTCAAAAGGGTAGCTAAAGAAAAGTTAAAATTTTGTTATTTCTTACTATAAATGGTATACACTGCGGGAGGTGCACCTCATCACAAGACTGTCATTGTGATATCTTACACTCAAATGATGCATTTTGTGGCATTTTGCTAATTTTGCTTTTGCTTTTCGTTGACATTAAGCTGGGGAATATACTTCAAATCTACATTTCCGTCCTAGTTCGACATTAACTTATTTATTTCGCTTTCCATTTTATTTTTGTGCTACAAACACCATTTGCTTAGAGAGCCCCCACAACACCTAGCACCCACTAGCTGCACACCACTGTCTCAATTGGCTGCAGCGCATTTGCATTAGCGGCTAATGCAAGTAAAAGGCGTGCAGCAGTTTGGCCTTTTCCACTCTTTTCCCATCGGAAAATCTTAGAAAAATTGTTAGTCAGATTAGAGAGCGCGTGTTGCACCAACTACTTTTACCTCATGCGTTCCATAATTTGTGCAGTTTTTTTTCTTCTCATTTCTGATAACAAAGAGACATACGGCTTACCACAAACGGCAGAGGGTACAGCAGCGCGTTGATGGCAAACAATCTTGGCCACCCACACCCAAAAAAAAAATAAGAGGAAAAAACAAAATACCATAGCTTTGGGGCCAGCTGTCGCACGATCGATGTTGCAGCTGAAAAGCTCATTAAAAATGTAGAAAGCTTTGCAACAACAACAACAAGCCGCTAGAGTAATCGGGCTCAGCTCAAGCTGTCAGCGCTAATCGCACGATCTTAATTTACAGCAAAAACAGCAACAACTTGCAACAACGCAGGATCACTGCGTCGCTTAGTTAAATGCTCATGATCATGTTCATTATGATGACTACTGGCGACAAGCGGCGCTTGCAAATCGATGTGCAGCACTGATCTTCAATCTGAGATCTAAGATCTTTAAACCAATTTTGCACAGGCAACTTTCGCTTTTCTGCTTGCTAACGATCGTCAATCAACGCTCATTTATTATATCATGTTGCGAATTTTTTTTGTCAAACTTCCTTCCATTTATTGCAAGAAGCTCAAGCTGAGTTAGCTTCAAATAGCTTTGGCTTTATAGTTGCATGTTCGTCGAAAAAGACACGTATGTTTTGCATATTAATATGACATTTTGTCAAATTCTGTAGAATATGAGTGTCAGACTACGCTTGCAATTTAATTTAATAATTATTAAAGTATAAACTGCAAAGTGTGCAATGAAATTATTATGCTAAAAACTTAAAAATCTGGCTTTTAGCGACTACTGAAATTCTTATAGTATCTTGCGGCTTGTGTCAAGTAGCGTTAGTTGCATGGCTGGCGGCCGCGTCTTAAAACGCCAACAAAACGCATGGACGTCGAGGGGACACAATAGAGTTGTTTGTTATTGTTTTGCTGCCGCGCTGCGCCGCTGGATTTTGACATTTTTTAACACGCGCCTGCCAAACGGCATAAAAATTGACATATTAAATGTCATGGCGGCCTCGATTTATGCGACTTGTGCGCTGCCGATGCCGCTGCTGTTACTGTTGCATGTGGCAAGCTCGTTAAAGTCAAAAGCGCAACATGAGCTTGTCGGCACAATGCGAGGCGGAGAGCGGCGACCAAGTCAATCAGTCAGCTGCCAATGGTGCGGCGTGGGTGGGCAACCCAGCAAACAGAGCAGGCGCAGACGCAGTGCCTGCTTTAGGTGCAACTCCTCCACGCTTACTCTCATTCCATCTCTCTGCACCACTGTCGCCCTTGTTCTATCACTTGATGTCGTTTTGTTTTGACACAGTTGTCGCTTAGCATATGCTCTCCTCGTGCTCACTACGTTGTCCTCGTCGTTGTCTAGGCACCGTGGTCAAGACTATGAAATCCGTTTAGACTTCAATATTGTGCTATTGAAAAAAGGATTTCACTTTTTTAAATCTACTGGTATCGAAAGTTGAAAAAATTTCATGCAAAATAAAGCTTATTTTGCTTTGCCTCTATATTTTTAAAGTAAGTTTATTCCCCTAAACTATTCTGTCATTGCATAATATATCTATTAATAGCTGTTCGAAGAGAACAGTGACTTTTAGTTTATGGACCAATCCGAACATAGTTGTCTTTATTTTCAAGAGATTTAGTTAGGAAAAACGCATATATTTTTGCTAGTCATGTTAGCGCTACCTACGTTTATAGGAAAATCCATTTCGGAGGCTTCCAAGAAATCTATTGTCTCTCATATGAAGCAGTATTGACTGTCTTCATCTGACTTACAGCGAGTTCACATACAGAAATATTTTTTATATATATTTAAATACTTCCAAAAAAAGAATAAAATAATGTTTTTCATAAGTAAAAAATTGTGGAAATATCATATATATTGTTTATCATTTTTACTATAAATAAAATAAATATTAAACATGCAAATATTTTCAAGATGTTTCACTTTCAACAATTGTGATTTAAATATTCATATTATTTTCTAATTATTTATAAAAGTTCATGAATTGAAGTTCTTTAATTTATAACAAAACAATACTTAAACATAAAAAAGTAAAGTATTTATAAATTCTTCATATTTAAAAAATATTAATTTTGGATTTTTTTAACACAAGCCAATTTTTTTTAAATTATTTCAGTAATTAATTAATTAAAATATTAAGTCTTGGCACTTTTCTATTTTTTTTGTCAGCTAATTTACACATTTCGTCCACTGTGCAACAGTTGAGGCGACGCACGCACTTTTCATTCTAGTCGAGACACAAACCGCAATCAGAGTATTTTTTTCTTTTTTTTGTTGTAGATTTTGTTGCATTTGCTTTGTATATAACAACATTCTTATCAGATTGTTGCAATTTCGTTGTCGTACTGAGCGACCGTTGTTGTTGTTTTGTTTTGCGTGCGGCACATTGTTGTTGTTGTTGCTGTTATTGTTTGCTGCTTTAGTTGCGTTTTGCCTGGGACTCTGTGCGGCAAAAGATCTTTATCAAGTTTTAGGTACGCTTCGGTAACATGGCAGGAAAACATGTAATGAAAATTATGACAAGCAATGCAACAACAACAATAAAAACAAACATTGCAACAATAATAAGCCCAGAAAGTATATTCTCCAACTATACGAGCTTTGCATACGCTTTGCTTAGAAAATCATTTCTGCGTATGCAACTGCAGTTCCAATTGCATATAGAATTTTTTTTCTGGTTTATGAATCTTAATTTAAGCTCAAATAAATTGTATTATGATAATTAAAAAAAAAGGTGAAAAATAGGCTGTGATCCCAAGTATCGTCCCATGATCTAAAGATTATATTAATAATCTAATCTGAGATTAAGATATAGATTGTATAGGCAGCTGTGTAAATTTCGAAAATAATATGAAAAATAATCCTCACAAATAGTAATTATCTGATAGTGTGATATTTTTAAATCAAAAGTTTTTGTAGTACATAGATCTTGACTAAGTTATTTTCTTAATTTAAAAATAATTCTATATGAAACAAAGCATGACTATCTGAATATAAGAAAGCATTAATAAGTGTTTTAAAATATCTATACAGAAACCTAGAGCATTCTCATGGGATGCTGCTTAAGTTGTTTTTATCCTGAACTGCTTAGAGAGAGTATAATTCTGGAATGTTTTCATACCGAAATACTAGCATAGGATTTCAGATTTTCACTGAATAGAAGTTTTTAGTACTTGACTTTCTAGCTCACAAGGATCTCAGTTTAGCGCTGAATGCTAGCTTCAATACTTGTCAAAAGTGCAATAAGTTAAGAAATAAATTCCTAAAGATTTTTATTTTTCAATTTAAAGCAAATAAATACTCTTCCATTCAAAATTGTACCCTATAGCTCAACATTGCTCCATCAACTCACAAAGTGAATTTACTCTCTTTGAAAGAGCATCAAAACGAATAGAAAAAAGTAAATTGTATAAAACTAAAGAAAAACGAAACTTAAACGCAATGCAGGCCAATTGCCAAAGGTAAAAAAAGTAACAACAACAAAAAAATCAATAAAAAATTGTATACAAAATTGACAAAAAGTAAAAAGAAAATTGTAATATGAAAAATTATAATTCAATGGAAAATTGCGCCCACACACGCGTCACACAGCGCAGCAACAACAACAATAGCAATTTTAGTACTTTGTTGTTGTTGTTGTTGCCTATCGTCGTCGGCAACTTGGTTAACGTTGTTGTTGTTGTTGTTGCTATTGTTGTCCAATGTTGTCAAAGTTGTTGATTTTTTTTTTTTTTGTATTTTTGCCAGTGTGTACACTCTGCACGTGCTTTACTGTGTTTGTTACAACTTTTTGTTGTTGCTTTTGTTTTTGTTGTTGCTGTTCGCTTTTTTACTATGTCAATTTTGTTGCACAAATCAATTTCAATATAGATTGGACAACATTTTTTTATAAAAATAGTTGTTCGGTTTGTTGACAATAGTTTAATCAAAAGCACAAAGCTTAAGAGACAGCAATATGGCAAAAATGTTGAAAGGAAATCAGCAAATTAATTGCTAGAAATAGTTAAATATTTGCAATTAAATGAAATATTTAAACTATTTAATAATTGTTAAGTATCTGTCAGTCTATGTATGTCTAATTACATTTTCTTTAAAAGAAAAGAGAAAAAGCCTTCTCATTCCTCATTTTTATAATAAATTTTTAAAATGTGCGAGCAAAAGTTGGCACACACGAACCTGGAGCGCAGGGTATTTGGGAACATACTCGGTCAGCCTAGTACAGTACATCTAAGCACATCAGTATAAACTTTAGAAATCTCTTGTCTTTCACTTGAGTGTGCAAACTTAGGTAGGGTTATGCGGCGCCGCATGAGGACAACAAGTATCAGCGGCAGCGACCACATTCCCAATGAGGGATACCACCAGCCTCAAGAATGTCCTGCTACAGAATTTTTGGCAGGCCCAACAACAAGATAAATTAAGTGATTCTTTCTTTTCTTTTTTTGTTTGTTCATCACAACTCGTTATCCGGTTACAGCCGACCTTACTAGCACTCGCCAGGCGTCCCTGCTTTGCGCGCCTTCTCCAGTTGGTCACTTCAAGCGAAGATAGGTCCTCCTCCATTTGGTCTTTCAATCTGAGCTTAGGTCATTCTCTTCATCTTTCTTCGTTGACTTACGTGTCGAAAACCTTCTTTGCAGGAGCATCACATACGTTGTGCCGTAATATGCTGGACGACATCTTTGTCGTTTGTAGAGCTCATGGTTCGTTTGGATACGATAGTCGTCGCCAATCCGCAAGGGACTGAAGATTTTGTGAAGAATTTTTTTCTCTAACACTTCCAGCGCGGCTGTATCCGTTCGCGACACAACTTATGCTTCTGTGCCATCTAACAGCACGGGCAAAATGAGCGTCTTGTCTCTGCTACACATTTGCTTACTGAGACCATAGTAACACCTATTGGCAAGTGTGATTCTTCGCCTAATCTTCAAGCTGAAGTTGTTATCGGTGTTGACTGCGGTGCCAAGGTGCGTGAAGCCCCTGACAACTTCAAAAGTATAGCCGTCCGCTACAACATGGGGACCCAGGCGCCGTGCAGGCCTATTTGTAGGCAGTATCGAAGCAGTTTCATCAGTCCCCGGAGCACTCACTGTTACCCATACATATTTACATCATTTAGTTCCGCTGATATTAGGATATCCTGTGCTAGAAATATACGTCAAAAGCAAGCACAACAAGAAGTGGAGCTTTGTGGATTGCATTAGAGGACTAATTTCAAAACGAAACCCTCAATTCATGAATCTGAATTGGATTGCCTTAGTAGCCGCAAAGTCTGCTCAAGGTAGCCAAAAACAAATTGCTTCTGTTTGCTGCACCCATTATGGGTTTGATGCCTCCGCAGTTGTTGTTGGCATTGCTGCCTTTTTTTGTGGCACACTGTAGCAGCAGCAACGGCGACAAGCACAACTACAACAACAACAACAACAACCTTTGCTTTGTCGTTTATCACGCATCGCTGTCAAAATGTCACTTTAGCTTAACGTTAGTGTAACGCAAAAAGATATCATACCGCGTACGAACCCAACCCGGCACAGGACAGACGGAATTGGTTACAGGCAGGCTTTGATGCAGTCTGCTAGTTGGCAATGGCAAAGCCACGGGCACGCGTAATAACGCATAATGTGCCAACAACAACAACACCAACAACAATTGCAACTGCAACAACGACAAAATCACGTTAATGACAGCGACGACGACGGCGTTGCCAACGTGCGCCTGCGCCTTGCCACATGGTTTGGATTTTCGTTGCCGCTGGCCATTTGGCTTAGACGCCTGCAGCCGGGGCAAGCAACTGCTGTTTTGTCACATCATTATCAGTTGAGAGGACCCCGAGACAACAAAAACAGCTTAACACAAAAAAAAAAAATTGAAGAAGTAAGAGCTGAGAAAGAGTTGGAAGGCGCGTTTTCGACATTATTGACATGACAGACGCAGGTGTGAAGGAATTCGCCGTGCTGACACTAAATCATGTTATGCGGCCGCTTTGATTGGTCGTTGCCATAGTCGTCATCATCATCATCATCATCAACATGCACATGATTATCAGCATTTGCTGCTGCCAATGCCGACGGGCGTTAATAAAGTCATATGGGGGCCCAACTGGTGGTAATCAGCAATTCAAGCGGAATTGAAACGTTTAGCGACACCAGCCGACGCGTCGTTGATGAAGTCCCAGTCCAAGGCGTGCACACAAAATGCCAAAAGCATGCAAGAACGCCATGCCTAGGACTATGCAATACACTGCAAACTGCTTTTGGCACCAAGTCTAGCATAACTCAACTATTTAAAGTGAGTTTGGGCTGCAACAAGGCTTAACTAAACAGCAGCTAGCGCATAATGCCTTAAACTGACTAACCTTAGCAAAATATGCTATGCATAACTCAGCTGCCAATGGCGCAATTTAGCCAAAATTCACTGCAAAGTCAAGCCAGCATTTAGACTGCATATTTTTGCCAAAACAGTTATCATATGATCATAATTGCTTAAGCTAATAAAGTTGCCTTTAAATTGTAGCAGCCTAGCCATATACTAGACTGCAATCTTTGGCCCATTTCATTGATTAGAGTGTATAACAAGCCAGCCAAAGACAGAGCTGTGTGCACCACTGTGGTGTGTGTGTGTATGTGTGGTTATTGTTGTTGCATGAATAATTCATAACCATTGAGCAGGCCAAAGAAAGGCAGGCAGCATAGCAGCCAAGGCACGACAACACTGCGGCCAAGACTCGAGCCAACTTGCTGCTAATAACTGCAAAAAAAAGAAGTCGAAACTGCACAGTGGAAAAAAAGTACAAACCAAACGCAACAAGGTAAAAAGTGAAAGCTCATAAGGCAATCAGTCAAAACGTCATCAAAGGAATTAAGTAATAAACTGCAAAACTGACCACACACAACACAACAATCAACGCAGCCAAGACAATGCTCCTGGCCCAATGCATAATAAAAACTTCCAAAAAAAAAAACGAAGAGCAAAAAAAGCAAAACCCATTGATTGTGGTCAAAAAGAAGTTGCCATGCCATAGCCTAATACACAACGTCATACTCATTGCCAAAGACCGCCACTCGTTCGAGGTCAGTTAAGAACAAAAGCGTTGGCAGGACCACCTTACCTAAAACGAAACCAAATAAAAAAAGCATCGAAAAGCGAATAAAAACTGTGATGCACACTGCTAAGGCTGCAACAACAAGCACAGCATCGAAAGCTACAACAAGAAATTACCACAAACAGCAGTTGCCAGTTGGCACTCTTTGTTGTTATTTTTTGTTTTCCTTTTGTTTTGAGCCCGCTTTTTCATTGTCTTTTTTATGATACACTACATCAGGCAGAGGGTCAAGGGTTTCAGGGATTTGGGCCATTTGTGCAACAGGTACGTCAAGTAAAAATAGCTGGGAAACCATCTAAGGTTGCACATTATGCGGCTTTAGGAAGACAATTTTGATAGACCATATTCGAGGGATTTGTAGTACATCCATCAGTCTATTTCGCATACAAAAATGATCAATTTTTTTGTGCTTATTGAGGCTACATACTTCCTGATGGCTGGTGAAGTGAATACTTTTTGGGTTGAAAAAAAACATTTTTTTTCACTTCCCAAAATAAAAAAATAAAATTACATTTATTAAAGTTTTTCCTAAGAATTATTCAATTGGAAACTTTCGTTTCGCTGCAGGACGTTAGATTATAAAAGAGCTGAGCTTATCAATTAAGGGTTACGGAAATCATACAATGTGTGGTAGGTATAGTTTGCGGTTTGCACTATAGGAGTTATACAATACAGTTAACCGATTTTAAGCAATTACCAACTGTGATTGGGTTGACTTAAATACATTTACAGAACGAATTTTTTAGCGATACATCAAACGCAATACGTTGAATTTTGTAAAGTAATCGTGATTTGAGCTATATGATAAGATCAATCGGTTAACATGAAATATGATTATGTTTCGAACTTGGTTGTGATGTCTTGAAGAAATGAACTACAATGAACTTTCTACAAAAAAAACGATTCGCCCTATGGCAGCTATATGAATTAATTAACTGATTTTGCTCAAATAGTGCTTGGAAGCAGCGCATGACTTTTAGGTGCCCATTAATTATTTATTATATATTATAATAATATTTGTTTAAAATTAATGAAATTATTTTCGTAACTAAGTCCAGTTGAACTTACATTTCAAGAATATTAAAATAAGGAAATTTAAGCAAGTTTAATATAATATAGCCTAAAGTATGAATTTTTTATAAATATTTCAGCCCTCATCTTACATGTGGGGCTACCTAGACTGCAGACTTTACTAAATAAATGTTGGAAGGCGTTTGGTTTAATGATTTCTAAATAAAAGGTGGCAAACAACAACATCGTTGACTAAGTGGAGATTTATTTTATTAAAAGTTGTTGATCTTTTTGAAGAGATGCAAAACACGGCTACAGGTATTTTATAATATATATTTACGATCAAATTTTATCTGAAAAGTTGAAATCATCCCACTATTGCTCTAGCTCATACCGTCTCCAAGATCGAAATGTTTATACAAATGGCCAGTTGGTCAGACAATCAGGGCTAAAGAATTGGGTAGGATAGGCTTCATTGTCTAAAATTCTTAGAAGAAAAATCTTCAAATGATTAATGGGCGCACTAGAATTTTGAACAATAAAAATAGTAACACAAACCAAAAAAATCTTAAGCCGAAACTAAAAGTTTAGGAAAATTTAGGTCACTGAAGTCCCGAATCTAAATATATATCGACATTAAAGTAACTATATTTGTCTTAAACATCTTTTTTTTTTTTGTGAAATAATATGTCTTTTCCTTTATTGGAAAGTACAGTATTAGTATCCAATTTAGTTAAAATTAAGTTATTAGCTTGTATATGGAATTCTTGTAATATTCTTAAGAATTCCGCGATATTAACCCAAAAAGAATATGCTCATCGTAGTAAGCAGAATTCGAATACAATCTGATTTGATTCACAATATGTTTTTATTACTTTACACAACCAAGTTTTAAATAAAAAAATGCTTGCTTTGGCTTTTACTGTACTGGTGCTTACATTTCACAACTACTTCATGCGCCCTACTTGAGAGATAGCATCGTATCTTAAATCATTTATTCATTTATAATACGATGCAAGCTATATCGTTCTTCAAAGTTGTTGGGACTTAATCCTTTTCCAAATCATCCTGTAAGCCATAAAGATAAGCCTTGAAATTGTTTCATAAGTAAAGCAAGTGTGGTCCTTGGGGGAAATCCCAATTCTATTATATAATTTCTAAATACGTGTTAAATCTACTTGCATGTTTCATTTTGAGTTTCGTATATTCGATACAATTCTTTATTATACCCAATTTTGTTTTTGAGTTGGAGGTGTACAAATTATTATACAGATAAACATTTATAGAGCTTTTCAACTAAGATTAAATTACGTACGAGATGTATATATTTGTGTTCATAAAGTTTAAAAGAAAACAGTTAAATGTTAAATGTGCAAATGTCCAATCTTCTTCGTGAAGATGGAAAGTAGAAAAATAAATAAATAAGTAAATTGAAAATTATTTTTCAGTTCACAAATGATAATAGACAGCTTTCAATAAAATTGAATTAAAATACCATACGGGATAATTAATTCTCGTAAGCATTTGGGATTTGTGGAAATGCAGAGGTATTCAGATTTCTAAACAATTTTTAAACAGCATAAAAAGCAGCAGTACACTTATTTTCAAAAGTGTTGAGAACGTTTTTTTTTTAAACAATTCACAATAGTGACAAAACGCTTAAAAATGGAATGGAGGAATGGAGGAAATTTGCTTTGCTTTTATGTGTCTCCAAAACTCATACATTAAAAGCTTAATAGAGAATTTCTGTCTTGTTATTGTAAAATATAGAGAGAAACAAAATTTTGACAAACTTTTGTTGTTAGATTTTGAAAAAATTTCTAAACTAAAGTCAAACAGTTCCTTGAAACACAAAATATATATAAAAAATGGCGTAAATTATAGTTGGACGAGGAAGACTTTGGAATATCCTTTACCACTTTTCTGCTAAAGAATCACTAAATTTTGCTTAAGAACTGCTTAACTTCTGCTTTTTTGATTAATTTGCTGAAATTTATATATAGTCAACCAATTTCTTGGAAAACACTTAAAACTTTCGCAGTAGGCATAATATATTCAAAAACAAACAGCAAATTGTGTGAAAAAAATAGTTTTATTTAATTAACTTGTTGCATGCAAGCCTTATGATATAGTCAATCAACTTTGATTTAAAACGCAGTGATTTGGCAATCTAAAATACTCTTATTAACCGAATTCGATAGAGATAAGTTGAAAAACAAGCAAAATGTCATCAATTAAGAGCCGAATTTGCACTATGAAAGTTAGTTGATAAAGTTAACTGATTTTAAACAAGCAGATTTTTTAAGCAACTGAATTATTCATAGTAAATTTTTTAATTTTTTTGAGTTGGTGCTAGACAGAAACTACCCTCGATGAATAAGTTTTTTTTTCAGCAAAGTTGGTTGCTATAGCCTTAGTATCTATAAGAAGAGACGGATATGGGTATGAACTGCTCTAGACTTTTTCAGCTGGCTGTAATATACAATTTGTGCTTGCAGACACTTAATATACTTTTTGTAACATATGGTATAGGGTATACAAATTGCCGAATTAAGAGCAGTGCGTAATACATGCGATTGAGGCACAGGCGTAGAGTACGCAGCTGCAAAAGGCCAAGCTGCTTGTTATTATTGTTATTAAAAACAAATGTCGATAAGGATAACGCCGCTAAAACATGTTAATTTGGCAAATATTTAAGGCAGACCAGCAAAAAATCAAAGAAGCAACGAGCCGTAGTTACTTATTTTTCAAGGCGAATTTGGGGCGTAGCTTACGAAATCGAAAAACACAAAAGCCAGAGAGCGGCTGCTTTAAAACTGGTAGCTTCGGTTGCTGCCACAACATGAGGCATGGCCCAGGTGCATTTTTTTTTTTTATTAAGTTTATGTGCACGTCACTTATGTTAATTTAGCGGCTAATTATTGCAAGAAAAAAAAAACAACAAACAAGCCGAACTGTTATTGTTTTTTGTTGCATAAATTAAACCCGAAATGCTTGAAAAGGAAGCAAACTGCAGTTCTTGAAAATAAATTAAATAATCATGTAAAAGTAAATATATACTTAAAGGCGTATGTGCGTTCAAGAGTTCTTCAGTTGCTGAGCTACTCATTTACTAGGCTTCAGTTGCGAGCTGTTGACCAGTGCTGGTTGTGGTCTAGGGGTACGCTATAATTATTGTAATTATTTTAATTGCAAGTCGTAAAAACTGTTTAAAATAATTTTATTTAAAACATAACTCAACTTTATTAAGCTCTTGTTGTAAATAACATAGCAAAAAAGTTAATATCAAATGTAATAAATTTTAATTAAGACAAAACTATTGTAAAGTTCAATGAGTAGGCATGGCTCGATATTTGCTAGCGGCTTGAAAGGGAACAGGTTCTTGAGGCACAACAAAACCAACAGAACCAGCATATCTGCCTCAAAGGTCAAATTTGTTTTATTTGATATTTTCAATTTAAATAAAATTCTTGCTAAAAATTAACAATATGTAATTTTCGCATACCCAAGTCAATTGGCTGTTAACTCTTTGACTAAACCACAATATAAAGAGTCTTGTAAATACCAGCTGTGGAGTAGCCTTGGCTTTCTATATGTAGACCTGCATCTATGAGATGAGAAAAAGAAAATTGTATAGCTATAATTGATCAATCATATTCGTACTTATTCAATTATCTACATCGATATCTTTTTCATAGCAAACACTGAAAGCATAAAATTTAAAAAATATGCGATGAAAAAAATTAGTGAAAAAAAAATCATAGCCGCCCTATACGAGTTTTCAACTCTAAGAAAAACTCATAAATTACTTTTACTTTGTTTGAATAAACAATTCAGCTGCAGTTCGTCTGGCGTATGTCCTTAAAATATGAGTCAACCTGAAGTAGCTTTAAATAGTACCGTTTGTAAAATCAAAGAACTCCTTCGGGAAGTAGTTATCTTAAAGTAGAAAATCTTCAAATACTGTTGAAAATTCATCTATATCTCAAGTTTGAAAATAGTACGTCATCGCGCGTGTGCACATAGCGATTTATGTTTGCGAAAAGTTGTAGAAGAAGTTACAGATGCTACCACTGGGTAGGATCTATTAAGATGCTCTGCCATGCAGGCGCAGAAAATTATGTTGAACCTTATGATAGTAATATTAGTTAAACAACTTCAAAGAATAAGCTTAATTTTTTAAAAGAGTTCATAACGCCCTGCTCTGCGTTATAATCAATCACAGAACTTTTAAAGAGAAACTAAAATTTCCTAAGCAAATAATAAACCGAAATAGAAACCAGCCACAATGTCGGCGCCTACATAGCCAATGCCTGTCTATGTATATCCAATAACGGCAATCAAAAACAATTGCAGGACCACCAACAACAGCTTCAGCAGTATCACATAGCCGCATGAAAAACAATGGATTCTTAAAGATGACTCGGTAGTAAAAATGACGTCTAAAAATTGTAGTGTAATTTGCTTTGGCCTTCAAGTTCAATTTGCTAAAAAAAAACGCATATTTTCTGGTAGATACAGTTAGGCACGAACTAATCGAATAACTGATGCCCTATGATTTCTGTTGAGATCTATGCTTTCGGCATATCTATACTTTATATTTTATTGTTATAATAACTTATTAGTTGTAATAGCAACTTTGTTTCTAAATACATCTTTCAAGTTCTTAAAATTTTACTGTGCTTATTGTGCTAATATAGTCGGCCAAGTATGTTGAGACTTTCAGAAATATTTGATAGTTATGAATTTAAGTACTTTTGTAGTATAGTTTTTATAGCTTCTACTTTGTACTTTGTCTTACTTAGCCTTTAAGGGCAACTAAGACCCAGTTTGGAAGCTTTAAATCAGAAGCACCAAATGTACTATCCTTAGTAAATTATGTTATGCATAACTCAGCTGCCTTTAGAGCGTTAATGTAGAGAAAAGCCGCAATTTCATAAGCGTATATGTAGGACTACATAGACCAATAGTTACTAGCCCTGGCAAAATGCGCTATGCATAATTCAACTGCCTTAAGTGCGTTTAAGCGGAAATTTAGCGCAAGCTTACAATAGCATAATCAGGACTATATAAACCACTAATGGCACTATCCTAAGAAAAATGTGCTATGTGTAACTAAGCTGTTACAAGCGCTTTTGTACTCAAATTTTTAATAGAGTCGTGCAAACATTTAGACCAAGTTAATTTGCTAAAAAAATACTTAGTAGGAGTTTTTAATAATGAAATTCACATAGTACAAAATAGCTGAAAAACTAAGGGATCTTCTCTTGACAAAAATAAAAGCTAACTTGAGATGCGTTGACAAATTAGGTTCATCTACAATAATTTAAAGAAAATTTTCACGAACAATATAAAATATAATATAGTGTACCAGAAATGCCGCAGCAAAAGAAATAGCCACGAAAGTTGCAGCCACAGTACTGAAAGTAGAAGCAGCATAAACTGCAACATCTGTAGCAGACAACAAAAAAAAAAAAACAACAACAATCAAATAAACAGCAACAAGAGCTAGAACATAATGATTTCAAAGACCGAACAACCGAACAACAATTCAAGTTGCGTGATTTGCGTGAGTGTCGTGCGTTGACGTTGTCTTTTGCCATTGCCTGACGCACTGACTGACGAATTGACGAACTGAACAGAGTTGATGAGATGACTTGGTCGTGGTACGCTCTAGAAGTTAGTTATTGCTGGTATTCTTATACTCTATAATTTTGCATATGCGTATCTTATAAGGTTTGAGCTAGATAATGTTACCTGCTGCAGCAGAAACTAGCCAAACCTTGCGGCGCTTGTGCAAAAAAACGTAGCCTAAATTTGGCATTCATGGGAACCAAGTTCTGTACACACACATGTCTAAACTCTCTCACACGTATTTGCTTGATTGTCGCACTCGCGCTCAGTTGAACTGTTGCGGACTGCGCTGTTTACTTAAGTGGTTGCTTGTTTGTGTTTTAGCCGTTGTCACAAATTCAAAATCAAACAAGAATTAAAAGCTTATTACTGGGATGCGACATTAAGCATGTTCAGAATGCCAGCAGTGTAATTTTTTGCATTAAATTAAATTGTGCAGGGTGTAGAAAAGTCGTGCGATTCAAACTTTTGCTATATATTTGTTGTTGTTGTTGCGGGAGTTGGCTTAATACTATTATACTTGCAACAAGAAAAAAAAGCCATTCAACTGCAAAAAAAATACGAAACTTCAAACGAAATTATACACACACACACACTGGGACACCAACACAATTGAAATTCCTCTGGCGCAGAAATTGCATTTCACGCTGAAAATGCGTGCTCTGCGTGCAGCAGCCCAAAGTGCAAAGCCAACAACAACAACAACAGCATATAAAAAACAACACCAGCAACTAAGGCTACAACAACAAACAACAACCACAACAACCAACAACAACCACAACGTCAAGCAGTAGGAGGTTGCCAAGTAGCTTTGAGGGCAAAAGTGTAGGTGCGCACAGCGCCTGCGCAACAATGCACTGAAATATGCGAGAGCCAACGGAGAGCCAGAGGTGGCAGACGTAAGCTAGAGAGTGCCGCAATGCAAGAGGAGTGAGCAAGCGAGCGAGCGGGTCGTCTTCCTTCTCATGACCAAAGCAATAGAGGCATGCGCTGAGTGCGCACTCTGTTGGGTGGCTCTGTGTAGGTTGTGCCACAGCTGTTGTTGCTGTTGGGGGCGACCATTCCGTCATGCCACAAAATGCCAAAAGCGCAACACTTGCCGTGCATCCTCTGTAGACAAGGTTTGTAGTTAAAATCGGGTACACCACACAGACCCAGACTACACTAAGACCCGGCTTTGAACTTACGCTAGCGATACGCTTACCAAAAATGTAAATAGGTTATGTTAGCTTACTGAAGAGCAAGAGGCCACATCTGGAGCGTTTAAAATGATGATGGAGATAAATGTCAATGGTGGGATTGGATTAGAGTAATCTATGATGAATTATTGGAGATACATAGGCGAACAAGAGAAGGATGGTCATGGTAACGGCAGCGAGTCTGGTGTTAAACCGATTAAAAGGTAAAAAGATTGGAGGTAATTACAATAAGTAAAAATGGTCTACAATGCACAGAATGTCTTGTATTATCGACATATGTTGATAATTCTGCAGATAGATTGGAGTCCAACTAGGATAAGTCCAACTATAATAATCATTTCAGAGCTCGGTTATCAAATGAAACCCATTGAAGCAATCTGTAATTGAATCTATCAGGAGACGATCATGAGCGAAGAAGCTGGCCAGAGCTATTTATAAAAACTAACTGAAATCTGTTTAAGACGTCTAAAACTGTCGATTAATTTTAATGTTCCTGCAGCAGATACGAGTCACCTACAATGAACTGCCAAGAACTTTTGAAGCTAACACTAAATTATTGGGAGCAGGTCTCAGTTATCACTTGAAATCTATTAAAAAAGGGACTCAATGATTAAGTGTTACGTGCACGGAACCAAAACGAGGCCATCTGTAATGAGCTGCTGAAATGAATTAAGTCTATTGGTAGACTATCATGATCAGTCAACACTTCGAAGCTATTTATGAAGAACTACAAAAATTAACTGAAACTACGCGATGGGGCAGCTCCTCTTAATGAGTTTTTGGGATCGGTTAAAAGCATGACGGACGGGGCAATGCTCTTGAAAGCAACCATTTCGGGTATGAGATCTACATGGATCGTTTTTGAAGCTATATATGATAAGCCGGTCAAAACTCGGAGCAGAGTAGTCATAGTTTTGATCACGATAGTTGGAGCATATATAAAATATCTACAGGGATATGCGAAAAAAATATAGAATATTCCACTATTTTTCTATTTTCAAGATTATCAATTCTTAAGCTTCTGCAATTTCTTTTACTATTTCAATGACTTCTTCAGTTCAAGAGTATGGCAACTTTGGCAAACTGAAGTTGGATGTTCTCTCAATTGTTGTTGTCGCTGCTGCTTGTCCATAACTTGCAGAAAAGTCACGTCGTCTTGCAACACACACACACACACGCACATACAGCTGCAAATAGACACACAGATACGAGTACTATATACATGTAGAGCACATTATGTGCAGAGCGATTCAATCGCTTTCAGCTATTAGTTTGAATTTTGCGTGAATCGAATTAAATGTGTTTTTTTTTCCGTAAGTTCTTCACGTTTTCTACTCTTACCACTTTTTAAGCTGGCTTTTCGCTTTGGGCTTTTAAGACCTGACTGTTTCTTCGTAGAAACAGCTGCACCCCGTACGCTTCGCAGCTTGCATGTTGTTTTTGTAGAATCAAATGCAGAGGCGCCTTTTACTATTTGACTTTGACTAAAAACCAAAAAATGTTGTCAATATTTGCCAGAGCATCAACAAGCTTAGCTGCCTGTTGTTGTTGCATGCAACTGCCACTGCGACTAGTGCGGCTGCAGCGCTGCTAATGCGCTGATGCTGCTGTTGCTGCTGCTGCTGCTGCCACCAACGACTGCAAATGTTTACTGTTGTTTACTTTGGCTGCAACTTAAACTTTGGCTGCTGACACAACAGAAAAAATCGTGATTGCGCTTAGTTGCCATCAACTTAAACTTGCAACCAATGTGCCTTCGACCCGCCACAAACCCACAACGCACATGCATGCCCCCTCCACATCCGCTCTCAACGTGTTTCTATCTATTTTACGATCTCAACACTCCTTGGCAACTTGTCAAAGCAAAATATTTTTGTTTTGCTGTCAGTTTGTTGTTTGTTGACTTTTGTCAGTTGCCTTCACAACATACGCAACGTTGCAGCAACCTCCTCGGGAGTCTGCTCCAACACAGAAACATTCTCTGGGCAAAGACCACGTGCATGTAAACAACAGCACCTTGCATTGGAAATACGTCAAGTTGTCAAATTTTGGGTATCCATTAGACCAACGGGCGCTGCTACTGAGCTGTGCAGGGAGCTGTACTGTTAAAGTCCAATCTCACTCACTTGTCGGCCGAAAGAGTTGTGAAAAACCCATGAAAAAACTGGGCTTTAGTCAGGGTTCTTGGGAATTTGAACAAAAGATACACTATACCGCCCGTATAAAACATAAACGCACAACTGAAAAGACACTTTTTGTCGTCAACGTTGCCACACAAACCTACTTCACAACAGTTTTGTTAGCAATCGATTTTTATGTACCAATTAAGTATAATATGTCATATTAAATCAAACGAAGTTTTGCAAAATAAAACTGCTAGTTTACATAAGCTACAGCTATCAGTCTGTCTGCAGTTCCCTGCCACTTTAGCCTAAGGAATACACTACAATCAGAGCAAAAGTTGAAGGCAACCGCTACATAAAACGGATTAATACTTAACTGAACAATACGATTTACCAATTTCTATATACTTTGTAACTAATTTACTTATAAAAGATCTGGCAACAACCAAGAGCAGAACTTATAGTTCCAGAAAAAGTTTAAATAGCTGCATGGTTCTTATAAAATCAAGCAAATCACCACTAGTCTATAGACAAAGTCAATAAATCCGGCTAATCTACAGTATGCACTGAAAATAAAATCGGCAACAAAATGAATACAACGAGAGAATCTTGAAGAGGCGCTTAGATTACACAAAAAAAATCAATTGCGAAAAAGCTGTATTTTTTACCAAAGTTGATAAATGCTTTCAAATTACCAAGCACTCAGTTAGCATTTGAGCTATGATTTCAGCAAACATTGTAAAATTTTATGTTTCAAATAAGAAAGTCTGCTAGCTTAGGATTTTTGTTTTGTATAGTGTTTGCAAACAAGTTTCGTCACTACAAAATATCATAAGCCTTAAATGTGCCACAGCAAGTTTGTGAAGCTCCATTTTATATACAAAAAAAAGTATCTCCAAGTTAACCAAACGGCAATCATATGTCATCTCTAATTAGTCGCAAGCAGAGATGACGAAACTTGAGTACTTTTGTTTGTTTACCTTTAAAAATAATTTTCATTAAATTAATTATTTAAAAGAAATTATATTAATTTACCTTCAATTAAGCACGAACGTCACAAGCGCGACGACTCAATTACTGCATACCAATCACTGTCGATATTTTTAAACCCAGTAGGTGCTTATGGCTCGTATGTTGGCCGATATGAAAAATCCATTAATAAATAAATGCGACTCACCTGCAAAAGAATAAGAAAGTAGAAAAAATTTTCATTAAGTGCAATGTACAAATGAATGATGACGCGTCGACTTTGCGTTTTAAGTGCTGGCAAGCGAGCTGCCGGCAGTGGTAGTTGCCGTTTCTAGGGTTGAACCTTAAAACGGAAATGCATTTACACAATAGCGGGTTAATGGCGGGGCAGGCAAACATGCCAAAATGGCGGCCATATGCACAAAACGCCATAATGCCATAATCGTTGACGACGCACGGTCAAATCGAAATGCAGACAAAGAGCGGCAAACGGGCTAGGAAGGCACGGACAAAGCTCTTAATAAGCTCACACAGATACAGATAGTGATGTATGTGTGTTCGTGTGTGTGTGTTTATATTGCATGTGTCAACTTTTGCACTTTTTGTGGCAAAACAAAATGCAAACAGTGAAAAAATGTAAAAGCAACAAAAAAAAAAGCAAACATATTTTTAGTGCCCCTACATCCCGCCTTGGTAGGGCCCATGCGCCATTCCAGAAGCCGACACCATGCACTTTCTACGCCTGAGCGATTTTTGCAACACTGACCAACACACACGCTCACACACACCCAGACACATATGTATTATAATCATGCGAACCTATGTAAACAGTGTATAGGGTGTTTATTTGTTAACTAATGGGATTTTTCAATTTAACGATTTTATAAACTCAAGTCAGAAATTGGCGTATTACAAACATTATAGACTTAAATTAGGATTGATTCATTTGCCAGCATGCATTTCTTAAAATATCTAGTTCATGTAGTCGTTTCTTTCAATGCGGCTCTTCAGAATTAGTTCAAACTGACATAAGCAAACTTTACGTTTTATGGGTATGAATCGGCAATCGAGAATATTAATGTGAGAGTGATAGAAGGTTGTGCTATAAGAACGCATGATGTCAAAATTGAGAGTCTGCCAAGCATTGCTTTAAAGGATTGGATCTTAGAGACTCTGAAAAGTCGTCATCATCAGAATTTATTACTAAAACTTATTTATTAGCTTCCCTACCCTTGTATTATTGTATGTTGAGGTTGACTGCTTTTTATGTGAAAATTTCGTATAATTAAAAAAATGAGTTTTAACGAGAAAGAAAATAAATCCAACAAACCTTTATCATTCAAATCGTTAAAGCACTTATTGAGTTACAGATTGTTTAACTTGAAGCAGATAATATAAATCTCATAAGAAAACTTCATTACATTTGGCTTCTTGCTAAAGAGAATTTGCAATGATCACTTTTGGGAAAACTGTCATGTAGCACCTTGATCCACTTAGACTTTTTCTTCTTGAAGAAAAGGCAAAAAAAAAAAAATAAAACATTATCTTCTGCCTAAGTATTGCAAAACAGAACCTCTGCGATTGTGGCAGTCGATTCTGAATGACCAAGAAAGTTAAGGCTACAGAGTAGAACGACTTTTTGAAAGTAATGCTAAGATATTACGAACTTTGGGTATGAGATTTGCGAATTTTACTAAAAAACGTGGATATTAGGCCATCCTCATTTAGTTTTGAAGATACATTTTTAGTATAAAAAGCACATACAGCTGGTGTTCCAAAACAATTAAGATTTTCTTTTGCAATATACTGAGTATGCGCGGAGTGGGGTTTTCTGTGTATTTAACTCGTAGATATAAATGTTATTAATGTTACACAGTCTTAAGCTGTCATATGTGAGGTATACTACGATTTTGTATGATGCTATTGAGCAAAGTGCAGAGGGCTTTGTTTGATATCACTATAACGCTCGGTAGGAACTAGACTGAAACTCTTGAAGAAGAGCAGAACATATACAGGAATTAATATCTGCAGTAAGTTTCATAGAGTTTCTTAAAAGAAAATATTAAAGTTCTTATGCAACACTAGCAGTTGCACATGACAGCAGAAAATTAATTAAATAATTAAAGATGAAGACTAAATAGTGAGAGAAACCTCTTTTTTACTATAAGCTCAGTAATAATCTAAGCTTAAAACGCTCGGCTCATAAATCGCAAGTAGAAGAACTTGCAGCGGAAGCTACTAATATTATTCAACAACCACCTGGGGGAGTTTCTTCCCTTGTTGTGCTTACAGCATGCATTAGTTAGATGCTGCTGCTCTAAGCTTTAGTTTATGTTATGCAAAGACAGCTTAGGCATAAGCAAATATTTGTGTTTATCTAAATCATATAACCCCCAAAAACAACACCCTATTTCACTGCGACTGTAATAACAACAAAAACCAATGCAATTTGCGCAATGGCCGACATTGCCAGCTAGTAGTAAATGCATTATTAAGCAGGGATTGTGTGTGTGTGTGTGTGTGTGTTTATGCGTGTTGTTTTTGTGGGGTACAGAGGTTTAGGGGTTAGGGCCTGCCTCAGCAATATGGAAGACATTGTAACCACGACTAACGCCTACTACAATTGGCAGCTAGCTGTAGTATAAGTAGGGTCTAGTCCCCTAGTCAGGTGGGGGAGCTTAGATACTGGACGCATGCCATGCAACCCCCAAGCCAGACACAATGACAGCCCGACAACCCGACAACCCGACAACCCTCTTCAAAACTGCAGAAGAGCATGTACATACGAGTATATAGCTAACTAAAAACAAACTCAACACGCAGGTAAGCAACGTATACTACGCATGTGTATGTGTGTGTGTGTGTTGTTGTGCTGGTGTGTGAGTTCTCTTCTAGAAATAGTCCAAATATTTGTTTGTAGGATGGGCCACACGCTGTGCGAGAGCCAGAACAGACAAAGCGACAGACCAGAGCCCGAGAACGAACCAACGAAACGTTCCAACAATTTGCGCACGCAAACCTAGGCGGCGGAAGAGGCGTGTTCCTATGAGTATGAGTAGCTATGTACGTGTGTGTGTGTGTGGGTTTGTAGGGTAGCTCAAATCCAAGTCAAGTCAAGCAGCAGGCAGGCGGCAGTCAGAGGCATTCTTTTATGGACAATGGAGTAGAGACAACCCCCCACCGTTTGTATTTTTTTCGCTGCTTCCTTTTTTTTTTTTTTTTGAACGCATTAAACGAAGCCGTCAAAAGCAAGGGTGGCTAGGGTAAGGGTAAGGGTTGTTCGACTTCAGCTCGTCTATATACAACTATATGAAAATGTATATATAACCATATATATATATATATATATATATATATATATATATATATATGTATATGTGCCTACCATACATATATAAGCTATAATAGTTCAAGCATAGTTTTTCGTGTGTGCGTGTTGGAGCGAAGAGTGCAGCATGTTGCAGTGTAGGCGTGCAAAAGAGATGGCAAACACACAGCCTACTTTATGCGGCTGCCATTTTAGTTACAGCGGCCATTATTGGCGCTGCTGCAGTTGACGGCGACGTCGCTGTCAGCGTCAACGAATGATTTTTCCAATAATTTTTCAACTTTAACAAACAACAACAGCAAGAACAACAATAATAGCAGCAGCAATGACATTTGGCCATTGCATAACGTTGAACTTTTGCATCCGTTGGCAACGCCGTGTACGCCGTTGTTGCCATACGCAATGCAACAATATGGCGGACATTGTTGCTTTTTGTTGTAAATGTTTATCGTCTTTTATTGTTTTTGTTATTTTCACCCTGCACGCATAAAGCGGCAACTATACATACTATTGTTGCCACAGTACCTAGAGCTGCATATATGAAACAAACAGAGTTGCCTATTATCATAGAAAATTAAATATTGCGATTGGTTGAAAGTACGCGCTGACGCCGTAGAGGCCTTTCGCTACTAGACTAGCTGCTTCCTATTGGATATATCCTAGTGGAAACATAAGCAGTATATATCCTCACAAGATGAAGTCTATTTCATGTTTTTTGTAATTGTTTACACTTTGTCAAAGATATTGCAAATATGTTACTATACACTAGCAGTACGAAATAAAGTCTATAAGAAAGCATGTGGATCATCTTCCAACTCCCCGCTTTTAGCACTAAAGTTAAACTACTTAAACAATGTATTTGTATCTACTTTACTATATTCTAAATCTTAGACGTGTTGCATTTTATTCTGTACCCAAAAGATATGAGAGTTAAGAAATATATGCAATAATACGCATATATCGGTATTCATCTAGATATTTAACATATTAATAAGTAATAAAATTATTACTTCATAATGCAAGCTATGCAAAGCAGAACGGTTACTGGACGAATGTATCAAACTTAACCAAAAAAAAAAACATATAAGTACAACTTGGTATGGCATTCAAGTCTTTGCGTAACTGCAGTCATATTATACTAATAAAAAATTAGGTTAAAAAAAACCTTTGCGCAAAAATGGTTAAGCTCTTCTTGGTGTACCCGAAACCGCAATTTGTACCAGAAATATTTGAATTTTATTTTATGATTAGTTTATTAGCTAATTTTTACGCAGACCGGAGGATGAGCACAGCCTAATAATGCCTTGGTTTACAAGTAATCGTCCTAAACGACTGCATCCCTATGATCTGAGTCTTTAAGTCCCCCCAAAAAAAACCAACAACCAAATACCACTTTTTGGTGTAACATTTTGGCAGTAACGCTATTCGCTTATGTTTGATAAATCTAAGAAATGACAATGTCCAAAACAGTCAAGCCTTTCTTGAAATAGTAGGTATTCTCGTGATTATAAAATTGCTAAATGGCAGACTTCTACTACTTCGTTAAAAAGGTATACATAAACTTATATATATGACAAAAGAAGCTAAGAAAATTACAAAAAATCCTAAAAAAAAGCTGAGTTGATTTGTCTAGTAAACTTGTACAAAAATTAACATAAACTTTAATATTATGTCATGACTCAAAGGCAGAGCTTGGGAATATCATTTTCTATATTCATACCTGTAGTTGTGTAGAAAACAAGCAACTACAATTTATAATCGAATTGCAACGGCGCTATCTTTAATATCTGAACAAAAAGCGTCTAGCAAAAATTTATCTGAATCTGTAAAAACTTGACTTTTGTTCTATGGTGTTGTTTACGTAACACAAATGAGAAAGTTATAGAAAACAGGGGCTAATAGTTAATAACTGAATACAGACTGCGCTCTTTGGGGTATTCTTCAAATATATGTGTAATATATGTTTAAAATTTGTAAAAATTTCAAACATTTTGGGAATCTGTACAAAACTGTTACCGCTAGCGACTCTATTATCGTTTTTATTTGTAAGGCTTTCAGCTTATTCAAAATAAGTTAATATAAAGTTATTTAAAAATATGTTTATATTCGATTGAGTTTATCCTAAAAATATTAATAAACTGCCATGACATCTGCTTGAAATTTAATACTTAAAATCGGAACAATACACTTTTTTTTGTTAATTATTTTTAGTCTTGGTTTAAAGTAGTTTGTTTTTTATAAGGTTTTTTTTTAAAACTTATTGCCGTCATTACTTATAAAGCTACATAAAAGTTAATGTTTCTGCTCAATATCAAAAATATATAGAATAAAGAATTGGAATTTGAATATACGAAATTCATACACAACAATATTTGGGTTTTCTAAGAACCACAGTTGCCTGGCTTCTGACAGAGGTGGTCTTCAGATTTGGCAGTCATTGTGACGCAGGCAGCATATGATGGTAAGGTTACCTTAATCTGACTAATTCTCTCTTAGATTTAGATTTAGAATCTATTATATACTTACAAAAAACCCTTACATGTTGCATTTTTGTATTATTTGCTATGCCAAAATGCTCAAGATTTTTGAGGAATGTGTTAGACAGCTGACGAAATGCCAATTTTTTAGCATGCTTTCTTATAATAAATTATTAAGACCTTAGCCTTTTTACAAATAGTTTCCACCTTGCCCTATTGTTAGCTAGAAATCTTAACTCGTTAAACGATTTGGACGTTTCGCGTCCAAGTTGTCGTCGGGCGTCCTCTGTGACGATTGCCAATGGGGTTCCAGCTCAGTCTGTTGTTTCTTCTGATTGTGTGTCAGATCAATTTATATTTTCTAATCGATATGTCGCTTTTGATGCCCCATTGCTTGGTAGTCTCCCATAACCTCGCATTGGACATAGTTCTGGACCAGAACACTCCCAAAAATGCGCCCCAGGCATCGGTTGACGAAACTCTGGAGTTTTCTTAAGATATTATATGTCATTTGCCAGGATTCGCTTGTATATAAAAGAATGGCTTTGACACATGCATTAAAGATTGAGAGATAAATACATAAATTAATTTGTTCCCCATGAGAGCAGCATAAAGATGTGCTGTCAATAGCTGCTAGAGAAGCACAAGGACCTACAATTTATTCGAAGTGCTACTACTAAAAATTGAAGGTTTTCTTAGGCAAATAGCGTCTATCTGCCAACGTTGTCAGTGCTAGCCAAATGCAACAGAACAATTTAGAAAAAAGTAGGATTCAAGGCAGAACAATAATTAATTCAAAACATAACAAATGCTAAATTTTACTTTCCTATGCCAAGTTGCAAAGTTAAGTCATGACTTTATATAAGCTGCGCTGCTCTACCCAATGCAATTAATTAAATTTACAAATAATTTGTAAAACAACTATTAAGTTTAGATTAGATTATGCTTATTAATTTTATCTTGTAGAATTTAACATATTACCAGTTTCCGACTAGCAAATGCTGCAGCTGCATATAATGTATACATAACTTTGACATTGCAACAAAATCAATATCTATCAGCGTTTGACTTCGATTAAAATGTATCTATGTATCTGTATCTGCAACGGTGTAGCTAATATGTGTTATGCCAACTGTTACCTTAAGTACCTAACTATGTTAACTATAGCCTGTTCGTTGACCATGACAAGTCCAACAACTTTCCGTCAAGCCATGAGTAATGTGTATTCAAACTGATTGCAAAAACAAAAAAAAAAAAAACGCAACAAAAAATTAACACAAACGTTCTATATGTAGCTGTGTGTGCGTGTATCTGTGTATAATAATTGTATCTACAAGTATGGGAAACGCATTTGCTGCCTGTACAACTGTACTTACGAGCTGGAAACTATTTAATGTATGACTGCCAGAGTCTCACAAGAGTGTAACTACTTTTTCGAGTAGCGCCGCATAGCGGGCGCTAACAAAAAAAAAAAAGTTCACAATTTGTGATCTGGGCATGCTGGCAGCGGTGGCAGCGCTAATGCGTTTTGTTGGCTCTGCGTTGCAAAAAAATGAATAAAATATAAAAAAGTTTTAAAAAAAATTAAATAAAAAAAAGCTTGACACTGACATTGAATCTTGTTTCGTTTCGTTTCGGTTTGATGACGGAACTCAATACGGCAGACTTGGTAAATGTATGCATGAGCATGTATGTGTGTGTGTGTGAGTCTGTATCTGTGTGTGTTTTAAAAACGCGCGAATTAAATTCAGCTGCATGTGTGTATGTGTGTGTGTGTCTGCGATTCACAAAAAAAAATCGCGCATAAAAAAATTGCGGTTTGTTGTTTTATTGTTGTTTTCAATACATATTTCATTTTTTTTGCCATAGAATTTTGCGTTCTCTTCCTTTTCTTTTGCCGCTGCACTTGCGCAAAACTTGTTAGAAGTTTTGCTGCCGTTTTAGTTCTATTCCGATTCTCATTCAGCGGCACAGCCGGAGCACAAATACAAATAAAATAAAACAAATTATAGAAAGAAAAATGAAAAAGGCGCCGCATACATATGTATCTTCAAGGTTAACACGCTCGCGCGCAACTCGCTCAAGTGTGCAGTCGTCGTTGGCGAGAGTGTGAGAGATGGAGATAGAGATAGAAAGAGAGAGCGGCAGCGGGGTTTAGCAGAACGTCGGGGTACTACGGTAGGGCCTTGGCATGGCGCAATAGCCATTGACTATGTCGGAGACGTAGACGTTTGGCATGCAAAAAAAATGAACAAAAAAAAAACGAAATCACGAAAGATTATGCGGCAACGCGTTGCCATCAGCACTGCTGCAAAAAACGTCAACACGCTAGATTTGAGCGGGTGAAAAGCTGCGCTAGACACGATTTAAATGCACGAATTTGAACGAAAAGTGCGTTACCTTTGCAAAACTGTACCCTCAAACAAGACTGCTACCCTGACAGAGACTGAGAGAAAATGAGAGAGAGAGAGAGAGAGAGAGAGAGTCGTTTCAGTGAAAAGCTGTGCTTTCACATGACTTAACCGAACGAATTTGGAAAAAAGTGCGTTACCTTTGTAGAACTGTACCCGTTAGCAATATAATAAATACATTTTCATATATTTTTGCGTATTCTCATGCTCCTTGTTATTGTTCATGCCTTTTTAATTTTTCATATTGCCTATACTGTCGCTACCTGTAATAACTTGCCAAAGTTGCAATTATGCTATGCAAATTTTGTTGCTCGAATTCGATGCTGTTTCAATTCGATGAAAAAACTATATGAAAAAATGTACCAATTTAGAACTGCTTCACTTCACATATGACCAGAAAATATAACTAAAGTATTTTTAGTTTTTTTTTAAAAGCCTCCTTTATATGTAAGGCAATGTAAACATTTAAAGAAAACAGCTAAAATACGCTAGCCTTGAACATGAATATTAGTCAAGACATCAAAGTGATGGTCATCTCAAGCAAGTACAAAATATCGCACAATATTGACAGTATCTAGGCTCTAGTAGTAAGTCTGCTTGTTCTTTCCTGTACAAAAAGCTAAGAAATATCTTTAATAGATGTTTGCTAACAGGCTACTTTCATAGTCCTTAAAGAAAGTCATCCTCATGCCCAATCCTCCCATTGCCCTACTGGCGATACTTTCCAAAATACTGGAAAAATTACTTTTACGTAGGGTGATGCCATTGTAGGATGTTGGGCGAGGCTTATTTGATTCCGGAACAATGCCACAATCCAGCAAATAGTATTATTAATCACATACTCCGAGCATCTGCACAACCAGCGCCAACACACTGTCGTTCAGCCTGCTAGAATACGACTAGAATCCGAAGACCACAACCTCTTGACCGGTATATCGCAATTTTTATTCGCTGGCACAGTAAATACCACAAAATGTATTCCAAAAATCGAGTTTTTTGGTAAAACAATTGTATAAATTACAACTTCGTTTAATCACAGCAAGCCTGAAAAATTTTAAAGCTGCCAAAACAATGAAAAATCTTAGTTTAATGTTGGACAGAATTTTGTCAAGTTCACACAAAAACATAAACAATTTTGTTTTATACAATTCGGAATAAGTTTGTAAAAATTACAAAAAAACAAAATAACTTTTTAAAACTTTAAATTAAATGTACTAATACATATAAAATCAAAGAAAATGCCAGCGGTACAAAACGGAATCAAAATTTCACCCACGGATAAAAACAAGACATCACCACGTCCGCCGTATGCATGTGAAACTAAGCTGACCAAGCAGCAGCAATACGCCAATCAATTACAACTTATCGAGTCACTAAGTGCATTCAAACCCGCGGATGCAACGCCGGTACAATATTATAACTTCCTCAGGGAATACTGCATTTTGCATAATTGTTGCATAGATGAAGGTATTGCCAGAGCAAGTAATAATTGGGTAATGCTGCGCAAATCTAACCGTGAGCTATACTCTTCGGTAAGTGAATGTGTTGCCATTTAATTTGTTAGCATTTTAAGTTTTATTCATGGCATTCAGATAAAACATGCGCAGCTGCCCATTCCTATACCCACACACAAACTGTATCGTGCTTTTCAAATGGAACGTGAGGGGCGTTGGATACTGGGCAAGGCACCACTTGGCAATGGTGGCATTATGTACACTGTGACGTCATACAAGCCACCACGTCGTACTGTCCTACGATCTGCCATACAGTTTGATAATATGGCACAAGAGCCTTACTATTTAGAAAAAACAAATACAAAAACCGAAAGTAAGCCGATTAGAAGAAAGTCTTTCGGCTCATCGGGAAATAGCGATAATCAATCCAATGTCAAGAAGTTTTCGGTAAAAACAGTGACCTCAAAACGCCTATCAACTGCTTCATCTAGCCTATTACCTAAGAACTTAAATGTTGGAAATTCTATTAGTCAAAAGTCTGTCAATCAAAGAATCAAGGAACATGCAAATGCAGCTAGAAGAATGGCAAAAGCTCAGTTATGCAAAAGAGGAAGTAAAAATTAAAAGCATATATACTTGTGAAGAGAAGTTTTAAGATGTCAAAGATGTACTAGCGCATTCTAGTGAATTACAATAGCCTGCAAAAATAAATTGTGTTAAATTGGTTCTATAAGAGTATGCGCCTATATGCTACAAACTCTATGTAAAACAATAAGAAATAGTATTTTCTTAAATTTAAACATGTATCCTTGACATTAATCAGATCTCTATAAAATGTAATCTTATATTGAAACTTGTTTCTTTTGCATGTTTGGGGCTGGCTCACTAGGTATTTCAAGGTGGTAGAAATTGTCATGTTCATAGGAAATAAAATTTCGCATTTTCAGAGTGTGAGTTTTTGAAATAATTTTCTATAGGTCTTGAGATTGCTGAGTTCATATTCAAATAGGGATTGTAGCATAAACTTGCAAATCCCACGCATAAGTATTGTAGCGCATTTGGTATTCCCAAGATGGTAACTTTTATTTTTAAAAAGCTTGCAAAAAGTATGAACTCAAGTTTCGAAAAATTCTGTGTAGACTTGCAGCATCTTAAAAATGGCTTGAATACAGAAATTTCTAAAATATGTTTAAGCAAGGCTGAATCCGTATAGCAGCTATCTATGAAGTTCAATTCTTCGACTTTGAAAGAAATATATATTTCGTAGAGATTATTTCCGGCGTTTGAGGTTTAAAATCAATCTGATTTAAATTAACACTTGCTCTAAGAGAAATGAAATCTTTATTGTCCGGAGATAAAACCTTTAGAAAGACGTACTGCTTCTTTTCATATGGATTTCTTGCTATGCAATGCAAATTAAAGGCGAAAAATCCGAGCATTGAAGCACAATTCTTTGAAGAATTTGCAAACACATTAGCAAAAAATGAAAAAAGCAGCTACGTAATCTCATAATCCATTTTATATGATGCTTTGGCACTTAATCTTAACATCTTTCCTACGAAAAACTAAACGTTTTGATGGATACTTCAAAGCAGGTAATAGCCAAGACACAAACCCACATACACTTAATATGTAGCTATAAATGTATCTGTATCTAAATGTTAAGTATGATGATGATCAGCAGCAACAGCGATAACAAAGAACCGTTAGGTCCAAGAGCTGGCAACAATAATGTCCAATAAAACATTGTATATAGACAATAAAAATAAAAATGAAAATAAAATAAAACTAAAAGCAACAGCAAAGGCAACCACAACAACGCATAAAAAGATAAATGAAATCAGCAAACGCAAAAAATTCGCAAATTTTTTGTATCTTTTTGCGTATCGAGAGGCACACGCAGCGACAGAGTTCCAGTCAGCATTTGACCCAAATTCGCAAAAAGACTCAGCTCATTGTTTTTGCAATTTTTTTTTTACTCTATTTTTTTTTTTGGCAAGCACGCACACACACAGACACAGAGATACACACTATCGCACAAATACAGCTAAAGCAATAGCTACAGATACACAATCTCTCAAGCATACTCTTTAAGTTTATGAAGTTCTTACGAATGCCCTAAAGCATTTAAAACTTAAAAGACCTTTATATGCTTTGAAACAAATTTTGTCAATATTTTTATAATGAATCTGTATTCTACGAAGAAGAAGACTGCTTTATATGATTTCAAATGTTAATCTGCGTAGACTGCAAAGAAAATTCCAATGGGCTTACTCAGACGAAGAAGCTTATAAAAATAATGGGAATTGTAAGCCATCTTATTTAAGCGCAATTCTTCTCTACTAAATGCGTTAACTGCATTCAAGTACTTTGTATTTGGCCTTTTTTAAAACAACTTTGGACGAAGCGTCTGCAATATGCTTTCAATAAACTCGAAAAAGCTGACAGCCTAATAGCGTATATATACAATAGCTCTATTGAGTTTTGGCTTTATTTTTAACTGCAAATCTTCATGCAACTTATTGTTCGTTTTCCGTTTTTAGCTAGTAGAATTGTAGCTTCATTGCTTTTTAGTATACATTTTTACCTTATTTTCGGTTAACTTTTTATATATTTTACATTTTTATATTTTACTCACTTAAAGACTTCACATGTTTGAGAATTGAAAGTCTTTTTAAAACTGCAGTGCTTCTCATCTAACTGCAACAAATCTATCTACGCTAAGACTGCCTGCTTTGGCTATATTTTTAATTGCAAAGTTTCTCTTAGTTTTTAGCCGTATGCTTAGTGTATTTTCATTTCATCTTAAAAACTATTTTATTCTGTGATAAGCATGTAACTTATTAAAGGCCTCTCAGAAACTGTAATTTATTTTATCTAATTGCACAGAATCTATGTCCAGCTCTAGAACTTGCAGCAAAGTTTAGTCTTTCTTAAAGCCACAGAAACTACTACTGCAACAACCATCAAACTACTGAAATCTTTTAAAACTCAAAATGCACCTATTAAAACACAAGAAGAGATCAGTGTTCAAAGCTTCTTTGTAAAATTGAAGAAAAGCTTAAATAACTTTTTAAAATTCTGTAATTAGTTGACAAAAAGCTTTGCAAGCCAATTATTGTAGTTCGGCTGTAGAAAATTGTCGTCATTTTGCCACTAAGTTTTCACTAAAAGAAATCAAGAAATATTTAGGTTTTTTGCAAAAATGATACAAACAAAGCTGATGAATAGCGAATAGAGAACATTTTCTTGATTTTCATTGTGTTTTTGCACCAACAAGCGGCAATGTTTTCAAAAATGCACTTGATTGATTTTTACGCGTTTGGCAAATGTAAAGTGCAAAGTGTATAATTTCAGTTTTTCCCAAAATAAACATTTCAAATTGAATAATTTTTTCAATTGCACTTTGAAAGACTTTGTTTAATCAAAAAATCAAGAAAAGTAATACGCATGACAGCAAAGAAAATATAAATATATTCAATTTTACGTTAATACTGTAATAGATATAAACAATATGTTGAACATTATTTGATTTACTTTCCCCACTTTTTAAAAAATTAATACAAATTGTAAATATAAACTTTAGACAAGATTTTTGCACTATAGAAATTTGTAGGCCAATTTGTATGTTTTATGAAAAGTACAATTTATTTAAATTCTTCTCTAACTTTATTAGCTCATGTCTCTTTAAAAAATGGCTGAAAGTCTAAGATCACAGTCAAGACGAAAGACGAAATAAAGATCACAAAAATTAAATATTTTATTACAAAAAGAGCCAAAATAGCACCATTGCACCAATAGAAAATAATAGTTAAAATGGCTTAGAATTAAAGTAAATAAACGATCGCATGGGCCGTGCGAATGAGAGCTAATGGAAAGTATCGTGCAAAGCATTTATTTTTAATTGTGGAGGAGATTTCCACCACGACCTGTATGTTAATTGCGAACCCAAAGCATAATTTGATTTGACAATTATAGGGATTATGGAGCAAAATAACGAGTTACTCAAGAAGGTACACCTAAGGTAACTTTATTAGGATAAAAAAAAATCATTTAAGCCGTAGAAGCTTAAAGTATAATAATTTAGAAAGTTAAGTCTCTCTGAATAAGCTGGTCGGCAGAAAGTTGGCTCTCATTTCAAACTTCGCAAAGCGAAGGGTAGAAATTGATACAGACTCAATCCTGTGCAAAATTAATGCATCAATTTTACGGCTTTATAGATATTGTTGAATTAATCGCATGCCTAGGTCAACTTATAGCTCAAGTCTCGTTGCGTCTACAGAAAATAAGTTTTCACAGTGTATACCTTTAGTCGAGAGCCCTTAAAACTGCCAACTGCTTATTTATTTAGCTAATTTTGCAAAAAAAATAAATAAATAAAAAAAATGTAGGCGAAAAAAAGAAAATAAAAATTTAGAAATACAAATAAATAAGTAAATAAATAAATACAACAAAAATTATTTCAATTCCGCGTTGGCCGCAACAAGCGAAGCAATGAGAAACTGTACGCAAAAGCAAAAGTCACTGTCGACGGTGACGGCGACGCCAAAGTCAACGTCAAAGTTGCCGGCGCAGAAGCTTTTTGGCCTATTGCTATGTGCGTATGGATGCGTGTGTGTATCTGTGTGTGTTTATCTGTGTGTGCGTATCTGTGTGTTTGCTCTTGTGCAAAATTTTTTGCAAATTGCTGACGGCCGAGTAGCTACACACATACATACATATAATTGGGCATTTGGCGCTGTGTGTGTGCGTATGTGTGTATGTATCTGGGTGTACGTGAGTGTAAGTATGTGTGTGTATCTGTGCGAGCTGTGTCTAAATTTATAGCCGCTTACGCACGAACGACGCCAAAATGGCAAAGCCCAAACAGCTGACAAACAAAAGAAGAGGCTCACAGTAAATACTCGCTGTGGGCGACAAAAAAGGGTATTCACGAGGGACATCATGTTTTCCCAAGGGTCTATTTGTCAAGCTTTTTTAAAACAATAAATAATAAAAAAAAAATATTTTTATAAAATAAACATTTTGATATTGTTATTTGATTCACTTTTAATTTATTTTATTTTATTTTATTTTTTTAATTAATGAAAATAAAGAATAAAAGCAACTACAATAAAATATAAAATTATAGTAAATATCAATAATTGTTTTTATATGAAACTTTATCTCTATATAACATTTATATAACATTTAATTCAAATATTTTCAAGGCAAATTTATTGTTTTAATATTAAATTAAAATTGTATAATTATTGTTTTTAAATTAATTATTATATAAAATTAAAGTTTCAGCAATAAACTCGAAAAATTATACACACATGTAATCTTTATGGAGCATATTTTTGGGAACTATTTGAATAAAATCAGTAAGAAAATAAAATATAAAACTTATTATCTATGTAGTACCAGTATATTATTATTTAAAAGAGTCATTAAAAGTTATTAAAAATGCATATTTGAAAGTGCGAGTCCTTAGACTGCTACGAGCAGTTAAACAAAGTTAAATGTTTTAGGCTGAATTATTAAAAATAAAATAAATAATATTATGTAGCTTATATAGTTATCAAGTTATAGAGTCGAAACGCCTATGAATTAATTACCAAATTATCAAAAAAAAAAAATTAGAAGTAAAAGTAAATATAAAAAATCTATTATTCAGCAACTTTTAAATTATGTGCAATAATTATACTCAAATAACCAAGCTCAATAAAACAAAAAAGTAGCAATATAATAAAATTTACCAAATAAATAAAATGTTGAGTAGCAATATAATAAAATTTACCAATAAATATAAATAAATATAATGATGAGCATTTGCAGATAATAGATTTTTTAGACGAAACTTTTACTACTCTCAAATTTCAATTTGTTTTAAAAAAATCACGTCGTATAAATTTATGTTTCGGATAACTCGTTTTCTTAAGTTAAAAAATAATTAATTAAGGTTGCGATGCATATCTCCACCAAAAATTACAGTGAAAATTAACATTTTTTGGACAATTTTTGTTTAGCAAGTATAACTTAACTTAACTGTTTAACTTTTTCTTAAAAAAAAAAACTAGAAAAAGGCTTAAGAATGCTCAGTTATTTTTCGCATTAATTTTTCCTTTTTTTTAAGGTACAAAACTCCATTCCCTAAGGATTTACATATATGATGTGATTAGTTCGTTCAAATGATGATTTTTGAAAACGCAAGATTGTTGTTTTTCTTTCTTAAATTTCATACTTTATTTTTTTACTTATTTTATTAGTATTTAATACTAAACTTAATATTTGTTTAAAGAGCACTAGTTGCTGGGGTGATTTGATTTGAAGTAATGTGTATTCAGTTTCTTTCTTCTGCTTAACTAAAAATATAACACATTCCCTTTCAACTCAACAGCTAAGAGTAACTGTGGCAAAACTGCACAACGACAAGCGCGAACACCCTAATTGTCTAATTAATGCGAGCAGCTACTGTATATGCTTTGGTGTATCTTTTACGCTCTCTAGCTGCTGATACTCATTATCAACATGTTCGTCTGCAACATCATCGCCACCATCATCATCATCTTCATCGGGAACATCATTTGCCAAGTGTGCAAATAAGCGAGTCATTTCGGCAACTTTTGGCTTTGTGACTTCTAACTGCTTTTCTACACATAGATACACACGCATTTAGAAACATATATAGAAGTATCTATGTAGCTGTGTATCTGTGTGCTAACTAGCTTAGCCATCTTCAGCTATCGCAGGCTAGTTAGTTAGCGCCCAGCGCTGCTTTGTTGTCAAGCACCAACAACAACAATAACATTTAAAAAACGCGATGATTACGCAATGCGTTTGCCGTGAGTATATCTGTGTGTGTGTGTGTGCTCATACACTAATGTAGCTGAATTGTGCTGCGACGTAGACACACAGATACACACAGCTACGACTACAGATACATTGACGCTTAGGCGTCGTTTTGTTTCATTTCCGCGATCAACAAATGCCCAGGCAAACAACAACAACGCCAACAACAACATCAACATAAAAAAATTCGCAAAAAGTTAAGAGAACAACAGCAACAACGCTCGTATTTGCCATTGCCATGCGTGCGACCCAATTGGAAATTTGGCACACTTACAAACATATGCTTTGAATGTAGAAACATAGAATAAAATAAAAGTTTATAATTAAAGTCAAATCTTACGACTTTGAGATACACTATAAAATATTTTCCAAATTTACTACAGTAATTAAGCTTTTTAATTTATATTTTTATATAATTAATTACATTTTAAATTTTTTTGTGTAAATTTTCATTATATTTAGTTTTAATGGAAAGTTTTTTTAAGAAATGCCGCTTGGTCTGTTTCACATATTTTGAAAAGCTTTATTGGTGTTTATGGGCTATTTTGCCTGAGTGTCTGAGGCGGCATCTAAGGCTACCTGCGGGCTGTCCGTTCAAACTGAAGCTTAAGGGTTTAAAACATAAGCTTTAACAGTGTTCTTTGAGCTTGGGGTTTCAGAGTATGCACAGTTTTCAGAAGTTTAACTAATATTACTAATATAATCAAAAATTTAACTAAAAACACCGCCAGCTATAAACTATAGTTCCCTGTTCTCTTCGAAAATCTATTAATAGAGGTCCATGCTTTACCTTTGGAGCGTTGATTAATTAATAATTAAGGGTATTATAAATATTTGTTTATTAAATAATAAATCTAATTTACAACTGTTTTTCGGTATTCCAAATCCACTATTAAAACAAAAACCAAACAATTTTAATTTTAATTTCAGCATCGTGATCCGAAAATAAATTAAATTTAAATGAATTTTTTACATACATATATATATATATATATATATATATATATATTTTATATATTTATAAATGATTTTTTTTGTTAACAGTAAAATATTCAGTTAAATTTTTAATAAAAAAGCAAAAATTTTTGAATATTTTTTAGCAATTAAAATTTCGAAGAAATACATTGTTTTTTTTTAAATTTTTATTATAAATTATTTTTGCTAGAAACTACAAAAAAAATTTAAATATGGCAATTTAATAATTTAATTTATGCTTATATATTAATATGAACAATGTTTGACAAGATCTTCACATATATTTTTATAATATATATCTATTTAAATTCTTCAAAAATATTTCTAATTTTTAAAAATGTAATCTATATCTAAAAGCTTTTTACTTTGTAAAAAAACAAGTAGTTTTTGTCATTTATTTTTTTTCAGATTTCTGAACAATTAAATAACACTTCAATTTTGAATAAAACCATTTGTAAATATGAGGAAAAAAATATTGAAAACTAAAAATAAAAAATGAATTTTGTGTCTTTTATAGTTCTTAGTTTTCAAGTTGATTTTATTAAATAATTGAATTATATTGAACAATTTGCTTTTTTTAATAGATGTTTGGATAGGAATATGGAAAGTTGCACAATTTAAATGATTTTCGAATATAGGCGACCTAAGCGCAGCTCTAATTACTCTTAAACTGAAATACTCTAAGAACTCAGTATATAGAGTATCCTATAAACATGACAGAGCAGCAACTCTTTGCTGTTGCTATAAAAAATATAAAAAGAGAAATTTTCGCCGCTCGCCATTTTTATTGCTTTTGACCCTTTTGGTCGACCGGGGGCGTTTGAGCACATATTGTTGCCAAAGTTTCTAGCGGGTCTTCATCAACATTTTGAAATTCAATGCTATCTACGCACACACACACACAGTCAGCTTGCGCAAATTAGTTCAGTAGGTGCGTCGTAGTTGATGTTGTTGTTCTCTATTGTTGCTAGCTGTCGTTGTTTAAATTTAGGTTCGCACGCAGCAAATTAAACATTGAAAATCATAAAGTCGAGTCAACCAAAAAAACGCACACACAAACAGAAACTACTTCATAATAAAAAAATTCGCACATATCTGTCCTTGACACACATTGCGTATACGCAATTTTTTTGTTTTTTTTTTTTTGCGTACAAATTCAAAGTTGACGTCGACGTCAGCGTTAAGTGCGTATGCCTGCGTGTGCGTGAGTGCGTGTATATCTGTGTCTGCGTCTGTGTGTAGGAGTATGCGTGTGACCTACTTATGAAATCTAACAGATAGCAGGCAGCATATGTTTCGGTTTTAGAATTAGTAATTTCTGTTGTTTTTTTTTTGTCTTGCCAATTGTGTTGAGTTAAGCTAGATAGATTCCATAGTTTGTAGATTTCGTTATCTGAATTATTTCATTAGCAATAGAACGTTTGTTCGACTAGCTATATTAGATGCTTTTGCTTCAAGTCCATGTTTACGGCAAATAATTGCAAGCCAACAAGTAAGGCATCTTTTTCATAATTTTAAAATTAGTTACAAAAGCATTTTCAAATTTAAATAAATGAATTTAATCTTTGCTAATAATCAGCAATGTGCAAACTAAGAAACAAAGCATATTAGATATATGGTATGGCTATGTAGATCTATGCTGGCATAGATTGTAGTTTGTAGATAGATAGTTAAATAGCTAAACAGTTAAAGTTATATAGTAATATAGCTAGATTAAATGAAAACTTAGCTAATTTTAGTTTCAAAATTGTTCCCAGCAAAGTTACTAAAGTTGAAGGATGGTTAAAGAGAACTCGTTAGCTGCAAGCAAACTAGCCAACATATTAAGCCAGCAACACAACCATAACAACTTAAAGGTCTTCCAAAGTTAAAAAATATGCAATTTGGTAAGCAGATCTGCAGATCACCGCTCGGATCGGAATGCCTGGCGAGTAATGTTGAGATAGCATACTTATAGCTTAGTAAAGAATGGCAGAATAGACTTAGTTGCTTAAAAATCTTACAAGAATTTCCAAAAACAACGCATACTAGAGAGGGTAAAGTGATACAAGACATACAATATGTTTGATTTTAGAATCATTCGACACGTAGTTTTAGTGCGTGAAATCTCGAACTTTTATTGGTGCGAGTTAATTTATTTTTAAAAAGCGTTTGGAGTAATTCACAAGAGTAAAAAATCGCTTCAAAACTGTTTCATAATAAAAGCAAGTATGTTGCTTAGAATTGTAACATCTACTTAAGTAGTGCAAATGCATATATAGTTAATTTCGTATAATTGCAAATGAAAGTTTATAATTTCTGCGAAAATTATCTAAGTGACTTAAGCCACTTTATTTAAGATGTTGACGTAGCGTAGAATAATTTTGGGATATTCTGTACCAATTTTCTGCAAAACAATCCGTTGCTCAAACACTCCAAATTTTGCCAAATTTGATATAGTTCATCCAACATTATGCAGCACAGAAAAGCACTGCAAATCTTCTAGTAGCTTAAGGTTTCAACATAGGATTTCCACCAGCCCCTATCTCTAGCAATTGCGCGAAGCTCGTTAAACGATTTGCCACTGATCTTCTGCAAGTTCTTTGGGCTCGACCGCGTCGTCTCGTGCGCTGCGGGTTTCACTCCAGCGCGGCGTGTGGTATCTCATCATAGGCTTGCAAACAAACTTAATACAACCCTTTGCAATTGCATTTCAATTAAATTTCAATGCAAAATGTCTTTCTTCTGAAAGAAATTTGGTGAAACTGGGAAGTTTATAGGGCTTATATTATAAATTTTGCAAAAATAGTCGTCGCTTGAAAAGAAAATGTTTTTTTCCCATATTTCTTAATTAAATCCAAGCAAAATTGAGTATTTTTTTAGTTTAAGAAATATTTGCAAAATACTTTGCGGGTTTTTAGCTCACATAGACTTGGTCTATAAATTTTCAAAAGTTTTGCAGTTTGAGACTTACTCAAAATGCCAAAAGGCGGAAGTTGTTTGGCCATTGACCAGCTTTTTAGGCGTCTTCTTCACTCTGATGTCAGACGACAAGCTGCTGAGATGATGTTGCAACAACAACCACAACTACTACTACAACTACAACTTTGATTGATTGTTGCGCATCAAAGAGACATTTTGAAGGTTTGTGCAAACATTTTGCATGCGGGCGTTAATTTTGACAAATGGCAAATGACAATACATCAAAAAAATACATCTATAAGTTAAAGTGTGTCGTGCTGTCCAAATGTATTTGCAAGCATATTTAACTATTCGATCAGCTCTATGCCAGAGATACTTGTATCTTTCTAATAATTTGTCGAACAATTTGCCACTGGCTGCAGCAATTAAAACGAAATGGAAGTTTGCAAATTAAATACGATTTATGAATAAAGTAACTACAAATTCTTTACTTTCAAAATATTTTTTTAATAAAAATAATTAAGTTTCAACTAAAAAAAATCAGCAAGCATGAATGATGATAGCAAACAATTTTGCCAGACTGCATTCAAGCTGTGAGTTATTATGTATGTAAATAGAGAAAATGAATATATATTATAATAACTATCATGCAAAAAAAAAAAGAAAATTGAGTTTAATTGGGTAATGCCGACCTTATATTGTTGCTTAAATACTTTACAACGCAGCCACTATATGTTAGTATTGTCAAAGCAAACAGATTCAATCTTGATCAAATCTACGCTGCTTGGGTCATAAAGTGGTCGAGTTTACCCATAACTGATATAACTTACCTTTACTTCTAAGAAATATTTTAGTCTCAAAAGTAAAGATTTTAGCTCAATCTTAATATTTCGATCTTTAGGAAAATATTTGAAAACACGCAGTCAGCTTAAAGCAAAGAATTTCTTGGTCAAATCTACCCTGAATTGGTTAAGAACTAAACGGTCGAATTTGCCAATACAAGAAACTGCAGCAATTGGCTTTAATTCCAAAATTTAACTTTAATAACATATCTTATCTGCATCTTCATATGATCCAGCACATTCTGAGAGACTGTACATAGCTGAGAGACTCTATAGTGGGCTTCATTTTACTTGATTTTGATTGTGCCAATAATAAATTTATATACACTGAACATATAAGATCTACAACTATCTTTTAAATACAGCACAGATAACGCCCGAGTTGACAAATTGCCCGCATAGGATTGGAGTCAGTTTTTCGTATGATCCTGGCGATGCCGCTTTCTCCCCTTGCCACTCACATAATTTGCTATGGTCAGAAACATAGCTGGTTCACTACCCAATTTGTTATTGGGTATATCTTAAATATCTTAGATTTAATCGGTACTTATAAACTTGCAGTTCTTTTTAAATTAAATTATTCAATAAGAAATAAAAATTTTACTGCAGCGCGTGCTATTTTTAGTCTTCTACATTTAGCAAAGTAAACAATTTTGAGCTATATCTATGCCGAAACAGCCACAAAATGCGGCCAGATAATGTTGCATGCTAAGAGAAGCACGCTAATTTTCTGTTGAAGACTGTAAAACGAAATATTTTTGCAATATCAACAGCGGATTAAAGAATGTGTGAAGTTAGATCGAAGTTGCTGCATATACAGACGCTCTGCTCTCTGCGGCATTTACTGAAATTCTTTGCTGCAAATGCCTTGAAATAAGCGCTGGCCAAAGAGTGAATGCTTACTGCAAAATGCACATTTGTGCTATGGGATGGTATAATTATTAAAGGTGCAGACATTAGCTTGCGTATGGCAGCAAGAAGGAAATGCAGCATAAGTAGTTTGTGAGTGTGAACATTTCGACAATTAACGCTCGCATACAGTTGCACAGTATGACTGCATTGAAATATGAAGAGAGAGAGAGAGAGAGAGCGAGCTTTTAGATCGTTAGTCTATGACGCTACCTTTAATAATTATACCAGGGTCCATGGGTTGACTGGAGCTATGGGCTGACAGGGGCTACGGGTTCACTGGGGCTATGGGCTCACTGGAGTTTTGGGCTCACTAAAACTATGGGTTCACTGGGGCTATGGGCTCACTGGAGCTTTGGGCTCACTGAAGCTATGGGCTCACCCACCAAATACGCATCTGCAATACGTATATTTGCATATATTGCTGTGACATTGAAGAGTCAGTCCATGGATCAGCTGATCAACAATTGAGTTTCTCTGGCTGAAAGGAGACACAAAATCTTTGCCAGATACACACTAGAAGACTTTCAAACATTTTCTACAATGGAGCTGGTGTGATCTTCGACATAGACTCAAGTATGAACGAGCGCACTATTGTGTCAGTTTACCCAAAGAGATCTTGATCTGTTGATCAAATTGATTGCACAAAAGTCCATAGCCTAAGCCGTTCTATCACCATTATGACGATAATACGATCAAGCTAAACCGCGCCTATTTGAAGCTGCGCTCTTGCACTAGTCAGCTGCTTCCTGTTCAGTTTTATCCTATGCATTTTAGCTACAGTAAGTAATGCATATTCTGTTCATTTCAACAATTTAAGCTATTTTTGCGCTATTATTATTATTATTTTTATAATTATTACTTTTGTTGGTTTTTTTTTTCTAATGTCACGCAATGGCTGCGTTTTGCAGCTGGAACGTGTCATATTGAGGCTTTTGAGCGATTTAATTTTTTTTTTTATATATATTTATTGTTTGCACATTTTTTGTGTGAGCGTTTTTTTATTTTATTTTATTTATTTTTTTGTGATAAGAACAGCACCCTGTGTGTCTGTGTGTACAATAAACACATTTGTACTAAAAAGCAAGCATAAAAATACAGCAAGTTGAGTGCAAACATGCAAAGTGTGACTTTTGCTCGCTTACTAAAAATGTTTCCACTGATAAAACTGTAGCGTGAGGGGGTCAACGCAAGCGGCGCGTATAACGTTAATGCGCAAATTTTTGCAAAGTTTTTTTGTATTTTTTTTTTGCTTGGTGTGCGCCATATGTTTGCCAAACATGCCAAATTGCGTAATTATCAGTGAGTGTCTATATGTATGTATGAGATTATTATATGCGAAAGCAGCGGCACGTAGCTGAAGAGAGAACTCCAAAGAGAATTCGCAAATAGACAAAAGATCAAGAACGCACGCACACATAGACATGAGGCGCGCGCGCTCGCTCGCTCTTCAACTTGACTTTGAAACAAAAATAGGCAAAACGCCAGAGAGCGCGCAACAAAAATGTATTTTGGCAACATTGCCAAAAAAAAAATCACAAAAAATTTTGGCAACATGCGTGAGCGCGCTAAAGAGCGCAAGAGTGCGCGCACGCTTTATGCTTCATTGTGCGTGCGTGCGTGCGTCGCGTTCTCTTTTTGTTTGCCGGCACGCACTTTTTTGGCGTGCTCTCTCTGCCGTGTGGTTGTTGTTGTTGTTGCTAGTGTTGCTGCTGCGGCACAGTTCGTTGGCTTTTTGTGCGTGCTGCTTATTGTTGTTGTAACATTTTAGTGCGTGTCGTTGATCTTTTGAGCGGCAGCCGCGGCGGCGGCGACAGCGGCAGCACGCAGCAAGTAGCGGCTTTTTGTCGAGCGGGTTCAATGAACTTTTTTGCGTTGGCTCTCCTTGTTGTTGTTGTTGTCGTTGTTTTTGTTGTGCGAAAACTATTTGGCGCGGTGCGTTGTTGTTGTTGCTGTTACGCAGCGTGTAAGCAAAAGTTCAATAGACTCGCGAATTTTATTTGAATTTTTGTTTCTTTTTTGCATTTGCCTCTTTCTCTCTCTCTCGCGCTCACTCACTTATTTTTTATTGTCTTTTTTATGGATTCTACGCATATTGGATTGTATGCTGGTTTACAGCTTATTTCTTTGAAGCCGCTACTGTTGGCCAGCATTTAGCTATAGTTTAAACTTTATTTTAATTAATATTTTAACCATAACCAAGCAGTTAACTTAATTTTTAGTTAATTATTGTTTAATTGTTTTTATAATTAATTTAAATGGCGTGTAAAATGTTAAATTAATGCAAGCGCGCTTACACGTCTTCAAGCTTAATTCTGAAGAATTCTTTGCAAATAACAGCCTAATTCTGCTCAGTTTGACCATGCGCTGTTTGCTTTCAATTTATTTCAAAAATCAAAACTTAGTGCAGAATTATGTATTTTTTATTTTTTTAATTAAAATTATTATTCTAAAATATCCGCAAAGTGAAAACTTTAAAGTTTTTGTAGAGTTTTTGTATAGTATTCTATATAGGATTCTAGTAGAGATGCGCTATCTCACGCAAATGTTGCCAAACGTTGGATTAACAAGCTTTTTTGTTGGCCTTAAATTAAAAGAATAATTTAATTTTAAACTAGTTAATAACTAACTACGTCAGTTTGAAAGGCCGGTGGTTGAGTTGACTCGACTGGAAGCCTCGTATGTGCACCGACAGCTTATGCATGTTTTAACTTTAAACAATTAATAGTATTTATTGTTCCTATTATATATATTGGCATGCTCTGTAAAATAAATTATTAAAAACTTAGCCTATTGGTAAGTTTGCAGATTTCCCCATTGTTAGCTAAAAACGTTAACTCTATCCGACTCCAAATAGTCTTCGGCCGCACTCTGCGACTATTCCCAATGGAGTTCCATTCGAGAGCTACACGTGCTATATTTATATTGTCCCTACTGAGTGTGTTCCGATACATCTATATTTTCTAATCGATATGTCGCTTCTGATGCCCCTTTGCTTAGTAATCTCCCATAACCTCGCATTGGATATAGTTCTGGGCCAGAATACTCCAACAATGCGCCTTAGGCATCGGTTGACGAAATTCTGAAGTTTTCTTAAGATATTATATGTGGTTTGCCAGGTTTCACTTCCATTTATAAGAACGTTTTTGACACATGCATTAAATATTTTTAGTTTTTTTGACTTTCCTATAAAACTAAAACTTCCATTTAAAAGGCCGATGAGGTGACAACGCGCAACCTTCAAAGCAGAACGTAACTTCTAACGGGGTAGGATCTTCAAAACTAACTAAACAGTGGCTGTTGGTAGCATACCCCCCACTAAAGCGTAGATCGATGGTTCCATTCCTTTCGATTCCAAACATAAGCACTGGCTTTTGCCATTGGTTAGTTCAATTTTGCTACTTGCTAGCCATACTGCTGCACTAGTGCGGCTGGGTGAAATTGAACTGCCAACTTTTCGTTTTAGAGGGGAGTGCGCTGCCACTACTACTTTAGAAAATTGCATTATTATAATGACGAAATAGAGCATAAAATCCTAAACCTCGATAGCGTCAAATTTGTGGACTGGTGGTTCAATTTTGCGCTGCAGCACTGGACTATTTGCCTAGCACTGGCAAAGCTATCATATAGACGCTATTGGCCTAAGTAAGTCTCTCTTAATTAAAGACAGCGACGTTCGGATTTGGCTACAAACTAATTTAAGGCTTACTTCATTTTTTAATCTAAAGAAGCAAAGCTATGTTATCGATATACATTATAGACGAAAAGGCAACAACCTTAGTTCAGTTGTCGCGTCTTCGGAGCATTCTGACCAAAATTAAACCCAAAGCGCACATACGCACTCTGTCGCTTCCACAAGGCCTGGACTGAGGCAGTACGCTCATTATATATGTATTTCTCTTCCACTCTAGTTTTTCCGCTAAAAGGCTCTGTGTGTGATCTCTGCCACTTTAAACTCTTTTTTATACACAAAAAATGCATCGCAGTCATTTGTACTTATTTAAGTAAATCAAAATTCTGCTTAAATTTAAAAAAAATTGAAATTTTGCATAGTTATTTTTTATAAGAACTTTCATTATTGAAATTCGAAACTCTTTTAGCTTCAAAAAGCTATTTCACTCTCATGACATAGTCTATCGAAATTTTGATTGCTTTTTCTTCCATTTTTTTCTTTTTTCTTGTTTATGTTTGAGCAAAAGCCACATATTGAATGTTTTGCATTTAAACGATTTTTTTTTTAACAGCGCGTTTTTAAACTTTTTGATAAGTGATTATTAGCCACGTCTTCTGGGCCAAGCAGCAACTATTTAATCATAGCAAAAAGTAGCCTTTGGCCATATTACGAACCATTAATTTGATTTTCAGTCAAGCAGTAGCTAAATATCATTAAATTCTGGCTGGGAACTTACAAAGTGGATTGTGACATACTTTAACGAGCTTATTAATAGCCGCACGTCACTTTCGGTAGCCGGCAGAGATTAAGCATCAAAATATTAATTTTTTTTTTCGAAATTATAAGAAATTTCAATACTTTAATTTTGATAGTCAATATCGTTTAAGTCAGCCCAATTTGGTTCATTCAAAATTGAACAACATTTCTTGAAAGTTTTTAGAAATTGCTTTGTCTACAAATTTTTAATAATTATGCTAATATTAACAATAACTATACAAAGTTTATTATCTACCATAAAAACGTTACAATTTCATCTATTATTTATGCAACATATTATATGCCCATTTTATCAAACAAAATATCTGCGCAAAATGAAAGCTTTTTTTGGTTTGCTTAGATTTGTCTCTAAATTTAGTTATTATAAAAGTTTTTCTTTTCATGGCATTCTACAGTTTCATTAACAATAAAATATTTTTATATTTAAAAGGAATAAAATTAATTTAAAATGAAAATGTTATGCAGTTTTTAAATTTGGCGGTGCCAAAAAAAAAGATTTGCATAAAAGTTTGACATTTTTTGCTGTAGTTTATTTTTTATTTATTGAAATAAAGCTTCAAATTTGATGGGCGAATCTACTGGAGGTGCTTGTGGCTAGATATTAGCACTTTTAGATATCACAAATATGCCTCAACAATTGGAATCTTTCGCTAAACAGATGTTCGTGAATTTTTAAGACTTTCTAAGATTCTGTAAGATGACAAAAATAAGAAATGTAATTTTTCAGAATTAGAGAAAAATGTGTTGAAGTTTCTTTAATATTTTACAGAATGGATAGAAGTAGCAATTTGATGAGTTGGTAATTTTTGAGCTAGGAGACGTGTAGAACTACTACAGAGTATTAAGTGTTCTGCGGCCTAACTTTGCAATTTTTGCTGAATCTTGAGAAAGCAAAATAAAACATGCTTAATTCTATTACCTGTTTAAAGCTTTGAATTAAACAGTTGCAGACTTGATTTTTAAAAAGTGTTTATTATTAAAACACTTTCCTTCACAGAGCAGAACTTTTGCCAATTAATCAGGAATTCTGTAGTTTTGTTTTAAAAAATCTATTAATCGAAAGTGCAGTCTTCATACTTATTTTGATAATGCTTAAAAAGTGCTTGTATAATCAATATTTAATTAAGAAATACTCTCCTAATTAAAACATTTTGCTGATCCAAATTTTTTCCAAATATGACCAGAGTTAGAAAAATTAGCGTAAGGGAGAAAAATCTTTGGATTTGTAACTTAAAAAAAAAAGTAAAGCCTGCGATACGAGAATTTCAGATTAGCATAATTTTCTTGAACTACTTGAGCAGCATTGACATTATTTAATCTTAAATAATAAAACTTAAAAAAATTAAAAAATAGTTATGTAGAATGCAAAATAGCGTAAATTTTGAGCATATTTTGAATAAAAACAACAATGATAAAATACTCAGAGTATATATACGTCTGCCAGCAACTGCTTTTTGCAGCTGTTAAAAAATAATTTTAAAAAATTCTATAAAACAACTTTTTGTACAGGGTGACCAGAGTTTTGCAATAAAACGTTGAGAGCTTATTTTAAATAAATAATAATAATAATAATATGTTAAAAAAATGTATAAATTCAGTTAATTAATTTTATATTTCGGTTGTATTCGTTAGATATCAGCAGCACTAGAAAATTTGTTCACAGCTAAAACCATCATAGTTCAGTTTCTTTCAAGCCAAACAAAAAAAAAAAAAGTTTGCAAAAAATTTACATTTTACTTAAGACAGCTTGTTTTGTTTTTAATGACTTTGCTGCCACAAATTTGGTTTGTGGCAACACCAAAAGGCTCATTAGATATATAAAGTTACGAGCGTATGCTACAATAGTTTGGCCCACTATTATGTTTATTGTTATATTTAATTTTATTTTTGGACAGTCGTCACAAGAAAGTTACCCAAAAAAAAAAAAAATAATAGAAAATAAAACCGGAATTCATGTGAAATTTGAGGCGCTGCTGCGAATGTCACATAAAATGCAAATAAAATTTGCTATAAAATGCGAAAAGAAAAAAAAAAGTTGAAAAACAAAATGTTTGTCACCTTAAAGAGTGTCGTTAAAATTTCAGGCGCGTCAACTGGTTTGAAAGTGTGTTTGACCACACACAAAGCGTGTATCTTTTGCTGCAAAAAGAAATAAGTTTTAAAAAAATGCAATTTGAGTAGCAATGCGCAGTTGTCCTATGTATCTGAAACTATTTATCTAGCTAATGTCATTCGACAAATTTATGTGCGTGTAAGTAATTAGAGCAATATCAACAACAACAACAACAACAGCAAGAACAATAACGTCGCATAACTAAATTAACCTTGTTCTAAACATACATAGTTACAGTTACACATATGTATAATGTATATGAAATATTTGCGGCGGAAATGTACACACAAAAAAAAACCCCCCAATGCGATATATGCGCAGATATATTTGTATCTTTGTTTGTATCTTATGGGTCCTTGGTTATAATTAACTCACAATTGCACTCATACACACACACAGAGACACACACACAGACACGCGCATAGAAATTAAGTTGCTCGGCTTGGTTCACTTCGAACAGAACACGCAAACGTTAGACCCCCTTCAGGCTGCTCCACAGTTGTCGCTGCTGCTGCTGCTGCTCCACTATGCTGGTCACACTTTTTTTTCGGGCTGTCCAATGCGGCTTCATTGATTGAATGCAGCCAAAAGCAACAACTGCCACAATAAAAGCAGCAGCAACAAACAACAACAATGCAACGCTGTGTCTGACTTGCTGATCAGATTAATTGCCATTGGCACCTGGGCTGCCAGTACGTTCGTGCGTCCGTCAGTTCGTCAGCCAAATGCTAATTGCCAATGGCCAAAACAGAATAAACACAAAGACCAGCAAGGAGCAGCGTTGTAGTTGCAGTTGAAAATGAAGTTGGAGTCAGAGTCAGAGTCAAACACGCGGGTCAGCTTTTGGTCGCATGTCAATGTGCTGCTTGCTGTTGTTCTTGTCGTTGTTGTTGTTGTTGCAGTCAAAATTGCCATTAGTTTGACTATTAGTTAAAATACTTTGCATTACACGCACACACACACACACACACACACATAAATGCATATAGCTGCACACACCAGCACACCAGCTCACACGCACACAGTATGTCTCCTTTTCAATAAGCAGCAAACGACAACACGCATACGCAATGTGGGCTGCCATTATAATTACTATACTGCAAAATGCAACAATTACAATAAAATTTGATTTTTGTATTAGTTTGCTAAGCCGACTTTGGCATACACTGCAACAACAGCTCGTATACTCTTTTTATATATATGTGACACAGCAAACGGCAATACGTATACGCAACGTGAGCTGACATTAGAATTACAATGGTTCAAAATACTTGCAATAAATTGCAATAAATATTGATATTTGTTAGTTTTGTAGGTCGACAGTGGCATACACTGCTGCAGCAGCCTGTACGCTCATTATATTTATATGTAAGCAGCAAGCCACGCATCACGCATACGCAATGTGAGCGGCCATTGCAATCAATAGACTGCGCTTTATAATTATTATAAGTTAAATTAGTGTGATCAAGGATACACAAATCAAAAACCCCTAAACTCGAAAACTATCATTTTTTAAGCGCAGCATTTTACTACAATGGAAGAGTGGCATTGCTTTTCAACAGAGAAAGGGAAAGACTTAAAATCAAAATACTCTTTTTTAGCCACTTTGTTCTTAAGGCTCTACAGCTACAAATTCATTTCAAAGGTTTTTAGAGAGCGCAACAATGCACTAAATGAACTGATCATTCACAATCAAGTTTGTCTGACCTACGTGCCGGTGTACGAATGGCATGAAAGCGACGATAACAATCCCTTATGCCAAAACAGGGGCTGATCGACAGGTCACTGGTTCTACTGATTTCTTAAGCTCCACTAAATTGGATTGTCCAACTAAGCAAAGCTCAATAATTTATCACAGAGCTGGTAGACCGCATACCACTTAAAGAAGGTACACAGAAGTGGATATACACTCCCTACTGGAACGAGTTGAGAAATACATCCCAAAATAGAATACAAATATATATATATACGACCTATGTTATAATAGAGAAAATCATAACATTTCCAAATTAGCATAACTTTTAAGTTTCATATTAATTTGGCAAAATGTTCATTTTTTTAGATATAAAATGCGGCAGAATGAGATCGACTGCATTCGATTAATAACATTAATTGAGCCGTAAATTTACTTTTGAAATCATATTAGAGTTCCAGCATGATTTTTGTTCACTTTAAAAATAGAGAGAAAAAATTTAAAATAAACTATAGTTTGAGTTATATTTAAAATAAACAACAATTAAATGAAAAATATTTGTTAAAAAATAAAAATTATCAGAAATAGTAGAACAAGTAAATGCATTAAGTAAGTTTCTAATTAAATCCCTACCCATAAAAGACAACACTTTTGGGACTACAACTATAAACTGCAGGTGCTTGTTCATATCAAAAAGATAGATTAATTGAGATATTGCCACGCCCTTGAAGCGATGGAAAATTAGGGGAGTACATTTTTTTCTTTCTTTAATAATTAATCAATGCTTTATATTACTTACAAATTTGCGTAACGTCACGCCTTATGTAAGGTTCTTTGAAATGCAGTAGCTTCGTTATTAGAAAGATATACACAGCAAAGAGGATGCGTGTGACAACTTTTGTTGGCTGCCACCAAATGTTGCACATAACATGCTTTTTGTTGTTGCTATTTTAATTGTTATTATTATTTGAACGCTCAATTGCTGTTGTTGTTATTGTTGTTCCTGCTGCCGCGCTTGCTTAATTACAATGTAAGCCGAGAATGAAGCAGAAAAAGCATCAACAGCAGTAGCAGGGGGCAGAGTGGCGCAGCAAGTGGCAAGCAAAGCAACAACAAGAATGCAACTTAAAATGCGCAATAATTGACGCACGCAAAATGCAATTAAAGCAAAAACAAAAGGCACGCATGTGTAAGCGAGATGAAAAATGCCCGAGAGAGAGAGAAAGAGAGAGGGAGTGCGGCTGGTGGAGAGAGCCAACATGCGAGCCAGTGGAAGGGAGACAGCGCTAGGCCAAATCGACTGAATGTGCGACACGTGTGCGTGTTTTGTGGGCTACGATGGCGGGGTGGGGGTTCGGCTGGCTGAAGGGCTGCAATAATTGCGTTATAGTTTGTAGTTTTTTTTTTTTTTGCAACAACAAAACAATGCACTCACACGCACACACACACACACACACACGCACATTTTAGGGTGACCATGGGCAAACATGCGCAACCACAAGCCCCTCTCTCTCTGTCTGTCTCTCTAATGCACTCACTCACTCACGCTCTTTGTAACTTACAATCGCTTGCTTATGCTCTTAAGTGCATGCAGCATGCTCTCAAGCGCACACTTACATTCTCTTTGCATGCATTTCTGTTGCACTCTTTGCGGTCTCTTAGAGTTTTGAGCCGCTTTACACCCTCCCACTGCACTGCACTTTGCCACTTTTGTTTGCCTTTACCTCGCTTATTAATCACTTCCTTTTTGCGTTTTGCACGCGCACCAAATCTCAGCGTCACGCGTCAACTCTCTTACACGCTACACAGCCGCTCTCTCTCTCTCTCTCTCTCTCCCGCTCTCGTACTCTCTCACACTCACTCACTCTCTTGCTCTTACCCTTAGTGGTTGGGTTGGGGTGTTCAGGGAGGCGTCAGCTCGTGCATTTTATGCATTTTTCAGCGACACAACCTTGAAGTTTTTCGCATAAAATGCAAGTGAATGGGGCACAATATTTCCATATGTCAGACTTCTACTCTAAGTGAAGGGGTGCCGGTGTTGGACACTGTTTGTGGTCGCAATTTCATGGAACTAATGAAGGGTTACGTTTACATTGGACTACGGCATTTATGCCGACGGCATGAGCAAACAGTACAAAAATTCACAGTAAAAAATTAAAATTATTTGTTTTTATTTTTAAGGGTTTTTTTTTTGTAGTAACAATTAAAGCTTTGTTGCAACTTGCACAACATTTTTTAAGAAGATTTACATAGCTGCACTTCAAACTAAAAATGAAACAATATATAAATTTATTAATTTAGTAGGATAGTTGTACAGTTGATCTTATAATTAAACAATTGTAACATAAGCATATTTTAATTTAGAGCGAGGAAAATATAATAGAAAACTAATCCGTGTCCCTAGACTGATGGGTAAAATGTTTATTGAGACGCAACGTCTCACATCTGGAACTGCCAAGAAACCTGAATTTATAATGTAAAAGTAGGAAACAGAAAGTAAGAGGATGCAACGAAGTCCAGTTGAACTTATAATTATAAAACAATATAAAAATTAAGAAATATTAATTAAAAACGCGGAAATTATGATATAAGACCAATACGCGTCCATTATCGCATAGGTTAATTTTGTATAGATATGCACCATTTCATATCTGGGGCTGGCTAGGAACTTGCATTTGCAATATTAAAGTTGGCAGCAGAAACTAATATGAAAGATAAAAATTCCCTAGCGACAGCTGCCAAAAGATCACCGGGTGGGGGATTATAGTTCATGATTGGTCAAAGATGCTCAATTTGGCAAATCAAGATAAGTTAAGACAAAGAAAGAGATGATTGGTATAGACCGTTCGTTTGGGTCATTAGCCCGATTATGCGTCTTCGAGAAGTACTATTCTACGTAAGCGGAACAACCGTGTGTAATCGCAGTTTGTAGCCAATCAAGAACGATAAGCCAAATGATTGTGTCTGCAGGTCGTAACGGAAAAAGGTGAAATAGTGAATCAGTTCAGTAGATACGAAGGAAAAGCTGTATTGAGGCACTGAAAATCTGAAACCTAAATGAAAGCCAGTTTGAGCGCATTTTATAGGCAGCCTGTACACCGCACGCAGGTTTGGATGCATAAATATCACCCCTATTACCAAACTTTATGTATATATATATACGACGCCGAAAGGATCGTGCTAAGCATAAGGTGATCTACAAAATGGTAGTACTACGAAAGGTCGAAAATGACGGTTTACACTGAATGGAATGACAAAAGAAACTTTCAGCGCGAGTAAGAGCATGTTTCAGGATCATATAGAAAGCGCGATTTTATTAGGCGAAGAATAGGATGCAGTCGAATGTTAGAATCCCAATTGCATTCTTTACTTCTGCCACTTACAATATACACCTATACTATGTATGCTTTCCTTTCCGCGTCTAATACTTTAAATACAATAACTTTGACGATTATTTCTCTCATGGGAGAAATTTGGAGTCGCGAACTATATTTCATAGACATTTATCTAAAAACTATATCAATTGTTTCGACTCACGTAAAGATATCATTCTTTTTTTCTACATTTTTTTTTAATCAAATTACTATGCGCATAAAGAAGTACAGTACACTTTTTGATAGTACAAAATGAACATTTGTAAATATTTCAATCATTTTTTCGCCACAGCATTGTTGGAACATCAAATTAGCCGGCTCTTAAAACATCAGCCTCTATAAGTTATGACTCATAACTGCAAGCCCGTGTTGAACATCTTAATGTTGCTGCTTTAATGTCTTCATTGCGACTTTTATTCACTTTCAAGAATTTTGTAATTATTACCTTGCAATTACTAAACCACTTGAGCTTACATTGTAATCGCCATCTTAATTGCGAATTTCTCTCAGTGTAGCAGCAATGTGTGAATGTGCTCAGTGAGTAAGTGCTTCCGTACGGCGGTAAAAACGCATATTACGCATACGCTGCGTGTGCAACCGATGCATTAGTGCATACTAGATATATGTATGTTACATTTAGGTAGATTTAGTTATATGCTTATATGTATTTAGGTGTATATATGCGTGTGTATATATATGGCATAGTAGCATTAAAACTGTGCGTGTTTCATTCGGCAATTGGCTTTCAATATCGCAACCCACGCGCTATTACCGTTACTTAAGCTATTGTTGTTGTGATTGTTGTTGTTGCATGCATTTTATGCAATGTTGCATTTGTTGTTGCTGTTATTGTTGCTTCACTTATTTTTTAATCGAAAACGCGTGCTCAGTTGAGCATTCAATGCTTCAAAGTTGCACAGCAGCAGCAGCAGCAGCAAACAACAACACCTACAACACTAGCAACAACAACAAAAACAAGAATTGTCGGCACGCCTATCACTTCCAGTACCGCACCCAGTGCATCCCCCCCTTGTAGCACCGCTACACTCCACACACTCCACACACTCTACTGCTGTGGCGCCACTTTCATAACATGAGCACGCAGCTCACACGCCAAATGATTAGCGGCAATTATATAAAATTTATGTTGGCGTTGCTGCTGCCTCTTGGATACTCCGATATATGGATACTTAAACGTGAGACGTGCCGCATATGGCCAAAGATTGTACAATTTTTTTCAACTCGAAAAAAATATGCATTTTGAGATACATTTATATCTGACACACACAGCAACACACGCGCTTGATAAAGTGAATGTTGCATGCTTTCATTACAACTGATAACGAAAATTGATAACGAGAAGCATCGAGTTCTTTAAACAAAGCTAAATGTAAGCAAATAAAGTGAAGAAACGGCACGGCTAAAATGTCATTTTAATTTCCCCAAAAATATTGCAAAAACTTTCGGTTTGCTAAAATGTTGCAGCAGTTAGTGTTGCTTAGCTTGGATAACTTAAGAGAAGAATAAATTTAGGCACACAATGCCTCAAAAGCAAATCGGAAATAAAATATTTATGAAATTTCTTTCGTTTTCGTAATTAGGGGCCTGTGCCTTCTGCTTGCTTTGGACTCCAACTCATGTGCGTTGCACCTTGTTCTATAAAGATCGTATCAGCTGTGTAGACTGTAACTTTTTCACTATATCTAAACTATTGTTATTATATTTAAGCAAGAAATGATTTACACACATTTAGTACGGGGCCCAATAGACCCTTGGGGGTCGCAGTGCCGAAGGGCGTAGACCCAACCTTGTTCGTGCATATATTTAGTATAGAATTTCCCGATATTTTCAATAACTAAGAGACAATTTCGGGTCTCATTCATCTCTACGTAAATGATTAGAACGTGAACTTGGTACACTTTTTGGTTCACTTTCAATGTGATAACGACGTTACTGCTACTCTACGTTCAATCTTTTCGACGTTTAAAAATAAAAATAATAATTATCTGATCCTTAGCTAGAAGCAATCATATGCTAAACTTCAAATTCAATGTTCAAACGACGTTACTGTTGGCTAACGTCCAAACGTCTCAGCGTTTCAAAATCAAAGTAATCATAATCGGATCTTAAACTAGCATCTTCCAATATTCAAATACAATAAATATATAATTTTTTTATAATATTAATAAGCATCGAAGTGCGTAGAATTATCAATAGGGATACTATAAAGAGACATAAAATGCAAATGCTCTCAAATTCTCACTAGCTAATTTTCTGCAATTCATTTACTCTCCAATCAGTTCCTCAGTGTTCAGTGTTTTTGGTACAGTCCAACAACAACAGTTGTCTTTCGATATTTGACAGTCTGGCAACGTCATTTGTGCCATTAAATGTCACATGTGTATGACAACGGCAAAGACGATGCAGATGAAGACGACGTCAAAGATGAAGGCGACGTTGATGATAACGGCATTAGCGTTGCGAGCGTGCGAAACTTCATGAAGTTGGTTCCATTGCCCGTTTCGTTGTTCCCATAGTGCAGCACATACCCCGACTACCCGCTACTTAGCCACGCTCAACTGCAGCAACTGCAGAAAGACGCTCTTCAAATGAACAAAATTGATTTGTCACGCTGCGCATAAATTGCACATAATTATGTAAGGCGGCGGCAATGCTGTCATCGTCTTTGGACACTCTTAACTCTATGCGAAAGCTACAACAACAACAACAACAACAAGAATAAGCACAAGCTAAGTTGTTGTTGTTGATTCGCAGAATGTGGCAAACCGTTGGATTGCTTTGAATGTCACAAAGTTGCAACGTCGTCTGCTATTTACAACATTAACTTTGTTTTTCAATCAATAGCATAACATTGTCATATATTTTTTTCTTTTTTTTTGCAATGTTTTAATAAAGTTTTCTATTAATTTGTTATCTTTTGATAAAAAGAGTGTTAATAGCTTTAGAACGGGCTTATAACGTTAACAAATATGCAATTTGTTTAATCATCTTTAACGGCTTGCTTAGGCTTAAATAGTCTTAAGACTTTGCAGATGATTTACTTTTGTATCATTTGTTAAGCTCTCTATAGTTGAGTATTACATCATCTTTGAGCTGGTAAGCATTTTAGAGTCCTTATTACTTTTAACATTTTCTTTAGCTGCTTAGCCTTTCGCTTAAAGTCTTCTTGCATTCTATTATCTTTAATAATGTGATGAACAAATAAAATAAAGATTTGAAAAGCACAAAATGTGTTTTTATTTTATTTAAAGAAAAATTATTAAAAAACAACCAAAGATGTCAGCAATTATTTTTAAAAATTTGGAAATATTAAATATCATGCATAATTCAAGTTGACAATTATGTATCTTTCATAGCGCACATTCTTATATTATGCATATACGTTAAGATTGTCAATATGTTAACGAAATATAAGCAAAAACTGCCGGTATTACTTTTTTTGTTTATATTAAAACTTACTTAATTAGAACTTAATTATGCAAAGCTGCATTTTCAACTAACATTTAATTAATGGGCAAACGCACTGAAGGCAGCTACAGATACATGGCTCGACTTGGTACATATGTACTTAGCATATGAAATGTGTACGAAACAAACTCAACTGTATGTGAATTGAAATAAAACAAAAACGCATTGCGATTTTTATTTTTATTTATTTTGTTTTATTTTTTTTATATACTACATACCCTTGTGTGTATGGGTCTATGTATATAATTGTACATTTGGTTGTTGTTTATTTTTGTATATTCGCATTTTGCAAATTCAAGGCCAAGGCCAAAGTGAGCGTTGGCTGTATGCGCTGGGTCTCTGGGTCTCTACTTCATGCTCTCGCTGTCTCGCACTTCGCCTCTGATCGTCATCATGTCAAAACGCAATGGAATACAATAAGGTCTATAGATGCCAGTACAGTCGGTACTCATTGAACTTGACCAGTTCATGACTGCTCAAGCATTTTAAATGTTTTAAGCATTTTAGCCAAAGATGTTGCATTAATGTATTTTGTACTTTTTTTTAAATGTTAAAAATAAAAATAGGAAAACTTTAGAAAAATTATTTTCATTGTGAGAAAAAGTTCTAAATTTCTTAATATGGTACGAATATCGACTTGCTTCCATTGAGTACGAAACTTTGCCAACAAAAATTAAGAACAATTTTAGTTGATTATTATTATGTTAAAACCAAACTAAATAATATTTATTGATGTCTTTTAATTAAACAATTTGTTGTAGTCTTGAATTTCGTTAAAAAAAATCTCATTTCTGTCATAAACAAAATAAAAAAAATAACTATATTTTAAAAGCCACATACTACTGACGAAGCACGCTGAGCTTACAATTCTACAAGTCTGTTGAAAACACAAGTACATCCAAAAAGAAACAAACACGGATATATGAGAAGTAGCAGAATTTTGTAGAAAGTCAAGAATGTCGTTCAGAAGTAAATATTTATTACCAACGCAGCGGTTTTCAAACAATTTCGTTAAAAAAATTTGAATTCGCTGCGCGGTTCCACAAGCAATTTTAAAGCATTTCAAGTGTCGGATTTGGTTTAACTTGGAAAGTAACCAAAGAGTGATTTCATTTCACCAAACTTACGAAACGAATTCACAAGTTTTTACTGTAACCATATTTAGTTCAATTTAGCCAAATATGACGCCTGCTTTTTTTCAAGTGTAAGATCTGACGCGGCGCTTGGCGCTGTTCGGCGGAAGTAAATGCGACGACATATTGCAAAGAGAGAGAGAGAGAGTCAAAGAGCGAGAGAGAGGTAGCGAGAGCGACATGATTGTGAGCGACGCCGGGACAGCGGCAAATGCTTTGCTCTTGTTTGACAATGGAAGTGAATGTAAAGAACGCACTTATGTGTGTGTGTGTGCGTGTGTGTGTTTGTATCTGTGTGACTATGTCAGTGGCAGCTGCTGCTTGTTGGACCACGGCAGGGTATGCGAGGGGAAAATTTTTGTTTTTTTTTTTTGTAGCTGTCGGGCAGCCATTATGGCGCTTGATCAGTCCAAAGCTTTTGCCTTGCCGAAGGTTTGTTTTAATTGAAATTTTTTGCAGTTACGAAATCACTTTAATTAGCCGATATCTGTGTTTGCGTGCGCGTGTGTGTGTGTGTGTGTGAGTGCGAGTGTTTGCGTGCGTTAATTGCAGTTTCCAAAATTAGCAAATACACAGACATAGATCCCATGCTACACACACACACACATGCTCGTATGCCGAGTCATATTCATGGCTGCGTCGGCAATTTGCCTTTTAAAATAAAACAAAAACGCAAAAACAAAATAAAAGAAAAAATTCAAATAAAATAAAAAATCTTTTGATTGACAGCTGCCGTTTTTGGCTCTTTAGTTTTGATATTTAGTGTGTTTTATGCGCTAACAACCCTATGGCTTAGGGGAGCTGCTTTATGAGCAGCTTAGTATTTTGTTTAGAAAATTATATGAAATATATATATTTGAGGTTAATGTGTTACCTTTCGTAATATAAACGGTAACTTTAGTTAAATTTTATAAAATGAACAATACTATATTTAATACTAAATATTAATATAAGTTTAGAAAATCTAGCAATACTCTTAAAAGCCTAATTAATTTTTTTTAAGCATTTATTTACATAAAGCTTTTAATTTTTACATTTAATTTCATTTGCATACCGACAGATATCTTTTACAGCATTTTAACTGCTTTCTTGCGATTTGTCTAATACTTAAATAATTGCTGTAGATTTAAGAACTAAAAACTACTTCTTTCCACGGCCCACAAGTTAACTTCCAACTCATTTTATATTTTATTTAGTTATAATTTTTATTAAAAAGTCATATCTAGCTTTTCATGGTGTCAATTTGCGTGAGTCGTGCTGCTTCCGTCTCACGCAAGCGGAAATGCTACGGAAAATAAGTTGAAGGTCAGAAGCGTTGAGTCAGTTCCGTTCAACCAACATGTCAGTTTTTTTTATGAACTCGAGTTTTTGTTGCGGTTTTGCAAAAAGATAAACTAGAAGTGCTTTTGCATTGACTGATATTATTTGAAAAAGTAGATAAGATAAATAGAAATAAAGGACAACTCGAAGATTTTACAACTGTACGTAATTTTGAACTGCAGCTGTAATCCAGCAGCTGCATACAGAATGAACTTGGTTTTATAAGCAACAAATTTTGTTTGCTGCTGTAGTTCGATTTAAGTGAAGAAGACAGCTCTGTCCTGGTTGTGCGCATTCTAATATCTTGGAATATTTAGAAACGGCATCTAAGACAAGTTTTTAAGCAACTTGACTTCTTTTAAGGAATGAGATGATCGACTCAGTTAAGAGCCTACTTCTATTCTCAGGAACAAGGACCTAATAAATATCTCACAGACTGCTCTAACTCAGTTTCTGAGAACATTAAAAATGAACTAGTAGAAAGGGAGTGTTGGAAAAGAATTTTGTAATTAAAAAAAAATAACACGAACGTATTGAATTTTGGCTTTATAAGTTTCTAAAATACGCTCATCTGTCAAAAAACAATATTGATCAAATACAAATATAGCGAAAATTTGCTTTTTGGAAGCTTGAGATTGCTCTAACGAATATAGTTTGGATACCATAGAGATAGAGATAGAGATGACTCGTACAGATCGCTAAGTTGAAGAAAATGTGAATCATCTTCTTCTCATTATCTTAAAAGACGAAAAGGTCATAAAAAAAATTGTGTATTAAGATCGGGAAAGAGATGACAGAAATGACAAGATTCTTTTGATTTTTACAAAACACGATAACTGAACGAATTGATGTATATCTTTAAAAGTTGATACAGTTTGCTCAACTCCAAGAATACAACATTGGTCAATTGACAATATTTGCGCTATTTCCCAACTGAAAAGATAAAAATTTTATCAACTTTTTAAAGAGCTTTTGGGAAAACAGCTGCTTAAATGAAATGTTAACAAATTCAGAGATCTTGTCAAGTTTTTGAAAATTGCGATTAGGCAGAGAGATGACAAAATACTTTACATGAGTTAGCATTCATCTTTTAGAACATCAGTTTGGTTGCATATCGAAAGTTATGTTAGGTGTGGGAAGTACCAAGGCTGTATAAATGTTCAGAATGGTGAAGAATTTCTTCAGCTTCTAAAGTTTACAGGTAGCACCAAAAAATATGAGTTCAGATGATGGTTATGACAAGCTAAAGCTGATGGTCTTAGACGCTCAAACAACAGAAGTAGTTCAAATGCTGAGATAAAAAAACGAATATTCATTGCTCGTTGGATACGATTCATATAAATAGTCATTTGAAGCTTAGAAAGACTTATTTAAAAAACTGTGCAATGAAGTAGACTGTATCCGTGTTAGACGACGCAGAATTCGCAAAACGAGTATATTTATTATATTTTATTTAAATAAAAAACTTGTTTTTTTAACACAAAAATTTCGTACTTTCTCTAGTAGAAAAACTTTAAAATGAAAACTTCTGGACTTACCTTAAACTAAAACACTCGCCAGTCGGGCGTTACCCGTCCAGCAATCCATAAGTTTCAATTTTTTATTAATTGATTTGGGGCCGTCGTCGTGTTGGTTTTGTTTTGTTTGTTTGTTTGCTGTTGTTGTTAGTTATGGTTGGTTTTTTTTTTGTCTTCCCTTTTTTGTTGTTGGTTTAATTATTATTGGTAGCGGCTAATATAGCTTGAATTTTAGGTGACGATGTTGTTGTTGTTGTTCTTTTTTGCAGTTGTTGTTGTTGCTGTTTGCAGGATTTGCTTGCCTCTGTTGCGGCTCTGTGTCGCTTTCGTAGTGTTTTATATTTGGAGAGTTGAACTCTTTGTGTGGGTTTATTTTTTGTTATTAATCGATTTTCACTAGTTTTGGTATGAAGCAACTTTTGCGTTTTACAACACTTACTTTTAGTTTATTTTTACTGTCCGAAAATTGTACACAAAATTGAATTTCAAATATTTTTTATATAGTTTATTTCATTGTTCGAGAGAGTTGCCAAAAAATTGTTTTTTTTTTGTTTTGTTTTTCAGTGAATATTTTAATTAATTTTTTTTTTAGTTTGTTTAAGTTTTAATTTAATTGGTCCAGTTGGTTGCTAAGACTTTGTCAAGTATTTTGCCAAGTGTAGATGTGCGTGTGTGTGTGTGTGTGTGTCGGGCTGTTTGCATATATATATATGAATATATGTAATTGTATTTGTTTCGTTTTATGGTATTTGTAGCCAGAGATCGCTGCCGGAATTGTAGCGTGTTTGTTATATTCAAAGAGCTTCTTGTTGTTGCTTTTGTTTGGGATGTTGTTGTAGCTGTTCTTATTGTTGTTGTTGCTGTTTAGTTGTTTAGCAATTTGCCAAGATTTTGTAGATTTTTTAAGTTTTACACGCTTTCTTCTTTGTTGAAATTTGGAATTTTGAAGAATATGCTGCAAAGATAAAGGCGAAATATTTCGTTAAGTTGCGAAAGTTCATTTTAATACTCTATAAGTTTGTTTAAGTTGCTGTACTATTTGCTGTATACTCTATAAAGCAGTTGGTGCCATTTTAAACAGTTTTTAGATAGTTATTCTTCTAATGAACATTGTTTATTTTCGAAAATTTCGTTTGGTTTAAGAATCATTTTAAACCCAAAAAAAAATCGAAAATATTTTCTAGTGTCCGCCATTTTTGTCTGCGATTTAAAAAATAAGTTTGGCTGTAATCGATAACAATTGACAAATTCGTGCGATTCTTGTATTTCAGAAACCAAAATAGTCGCTTTTACCATTACTTACACTCTTTTTTCTTTTCTGTCTCTTTATTTACTTCAAAAAATCGATTTAATCGATTAATCGCATTATACATTGCTAAGCATAACGTCGACAAACTCAAGTAAGTGCTCAAAAAATAGGTATTTTCATAATTTTTATTCAGTCAAAACAACTTTTAATGCATTTTTAAATGGCGCAGCGCTTGAAAACAGCAGAAAAGTAGGCTATGGTTTATGTCAAAGTAACAACAACGCGTGCAACGATTTATACATATAAACAAAAGTACAGTCATAACTAACCTTACAAAAAAATGGCATAAAAGTTTCAAAAAGAAATCACACCAAAACAGTAGTACACAAATTTGCACAAAAACAGGTTTCACTGTATCTACTTAATGCATGCAACACTTGATGCAACATATTTTAAGTGCAAAACTTTCACTATTTTAATTACGTTTTATATTGCAAAGTCAGTACTGCAGCAGCAATGTGGCAAGCAAACTAAAAGTCAAAAGCAAAAAACAAACACAAATGTAAAACCAAAATACAAAAACAAGCGGCAAGCGGCAAGTGGCAAGTGGCAAACCAAAGCCAAAGTCAGTTGCAGCAGTTTTGTCTGGCTGTCTCGAAAAGTCTGCCAACTGTCTAGCGAAAGGCGTCTCTGGCAAAACCCCCTTGTGCAGTCAATGCCACCCCCTACGCTTTGTGGCATACAGTTTTAAGTGCAACACAAACACACACACACACACACACATGCATATGAGCAGCACACAGCTGCTGTATGTGTGTGTGCTGTATGCACATAAAATGTTTTGCCAAACTATATGAAAGTTTTCATTGTTGTTGGCACTACTTGCTGCAACATGTTGCACGCTTTAAGTAAACATTTGAATTATTAACACACACACACATACACACACGCTTTTAATTTTTGCCAACTTTCTGCGACAATGACGTCACCAAGCTGCAGCAAGTTATTTCTTTTATAATTGCAACATTTAAATCATAAGCACAGCAGCTACATCATCAGCCTCATCTTCAACGTTCTCTTCATCATCAGCTTCATCATCATCATTATTTTTATGCTCGTTTACCAACACTGTTATTAAGCAGCACAAGTTGGTTTGACATTGAAAAAGTTTTTGTTGCATAAGTAGGTTGCATGCCAGCAGCCAGCCTCTCGCTCGTCTCACTTCAGCTCACTGCCACTCTCGGCGTTCACTTATCAGGACAATAAGTCTGTAGTCTCGATTTAAGTTAAGATTTGTTGTGGAAAGAAACTTTCTTTTTATACTTAAAAGTTTATAAATAAGTTTTCAAAAAACTATATAGCTTTCTTTAAAAATAAGCCATCTCTTAGTTAGACTATTTCAATTTAAGAGCAATCAAATTAGAACATTTCTTAAGTATGAACTAAGTTGGCAAAAAAATAAGTACAAATTATATCTTTTCAAGAATCATTGCCAATTTTTTAGAAACCGCACAAGCAAAAGTATTAAGAGATATTTATTTGGCAATATCTATCATTTAGTTGCTAGCGATTGTAGTTTTCTCACAAACATTTAAAGACACTATTGGAGACTCGAGGCTTTCGAGATCTTTGTAGACCCTAAAGAGCACTTTTTCTTACTGCATATTTGTATTTTCAGTAAAGTTAGATACTTTGTGTATCTGAATGTATAAACTCTACAGCCTCAAACGCTTCATATATTAAAACGCTTGATATATTAAAAGGAAAAATGTTGTTGTGCTTTAGCAGAAGAAGTCGTCTCTCTTTAGAGGCCTTAGTTGTTTTCTTAAAACTTATTCTAGCTATGAACGCTTTAAACACTTTTGTGGTTTTTATTATTAGAAGAGACGACTATTTTTAAAGACTTAGATTATTTCGTTTAAGGCATCTTTGAAGATTTAAAAGATTAAAGCTTTTTAGGCCACATTTCCTTTTTTAAGCAAATGCCTATCTGGAATCCTTCTTAGTGCATAATTCTTTTTTCAGAAAAAGTCTTTTGTATATTGTACATCTGTCATAATTTGTAAGTTAAAATTGTATTAATTTCTGGTATTTCATACCTTAAAACTCTGCAATACATTCTGCGCAGAGTTGTGCCTACAATTCGTTGCCATCTATAAGATATGGATATATACTATCGCTTGGACATGTCTATTACAACTACAGCTGTCAATCCTGTCGCTAAATTCGAAAATCTTTTAAAGTTCCAACGCCGACTTATTAAAACTTCATAGTTTGCCTCGGCACCCTGCTGCATAAATATGCCTAAGCTGTCAGACAAATCTCATTGTTGCATGCCACAACATTAGCGCAACATGGTAACTCTTGTTCTAGTTTCTAGCCAAACTAATAACCTTAGCCTAGCTACAGCTCACACTAATCACTCTCGTTCGCCCTGGCTAGCATGCATCCCGATTTGATGCCAACGCAGTCTGGCCCTTGGTTTGTACCATGCCGGGGCATAGAATTGAATTGCGTTGTCTGCTGTAACTCAAGTCTGCCAAGTCTGGGTCTGGTCTTTATATTTGTTTTGGATTTGTGTGCTTAGCAGTCTAACCTACTGCTACCTGCTGCAACCACTTATGATGTTCAGAGGCCAAGAACTTGTCGATGCGCCAAGAACCAACAAGCCGGAGAATAGAGGACCACCACCTCCGCCCGGATCAAGCGCCACAAAGTGAAATGCAAAAGACAAAAAAAAAAAAAAACCTGCAGACAGTTAGGCAGACAGTTAAACCAATGCCAGACAGTTAACAGCTAGACAACTGTTGTCGGCAAGTCATTCAGTCATTTAGTCATTTAGTCATTCCGTCAGTTAGTCAGTTAGTCAGTCAGTTCGTTTCTCTGACTAAGAGATAGAGAGACAGACAGCCAGACATTGGTAAATACCAGCAACCTAACATAGAGAGTGGCTTGACTGAATGTCTGCTGTCCAAAATACCCCTTCTCCCAGTGACAGTAGTACCTCCCGTACCTCAGACTGAGACCCAGACCCAAACCCAAGCACACAAGGCTTGTCCAAGTCAACCCAAGCTCACGACGAATACGATGACGACAGGCTGCTTAAATGTCTGCACAGCTGTTTGCTGCATGTGTGAGTGTGAGTGTGTGTGTGTGCGTGTGTTGCATCAACAGTTGAAGTTGCAGCAAAATGCAATCGACATATTTTTTAATGTTCCACGTTGGCAGCGACAACAGACAGGACCTCAAAAATGAAAACTCCAAAACAAAAACAAAATAAAAAATGGCGAAATGACAATTTTGTAGCAAGCCGAATTAAGGATACTCTTTAGTCGCTATGATTATTTTGTAGATAGCAGCATAAGAGCGCGAATAAAATATATATTTGTCACAAATGAAGATTTTACAATAATTTTATCGAAATCGCGCGTATTTCTAGATAGATTTGGCATAAAAGTGCATAAAAGCGTCTCTTAAAAAAATGCATCTAAATCTTAACGCAGCACGTTTAGCTCAAAATAAGCGATAAGATTATGATACCAGATGATACCGCAGTATGATACTACACCATTTCGATGACAAGAACCATTTATTTTCTGATCATTTTTCGAGTTATTAACAAAGAAAAATTTTATTGCTGCGAAAATACGAAGCTACTTTGAATATCTGCCGATGTTTTTTATTTTATTTATAGAAATTAACAAATTTTAACTCTATGCTTTTAGATAAAAGATATAACCAAAGATAATTTAATATAAGCAAAAACTTATGCTTAGAGCTAAGAAGTGTATTCATTCATTTTTAAGAATATTTTAAACTTTATATTTGTTTTAAGTTTTTATAAAGAAAAACATTGTACAAAGAATTTTGGAATTAAAATGTCTCTTTGTCCATTCAAAGATTATTGTCTGCTATAAAATATTAAAAATACGTACCAATAAAAATAAAAGTTTTTGAATATAAATACAGAAAATATTAATATTTTAAGTAATTATAATTAAAATAAAATTTATTTCAACACATAAATAATTTTTTTTAGAAAAACTCAATATTATATTTTAAATATATTAGGTTAGGTTAGGCCGGCCCCCAGGGAAAAGAAAACTCACGTAGACCAGATTGATCCTTAGTAGATTTAAATATAATAAGCAAAAAACAAAACAATTAAAAAAATAAATAAAAAACTATAATTGCTTAATTTTTTTTGCAATAAGTACAACTTTTTTATTTTATTTATTTTTTTATGAAAGATTATATTTTAAAATAAAAAAAATTACATGTGTTTTATTTTTAAAAATAAAACAAATTTAAAAAAAATTTTCATTTAATTTGAAATATATAATATATTTTTTAATATATTTATGAATATTATATTTATTTTAAAAAAATAAAAATTTTAAAAATAAAGCAAAATAAACAAAAAATGTTGACTTAATTTACTTCCACTTAAAATGCATAATATATTTTTTTATATAAAAAAAATAAATAAAAACTATATTATTTACTTTAAATAAATAATATATTTTTTATTTATTTTAAATAAAAATATATTTTTAAAATTTTTTTACTGTTATAATATTGTATAATTATATTTCTTATAATAATTTTATTATTAAAAATTAGCAAATATATTTATTTCTGAAAATATTGTGGTTGATTTAAAAATTATTATAATAAAATACTCTTTTCGTAAAATTCAATTAATAATTCGTTCAACTAAGGCTTGACTGAAAACAAACAAAAAAACACAAAACTAAAAAAGTGCTAAATTTAAAAATTTATATAAAATAAATAGAAAATATACTTATACTTGATTTCTTAAAAAATTATAAAAAAAATTATATTAAAAAGAATAATAATAATAGTACTAAAAATGAAAATAATAATAATACAGATACTACAAATATTTTTTTGTCTTCTTTTTCATTTAAAAAATATATATAACAAAACAATTATAAAATTAAAATAATCTGTACTATACAAATTAAAACAAAATTATAGTAAAATCTTCCACAAAAAAAAAATTAAATTAAAAATGTCTGTCACAATTGCGCAACGTTACCGCCAAAGCCGAAGTGCCCAGCAAAACATTTATAGAGTATTCGAAAAAAAAGAAACCCCTTACAATCTTAACGACAAAAGTCGCGACGCAGGTGACTGTGGATATGTGAATAGCCTGTGTCTGTGTGAGAGTCCTGTCTGGCTGTGTGCGTGTTTGTATATAAAATGGAAGCTAGACATACAAGTGCAGTACATAAGGATATATATATATATATATATATAAATTTTGTTTTATTCCCGTCTTGCGTTTTAATTTCGTTTTCTTTTGTGCATATTTTCATTTATTTTTTTATCTCTACCGCAATGTAATGCCGCCTCGCTCACTCTCTTACTCGCTCTCTTTATATATATATTTCTCCTACTGTCTGGCCGACGTCTGTCCTCTGCCTTTCGCTTATCGATTGTGGCAGCCGTGCAACACCCCACGCTCGTCCCTGCGTAACTGCTCCTGTACAGCTGTGGGCCCACCTGTCTGTCTGTCTCGTCGTCTACTCGTCTCTGCGTCGCTGCCGCTCTACGTCTGCACGTTCGTCGGTTTGTCTGGCGTACACGGCTGTCGTCGAGTGCATTGCCTAGTTATGATAACGAAAATTATTGCAAAAGTAAGCACGTGGCTCTTTTGCGGCAAGAGCACGCAGGGACTACAAGGGCATCAAGGAACTGCAGTTGCCATGCGTGACATGCAATGTTGACAATAAATTTATACATAATGTTTTTAGTAACCGAACCATGCCCAATAACTGGGACGCGGCTGTAACTCAAGTTCTAGAACTAGAACCAAAACTCTGCACAGGCATAGATGTTGCTTAAGCTGCGATCCCGTCTGGTTTCAAGTGGCAGCAATTTTTCTTAAGAAACAACTGCAAGAGCGACAACAATAAATACTGCATAGCTTGGCATTTATTAGAAGCTCTTGCAATTTCTCAGAGTCAGAGTCTTTTATGACGACGCGTCGACCGACTTGTTGTCCGAATTCATAAGAATTTTTGAAATTTTAGAACCATACCACTTGCACAATGAAACAACTGTACGAACCAAGTTCCAATTGCATCATTGTCATAATTTGGTGGGATTGCTGGGATTAAATCTAAGCAGCCACAAACTTATGTTTCGAAGAGTGCAGTTGTTTTTTTTTAAGTATTTTGTAGATACAAATCTGGTAATCAGGGAAGTACATTTTCAGTTATCAAAATGTATTTTTCTTAAAAAAGTATAAAAGTTGGGAATGGGCAAGCATGTGTATTACCTTAAGTGATTTGCCGATTTTTAGGATGAATTTCGACAATCATCTGTAGAACGGAGCTCTAAAGCAATAACAGGTGAATTGATAAATCCTCGGCCTACCATATTTTTGTTGACAAAAAAAAAAGGAGACCTTGTTCCCTTCAAGGATAATACACTGAGTATAGCGACCCTCCAACTTTTCGATACCATTCTTGTAGTACGATTTCTACTTTGCTTTAAAATATACCTTAGTTTCGGCGATCACCTCTTTATTCGCCGAAAATATTTTCCCAGCGAGCATTATTTTGAAATCTGATAACAGGAAATAGTCGCTGGGGGCCAGATCTGGAGAATACGGTAGATGTGAAAGCATTTCGAAGCCCAATTCATGGATTTTTGCCATCGTTTTCGCTGATCGTCTTGGTAAAACACCACTTTCTTTTTTTCAAATGCGGCCGTTTTTTGGCGATTTCGTCCCTCAAACGGTTCACACATTCAGAAATTGGCTGTTTTTTATTCTTCTTATTCAAAGTTTACATGCCGCCATAAGAAATGGCGCACCCTCTATTTGTACATAATATCAAATAGGTCTATCATATAAAACTTTGCAGAATAAAAATAAATATTCAAAAAATTGCAACATTTCAGATGAAAAATCCCTTTTATTATGCGTATTATGGCAACTTCATTGAATCAAATGCCTAGAAGTAAGTTCCTCAGAGATTTCTTATATTGAACCAAATTTGGTTCAAAACTTTTTTCTGAGTTTGTTTTTTTTTTTTGTGTGCAGGATAGGATGTAGGTAGGTTCCATCGATCAAAAGATATTTAAAGAAGAAATATAAATGAAATTTATTGAAATGAGAAACAATAAAGATTTGTAGTTTTAAACGAACTAGTTCTTCGAACTTTAAGTTAAGTGCAGCATACAAAGTGACCAGATATTTTAAATATATTATGGAAATTTGCTGAATATTGTTGTAATAATTTAAATAAGTGAGATATACTAATAAAATCGAAATCTTAGGCATTTTGAAAAACAAAAATTGTTGAGATCTACAAGGGACATATAAGAAAATGCTGAAACTTGCAGCCATTTGAACTTTAACTGAATGATACTTTTTTTGATGATTGCTTTCATTATTACGATAGTTTCTTTACAATTTTATAAGGTTCGCTAATCTTTAGCTTGCTTAGAACTTTAAAATAGAGCTAAAATTTTAGAACCGAGAACTGAGAATGTTCATCCGCAAATAAGCTGACAGATACTTATGTTGTTTACAAATATATCTATGTATATATCTGGGTTGAAGACAACATTATGTTGAGAGTTATAAAAAATTATAAATAAAATGTCAACCACATACAAGCTGACAATGCGTTCCAGAAATTTAGTTTCCGAAACTATTTCAAGTCAATATTGCTTTAAATAAAAGCTGCAGCTACTCAAATATCTCGTTGCAGCTGGGGCATTTCGCTCTCCACCCAAAAAAGACCCAGTCTTCTTCACTTACAACTTGTGGTCTTTTGCTGGTTAGCGTACATTTTCATGCTCAAATGCATACACGGAGTGTCCAAGCGACTAACTGCCTGACGGCTGGACAAATTGTACGTCGGTGCGACAGAGCGACCGACGCACAGACTGGTTGACGGACAAACAACATTTATATAGCTACTGTAGAACCGTCGGCTTCGGCACAACAGCCTTAACCCGCCGCAGACACCTACAAACTGCTTTTTAGCGCGTCTGCAATATTTGCATAAATTATTGTACAACAAACAATAATTTTTTTTTCTTTTCGTAGCCCCCCCTCTCTCTGCCGCGCTGCGGATTGCATTTATTTTCCAGAAAATGACGTTGTGAAAAATGCAACAATAATTTGTTTTTTTCTTTTACTAAAAGTTTTTTGTTGCCGTCGTCGTATCAGTGACGGAATTCCTGGAAAAACACATAGGCAAAAAAAGAAAAAGAAAAATAAAAACTACGAAACATATCAGGGAGCTGGTGGAAATGCAACTTGTGGGCTACTACTGTTGCTCCAAAGTCTCGGTGTCAGCGTCAACGGCCCGTTGAATATAAAACCCATTTAAAAGTGTCAGCAATTCGAGGCGGGCGTAAGAACCTACGAAACGTACAACAGCAATATTTACCACGCAAATTTATAAACAAATTTGTCAGAAATAAAAACAAACAACAAGAAAAAAAAATTAAAAACAAGTAGAAAAAATCTGCGGTGCTTTTTCAAGTTATTTAGCTTAAATCAGCTCATTTGGCAAGCAACATCGATTTGTTATCCAAAGTAGCGCTGTAGGTTTTCAATAATGTGCATTGCCAGTGATCATGTTTCGAAGTTAAATCAAACCTACTAGAGACTACGAGATTCCGGTGCTACAAGACCAAATATGATGCAATTGACGCAAACTGGACTAGGCTACTCAATAAAATAGAGTTGCTGCATGGTATCCCTATTCGCAAACAGAATTGGCCCATCTGATTCAAAATTTTGCGTTAATTTTTTTTAAACTTTTTACGAACAAAACGGCGACAATAAAATAATCGCTTGAGACAACTGAAAATCGAATTGATGCCCAACTGCAGTTGACAAGTAAATGCCAAAGAATATGAATCGATTGAAAACATTATACAATAATCGTACATATCAATCTACATTATTGCAACAAAATATTTGTGGATTTCTGTTTACATCATGATTTTTAAATGATATTATCAATTTTTCAGCCGAATTGTGATTTTGATATAGAAAATACGGCATGCTGGTGGAACAAAAAAGGGTTTTCGAAGATGCAGAATTGAAAGCTATTAACCCAAGACGCATTCCAAGAGTAATTGACGGATTTATTGTAAGTGACTGGGCGTGTCAAAATTTCTCAAAGCAATGGGTAGGATTTAGCAGCAAGAACACTGGGTTGCGTATGCCTTGAAACCGAGAGATGTCGAAAGGTGATTGCTTGTAAGCAGTTTCTCCAAAGGCGAAATCGTAAGTGGCTGTTTCATTGTGCAAGTGGAAACTTACATTGCATAAGCATTCGCATTCAGAATTTGCCTAACCCGTTAAGATCACCAATTTGTATCGATTTAATCGATTTAATATCGAAATAATCTACAGCTTAAGTTAAACAATATACGTATTTTAACCAACTTTTTGCCATAAGCTTGAAGAATTTTAAATTGTTGACTAGAACCTCATATTTTTAGCTATATTTCTCAAAGAATATTGCGAAGTATCTTAAAGATACTTATACAGATACGCACACATACATGGACGCCCAGTTGAGCGCCACTTGAATGTTCTCACATGTGTGTGTGTGCGAGTGTGTGTGTGTGGATATGACTACTCATATACGTACGAGTGTTTTGATTTTGTATCCAAAGGCGCTCGAACACTTGAGCACGCATTTTAGGCGGCGGCGTTGCCACTTGGTCTTTTGTCATTTAAAATGCAACAAAATGCAATCGATATGTATACGCAGTGTTGCCAAAGCGCAAAAATGTAGAGCACACACACATGCATACAAACTTTTGTAATTAAAAGCTACTAATTTATGGAAGCAGAAAAAAATTGCAAAACCTACCAATTAGATTAAAAGAAAGCAGTTGTAAGGAGCAAACAAGCAGCCCAAGCAGCGCTGCCATATTATTCACAAACGCATTTTAGTGCGCGCCGACAAGTAGGCAACGCCAAACCAGTACCCCTTGGCATCCAAACGGGGCGGCAAAACTACAAAGCACGCAAACACGCACCAAAAAAACAGAAAGGAAAAAAAAATCCTGTAAGAAAAGAATAAGAGTAAAGAAAGCAAGCTCTAAACGCCCATGGAAAAACACAAAGAGCTGCAGGATAAGGACATAGCGGCGTCTAAGGGCGGACTGCGACGGATTTGCCGCTAACGTGATACCCTCATCAAATGCCAGTAATGCGACTGTGCTGGCTTTATGATAAGGCCAAATAATTATTTTGAAAATGTTATAAGCAGTTTAAGTGCAATATCTCTTGCAAGTCTCTTTGAAATTGGAAAGTTTTTGGAAATAAAAGTTTTTATTTCCAACTCTTTTCTAAATAGAAAAATATTTTAAATTGTTTTAAACACTGAAAACTTTTCTTAAAAATTACTATTTTCTTAAAAAAATTATAACTAAAATTCATTAAATATTTAATATAAACTTATTTTGCATATAGTTTTCAATTTACATAGAGCAAGTTAAAAACTATTTAAAAACTGAAGTACAAAATATTTATTTTTAATATTCTATATATTTATAAAATTTTACAAAAACCAATTAAATATTTTCAAAATAATTAAGTGTATTTTTTTAGACGTAAAAAACAGTGTATCAGACGGAATATGAAATTTAAACTGTTTACTGGTCAGTTTTTCTTTTAAAAAAATTATGATTAAAATGAAAAATAAAGTAAAAAAAATTGTATATAATATATTAATTATTCATATCTTAAGTGTTCATATCCTCAATATGCGATCACTGAACTTGAAGTATTTTTAAATATAAAACTATAAAAACTCATGCAAAAATTCATTTAGGGCCTAATTGAAGCTGATCTTTACAAAAAAATAAACTCTTTTCATTTTTTTGTAGCATTAATATTATTATTATTTGTAGTCAATTAACTTAATTAAAAACAAAATGTAACGTTTAAAAGCATTTCATAAAAAGTATAATTGTTGCGAGACTAACCACATTGTTTCCGCAACTAGTTTCATTTCGAACTTGGCTTTGTGCTTAATAGGCTCCATTATGTCCATTAAGTAGTGTATTATACAGTCACTATTTGCATAATATCAAGTTCTCGCTTGTTTTACATTGCATTTTCGCTTACTGTTTCCTTTTTTTTTGTATGCATTTTTTTTGAAGTGCACTTGACGCACTCATTTCGTACTTTTGAATACTGCCAAGCGACCGCGCGCGCAAAAACTTTGACGCAGAGGCCCTAAGAAAAACCCCTTTGATCCTGGCGCCGCCGCGACGCGACGCAACGTCGACGGTAACGCGACGACGCCACGCAGCTGCAGCTGCCACAGCTACACTAGCTACGGTGGCCACCTCCCTACATCTTCGTGTGTCTCCTGTTGCAGGCTCACGCAATTTTCACAGTAGCAACAAAAAAAAGCGCTAGGACCAAAAATAATACAAAAAAATGCTTAGCATCTGAGAAATGAACCGAACATGAAAGACTCTGCCTACTTTACTCCCGTAATGGGTCCGGAATTTTGTCTGAATTGACTTCCAAGTAAAGTACGAAAACGGAAACTTTTATCGATGGATTACTTGCTTAACCAGCAGTGTGAGTGTGTTGAAATCCTTCTGGGTGGACTCGCACCCAAAAACACTGCCAGTGTTTCACTTCACAGTTTAGAACTACTTGTAAACAATTAAGAAATTTCAGAATTTCGATATTGAAAATCCCAAAATAGGACATACGTCAAAGCTTTTATTGGATCTACAAGTAAGTTGGAAAACTTTGGTAAACTTAAATTACAAAACGAAGATTATGAAACATTAAAAAACTGTAGCTGTATTGAATGCACTGCGAGTTCCTAAAAATAAGTTTCTACGACGTATTCTAACAAATAGTTTCTGACCCCTAATCGTCCGTATTAACTCCATAACTCAAGAACGGACCAATTGGCTCTACTTCCATAAAATCCATCAACTCCATGTCCATTCCCATGAGTTTCACAACAACGTAAAAAATCATCCTGAATATTCTCTAAACCTTTGCTGCACTTCATGTAGCACAAGTTCTGTAAACTTTTAAATAATCTCAAGCCTTCTAGGCATATCTATATTACCCTTGAACCTAAAGGGTATACAAAAAATGACAAAGTAGCAAAAAACAACAACAAAAAAATCGTTAAAATAAAAAAAAACAGAAATTCCAACAAAGGATAAATTTGTGGAAAGTAGTGGAGGGGACTCATGCGTTTCTTCTAATGTAACTTTGCCCATCTTTTTGCAACAACAACAGAAATTGCAGCATGTTGACAAAGGCAACAATAAACTTAAGTAGCATCGTCGTTGTGCGGGGTGTGGACAGGGCGTTATATCTATGTGTGTGAGCGTACGTGCGTGTGTGTTTGTATGTGTGTGTGTGGCATGTTATGTGTAACGGATATCAAAAGTTACAGCCGCCCCCAACCCAAGCTTTGGCCGCCTCCTCCCCCCAAGCAGCCACACACGCAGACCTTAAGATAATGAAAGGTCGTCGAAGTGAAGCAAACGCAATGCAACATCTGTGGCAAAGCCCCTTGTCTTTGTGTGCGTGTGTATTGGGGGCGGGGACTTGAGCTGCGGTGCAACGTGCGTTGCCGCCATGTTGATTGTGACAGTAACATGCAACAGCACATACACACACACACACACACACACACACACGCTGCTATATATACATAGCGAGATATCAGGCACATACATAGACTGTGTGAACTTAGCTGTAATAAGCAGCTCACATAGAACAAACAATATATATAATATGTATTTAGTTAGATAGTCTAGTATATGCCACCTTATATACAGACTGTACCATGTCTACAGGTCTATTCAAGTGTTATGCGAAGCTAGCAACATCTTGGCAATAACAACAACAACACAGGCAACCAATACTTGACTCATCAAGAGCTCAACCTGAAACCATTCTATCTATAGCCAACTAGTAACATCTACAAAATTGCGCAATTGACTGACGAAAAATGAGAAAAAGAAAAGTAAAATAAAAACAAAACAAAAACCTTAAGACAAGCTTCATTAAGAATCAAGCTAATCATCAACCGAATTAGGTACATATAAGCATTTAAGGGGTGCAGCCCCCTGTTTGGTCTGTATGCGAGTAACAAACGTTGAACGAGTTATGCGTTCAAATCGTCTTTGCAAAATTTTTCACTTGCTGTTTTCGAACAAACCAAATATTTTCGAAAGCATTTCTAACTCAAGAGCGGCTCAATCGATTTTTTGCATTTATTAAGAGGGACGCCAGACTTAATACTTTGATTTTGTTAATTTTATAAAATTGATGGACTTATGAAATTAGTAAATATTTCGAATGGACAGGTGCATTTAAGGAATTTTACAAATTTAATTTTTCTAAATTTTATGAATTTTTTACATTTCATACAATTTTTTTTTCTTGAGTCTTATGCATTTGATGAGTTTTAGAAATTGCAGATTTTGTTGTGCGTTTTCAGAATATATGAAATTTTACAAATTACAAAATATTCTATAGATTTTATGAATCTTATGAATGTTATATCCCATCTTTAACATTACGATAATCGCATCACAAATAGAATGAAGCATAAGATTCGCATAGTTGTTTCTAAACTTATATTGATTTATGTTCTGACTAAATAACGATTCCTCAAAATTCTTCCTATGTATTAATAACAATTTTTACTTATGGTATGGTATATGATTATGCATATTTGAATTTTTGTTTCTGAAAAATGTATCTCTTCATATTAGGGAGTCATCGCTTAAAGAACGAATATTTGCATATATTTTCTACAACTTTCCAGAGTTGCTTATTTTGGAAATAACAACAAATCGATCGTTAAATCGTTAAAGTATTGCTTTTATTGGGTCAAGAACTAAGTTGGAAGATTTTGGTAAGCTTAAATTACGATATAAAGATTATTGTCACTTTGAAATTATTCTTTCAGATGACATTAGAGAAATAAAGTTGGTAGAATGAAATCATGGAGGGTATATATCGAAAAACATGGATTATGGATTTTATGAATTTGATAGATATAAATTTTATTTATTTTGTGAATTATATAATATTCATGAATATAATTAATTTTAAAAATTTAAAGAATTTTGTAAATTTGAAAAAGAATTAGCAAATATATAATATATTTTATGAAGCTTCTTATCAGAGCTCGCAAATAACTTAAAAACAAAGAAATTAAAAATCTCTGTATAGCTTTTAAACGTATCTTATCTCTACAACCTAAATTTGGCTGTATCTGCAACATTATTCATATTCTCATAACTCTTTAAAGAAATGCTATTGAATTGTATATATCATCTGCCGCAAATATCTTCCTACACCCAAAGTTCTCACTTTGCAGCATTGACTTCTTCTATTCCAAAATCGTAATGAAAAAGATGACGAAAAAAAGTTCTCTTTAAGCTACGGCATTACTTTGGCATCAACTTCATCATCACCATCAACTGCTGGCACTTGCCACTAACATTTGTTTGACTCTGTCTTTTGTCATCAAAGCCGCGCTGCCGTGCCACGCACAAGGTGCAAGCCACAGTCAGTGAGCACAACTCAAACAGAAACAACGCAGATGATGATGATGATGTTGATGATAATGTGGCAGATGATGAAGTTGATAAAGATGATAATGTTGACAATGCTGTTGGTGATGAGGTTGTTTTGTTGCTGACGTTGGGCGCATTGCCGCTGTCAAAGTCGATTTGTCTTGGTTGTCAGCAAAGGATTGCAGCAGCAGCATTGCACTGCCCTTCATCATGCTCGCTCTGCTCATGTTGCATGCCAACTTAGCATTTGGCTTTGAGTATGTCTATGTGCGTGTGTGTGTGTGTGTGTGGCATCCTTTTTAGCATTTCTAATTGTGCTTGCTTATGCCAAAATAAATTTCTGAAAATGTCATTTGCTGCAAGTTTCACATTATCGCCATTTGCATAGACATTTAACACGGCACGCGCAACTTAGCTGCCCCGCTTTGGGGCAGCCAGCTACTGCGTTGTTTTTGTGCCTCCAGCCAAACCGATTTGTTAACAAAATTGACAAAATGCGCATTTAAGCCAACTGCCAGCAGCAGCGTCTGCCACTTCAACACTTGACCAGTTGACCAGTTGACCGGTTGACCACTCAACCAACCAAGCAACCAACCAACCAACCAACCAACCAGTCACTCTGTCAGTTTTGCCATGGCAGATGCATCCGCGAGATACTATTCAGTTTCAGGAGCTGGGAACGCGCGCGACAAGTGCGCGAATGCCAAAAGACCCGAAATGAAATTAAAAAATAAAAATGAAAATAAAAGCGACAAAAGCAACAAATACAACAAGCAGCAGGACATGTGTCGTCTGTCTGGCCCAAAAACAGCGGCATAAATGATGGCGATAACGCCGGCTGCTGTTCCTCTCTGTCTCTCTGACGACACTATGTCTCTGCTTCGCACCTCTCGCCGCGTCTTGCCACCATGCCGGCCGGAGCTAATAAACTCGAATTGTATGCCAAACCGGCCGGAAGTGCGTGCAACGCGTTGTAAAAACCAACAACAACAATAACTAACTCGACAAATAAATGTCCAAAAAATGCAAAGACCCCGAAAAAAATAAAAAACGCAAGAGAAAAGTCTCAGCAGTTACGAACTTTGTATACCCTTAACTTTTAAATTTTCTGAATTACAGCAAAAGTTACTATTGTTTGATTTTAAGACTAGTAGATCTAGTATCCTACATAAGTAGAATATCTATGCAAACACTAGATAATCCAATTTTTCTGAACAAGTATTTAAAAAGAAATTAGTTGGACAGTTCATGATATAACTCTGCTGCTCAAGCATTCTATTCAAACATTCCCAAAATACAAAAGAAAAATAATAGTTAAAATACAGGTTTTTTCGAGTTCTTAGTCTATTGAGACTAATTCATGCATAACTCTTGAAGTTGGGCAGCTTAGCCTGTGACTGTGGCTCTGAAAAATATTGTCAAAGTCAAAAAGGTTTTTTTTTTTGCTTAAAGTAAAAATCGTATATTTCCAGCAGTAAGGTTTTCACTAAAATGAAATGGCTCTCGTATAGTTATTTCGCATTGAATAGTTATTTTCGATTCTTGATAGTGCCATCTATTTGGCGTATTCCAAAACCAGCCGACTTTGCTCTTTGACACTTTGTTTTCGACTTATCCAATATATTTATATAGTTGGGTACTATATCGGTTACAACACTTCAGAGTGGATTTTAAGCAAAACTAATTCGTAGATGATGGTCCTGTGTTAATAGCATAGTATGGAATTCTGTGGCAATTGGTTAAAGTCGTACGATACGACTGTAGGACTCTAAAATGACGGCAATTTGGAACATAATTAGGAAATCAGTTAGTAATAACAGCTGAGACTTAATCAAAGATCAGCAAAACGACAAGCACTATTATCCTCCAAGAAACTGCTACTGCGTTATATTTGTTTTTGTCGCCTGTTACTGACATTTTCCAAAATTCTCAAATACTCCTAATCCTTTTACTACAGTGTATCAAAATTAAATGTACTGCTTTTTTGCAGGTTTTCTTATTTTTTATATGTTTTTTTCGAAATTCCTTCTTTTTTTGTTGGTTTTTTTGCATTTGCAGCCAAAAAGTTGTCCCCCTGCTGATGAGCAGCGGGCACAGTCAGAAACAAGTGGCATTTGGGGTCGGCAGCGGTCGATCCGACCAAGCGTCGTATGGTCTCACGGTCGGATAGGCGTACGTACGTACGTACGTTCGGTCGTATTGTCGGTCTGGTCTGGTCTGTTCTATACACACCGTGCGCCCCTGCAGTTGCAGCTATTGCAAGTCCCTGACGCGACACAGTCAAGCAGAAACAGCAACAACCTCCCCCCAAAAAAACAACAACAACAAAAAGTGACAAAAAACGAAGAAGAATTGCCAAAAATTACCGAAAAATATATGCAATACATATATATACGAGGTATATATACTATATAAAGATATATGTACATATATATTTATATATAAAGTGGAGTGGTGACATGGTTAGGGAGTAACATCGTGCTGCTTGTCGGTTATCCTGTCGCGCGACGCCGCTGCCCCCGGCCTACAGCTCAACGCATTTAACCCTTTTCAGTTTTTGGAACACACACCACACACACACACACCGAGAGTTTTCATGAATGTGTTACAAAACAGCCGCGTACGGGTCGCACTGAGCCTTTGCGGTTCGTAACCGTAAGCCGAGCACGACGGGCAAGAGCGGCCAAACTCGCAGACAGCCCATGTTCTTTTACTTTTTTGCCATTCATAGACGATACTATATTGGTTTTTACTTTTATAATACTTTTTGTTAATTTTGTTATTGCCTAAAACTGCATACAAAATTTTTGGTGGGCTTATGCTGGATATGGGCTTAGTTTTGTTTGATTCGAGAAAAGTTTTTACTGTAATAGCGCCTAATGCTTAAAGATATAGAAAGAGGGTAAGTAAATGAAAACTGATGTTTCAAATGCTGCTTGCAGCAAAGAAATTTCAAGCGGTTGAGGCAAAATTGAACCCTGACGTCTATCCTCGACTGATCTTTGATTTCATAAATAAATTGCTACTGTTTTCTATAATCAGAATATAACAAAAACTTGACTATAGGTACATAAGGAATATACATATAGTAGTTAGCCAATTCCAAGAGCTTTATTTAATTTTGAATATAGAATGCATTTGTTTCCAAGGCAAAGACATCGATTTGGTTTGAATTCTTTTTCCCACGCGCGTTGGTATTATCTAAGTTGAGAAGTAGAAGTTACGCAGCTTATCGTTATCGTAATAAATGTTTTATACTGTTCGACACCTACAACTTCCAAACTATACATACATTTCTTTTTATTATTAACAACCCTCTGCTTCGGCGTTGACCATAAATATCAACCTCATACTCATATTCTTTATTACTTAATTCGTACTAGTTGCGCTTAAGTCATTTTTCTGTTACTTTTTGTGACTCTGTAGAACAAGCTTATATTTTCTCAAGTCATGCTTTCCCTAGTCATACTTTCTTACTGATTTTATTCAGCCCTCTCTTCAAAAAGTCTTAGAGAAGATTCATTTAGATCAATGGTTGAATATAAGATAATGGTTGGCCTGGAATGGAACTTGGTTCACACTGCGGTAACACAATGGAACAGTGTTCATCCTGTAGTAACACAATGGGCCTTCTTTTACGCCTCACTGGGTTGAACTTTAGATAAAGTAAATACACCAAGTCAATATATGCGGTATTAGCCTCATAAATCCAAAGACCAATTCCTCGCATTGGCCTAGCACTGACATCGCTAGCAAAAGTACGCTATTTGTTTAAGAAATTCTTTAATAATTAAAGACCCCGACGTGCGGAATCTTTAGGTCCCTGAGTGCACAATAGACCTACGGTTCACAATAATAGTTCCCCGATTTCTTCGAACAGTTTTTAAAAAGATTTTCCCATTTTTCCCGCATTTATAGTCAAGGGCAATATATTTCTAATTTTTAAAAGTCGATTTGAAGACGTAAAAATAATAAAATACGTTAACAATTGAAAAAAAGTGCTTTAAATTACCTTTACCTTACCTGGTTACCTTTACCCTGTAGCAATGTCACAACTCACTCAGGATTTTACAAATACAAGCAAAAATTTTTAGAACGATCTGCTTACCCTAACCCTCTATAATTTGTAGCAATCATGTTCAGTATTATCATCCAGTTCTCACATAATGAACTTCTGAGCTTTTCAGAAATACAAACTTAAAAATATTTAGAAGAATCTGGTTACCCTAACCCTTTATACTTTGTAGCAATCATGTGCAGTAGTATCATCATGTTCCCACATAAAGAACTTCTGAGGTTTTCGGGAATAAAAACTACAAATATTTGGAATTGATCTATTAGCGTGTCGCTGGTTACTTCTAGAGCAATTGTGTTTAGCATTATCAACAGCATATTCTCACTTAGAGAGAGAACTACAATACCTACAATTTTATAAATAAAAGAAATAATTCAATTGGAATTGGTCTTGAAATTCACTGATTACTTCTAAAATGTCTTTGGTGAACTTTGGCGAAACTTTGGTGGATTATAGCGCCTGCAAGCAACTCCATGCTCTATCAGCATTACAACATCCCACCAATCACCCTCAGTCGAATATGGTATTAGATTGGGCAAAACTTGAGATAAACTGCAAACGAAGTAAATAAAAATGATGATGTTGAACTGAAGAATTGAGCCAGAGTATTGGGGAGTGCTTTGGATAAACAGTGTTGACAAATTAAAGAAAGCTCGGCATTCATAAGCTGGCATAATTTGGCATAAACTGTATAAGTTGCAACTTAGTGGAGAAGTTAACCCATTCTTTTGAAAAAATCAATATATATGCGGCATAAAGACAGACAGAGAAACCCCCTAGACTATAAGTATTTGAATTTAATGCAGAAATACACCTAATTTTATTTTAACATTTAAAGTTAAGCCATTCTCAAATAAATAACGTATAGCCACTATCAGCCCGCGTAATAAAAATCAGCATTATTATCCGTATATTAAATAACCGCAAAATCTATTCGAAATTTAAGCTTCATAATATCTCTCTCTTAAAAAAGAAAAGCAGCAAAAGCAGCTATTAAGCAAGTTACTACGAAAAAAAAATTCAATGAAAACGAGACATGCTACACACAGATACACCAACACACTCACTCATATCATACTCTTACTCTCTCACTCTCTTCATACATTGTAAAAGGAAAAGGGGACTCCCACCCCTGCTTGAATGCACTTGAATGTGTTGCTGCTGTTGCTGCTGCTGTTGCTGTTGATGATGATGGTCTGTTGCTGTGGCCCCTTGTGCAGTCAGCGGCAACGCATTGCCAAAAAATAATATAAAAAAAAAATTATATATATGTATAGTATATATATATATATATATATATATATATATATATATATATATATATATAAAGTATATATAAATATATATGTACGAAAAAAATGAAGCAGCAAAGCAAGCGAAAAGCACGAAAACGAACTTCCACACAAAATTGGGACAAAACAAAAGTTTCAACAAAATGCAGCAGCGGCAGAGACTGCAGCGGCAGTGACGACAGCAGCGACGCTGACTGTGAATGGTGTTGATATTCTCATGGTGGCACAGGAGTTGGCTGTTGTTCTTGTTGTTGTTGTTTTTTTGGTGGTTAAAATATGCTGCACGCCAAAGATCAGCTCGCGGAATTTTGATACTCTAACCAAACCAAGTATTAGCTTGAGAAATGTGTGGAAAGTGGGGCAAACGCGACAGTGTTTACAACAAGCAGCTTTCAATGGTTTTTTATAATTAAAACCGTAAAGCAAACCAATACAAATAAAATACATTTGTTATGTGGGGCAAAGGCGACAGTGTGGTTTAAAATCCTCAGCCAAATGGGCCTGCAGCTTGAGCAAAAATACGCCAGCAAGCTAAAGTGCGCTGAAAATTATTATTATTATTTTTTTTGGATCCATATGAAAAACAGCTTTAGTAGTGCAAATGCGACCCCCATCAATACAACATTCGCTTAACTTATATTGGAAAATACGTACAACTGTTAATGCACTACGGCTAGTAAAGAGGTTTTCTTTCGCTTTTCCATTATTAGAGAAACACTTTTTAATGAAGTATTCAAAACATTCAGCTGTCGTGTTTGGCCCACAATTTTCAAAAATCGGACATGCCTTAGCAAGAAAAAATGTACAGCAAAAACTAGTTTTTCTATGAAATTGTGGCGAAACGTCAGCTTTGATTTAGCATATCGAAAAAGGTTTATAGGATGTTTAACACTAGGTCGGATTTGCCCCACCAAAAGCAGATATGCTTATAAAAAGCAAAAATAATGTTTAAGCTGCTGCAGAGCTATATGTATTTAATTGACAGCAAATTTCTTGGCAAAGATAAGTATATGCTGGGTCGCACTTACCAAAACATAGCTCAAATCCAGTACAGTTGAACCACTTCAGCACTATTTGTGTTTATTTGACCTGCCAGGCTTTACTATAAACTTGCACTTACTGCAAGATAACTCAAATGTTAAACAACTTCTAACAAGAGAATGATAGATGTTACCAGTAGGTGGGACTTATCCAAACTTTTGGCACACATGCTTTCCTAGACAATTTTAACCACGCCAATGATTAAGCACCACATGCTTGCCCCAACTTTTTTGGCAGCTTTTATTCAACATCGCCTTAGACAAAAGTTAGAGCATACAAACGTTGCTACTCTTTGTTAAGATTTTCACTGGCTCTCATTGGAGTTGCATTTACCGCTTTCTTTTGTTTTTACAGTTTTACATTTGGTTTTATTTTGGACAGCGTCGTCCTCGTCGTAGTCGTTGTTGGTTTCGTCCTGACGTCGACGCCGATGACGCTGGCGGCATCTTCGTTTTATTTTATGCAACACATATATATATGTACATATGTGTTTGTATGTAATTCGTCGCCTTCTACTCCGCTAGCTTCCTCCTTACTTTTTTTTTTTATTTTTAATGCTTCTTTTTTGGCAATAAGCTTTTGCCAATGCCGCAGGGTTGTAGGTATTTGCATTAGCGCTGCCGCGTTGAAGGGGCGCAAGTTTTTTGGCATTTTTTTTATACTTTTACTTTTTTTTCGCAATAATTTTATACCCTCATCATGATGGGCCTGCTCAGTCGCCTGGGTAAGCCAGCGTAGGGCTTGTAGTAAGAGGTTTAGCGTTTGGTGAGTAGGTCTCTGTGGAGTGGTGTTGAAGGGAAATGGGGTAGTGCATTTGTGCCTGGCATGTACGTCGTCTTTGAAGCGTTGTAATGTTGTGCATTGGGGTTGTCCCTACAAGCGCCAAGTTCTGCCACGCAGTGCAACGACATAGTGTGTGGGTTGATGTTGGCCATAATTTTGGGCATAAGATAAGTTTTTGGCGAGACTGTGGCATAATATAATCAATGATAACCCAGTAGGACTTGGGCAATATACTTTAATTTGTAAGGTTTTTAGAAATAAGTACTTGGAAAAAGATGCAAATATGATGCAGGCAGTGGCAGAACATGAATAGTAAAATAGTCTGAGTTGCTTATGAATAGCTTTTAGTATTTTTTCAAATGCCAGCTGTTTTCGAGTAGAAAAACAATTTTTCGCTGACGCTATCAAGCTTCGTGGGAAAGTATTTTTTTTTAATTCTACAAAGTACTAGTAAATGTGTCAGCCATTATAACTTTGACTCTTATATTCAAGCAGAGAACAAGATTTTTATGCCAGAGGAAGTTTTGGGAAATCTTTGAAAAGATATTTTCTTATAAAATCCAATGCAAAAGATGGAATATATATTAAATAAATAATAATAAAATAAAATTGTAAAATATAAATTTTTTTTTTCCATCACATAAAATGATATATTGTTTACTTCTAGAGCCCAATCAATAGTCTTTAAATGTTGAATTTATATAAAATTATTTTCAAAAAATGTATCTCATTAAGTAACTTTGTAACATTATATAAAAAATATTTATTTTTTAAGATGTTATAACAATATAATTTAATTCTGTAGCCTTAAAATTTTTGACGTATTTAATATAAGCTTACAAATATTGAAGTGTAAAATATAGAAATAATTAAAAAAATTTTTAAATATTTATTTTAGTAAATTTAAATTATAAAAAAACTATTTTTTTCTCTAATAATCATTTTAAAAATTTTCTTTTTAGATATATTGTTAAAATTTTTTTAAAAATATTATTTTAAAAAATTTTTTTGCAAAATTGTTCATTTTTAATTTAAAATTATGTACTTTATTTTATTACAACTTAAAATTAATTGTTTGCCCTCACCTGTTTTTTAGCGAAAGAGTACTCAAATTTGCTATGCTCAACATCCCTTTCCCAATCCTATTAGAAATCAAGCATCATAAAGTATTCCTTTCAAAATCGCTGAGTACATTCTTAGTGTACACTTCGCAAATTAAATATAATTACTTAAAAAACCAACACACACGCGCTTAAGTAAAAAAAAACAAAAACTGACACCAAGCCAATGACATTTTACACGCTTTATGAGTTCTGCGCCTTGTAACAAATTAGTTTTTGAGTGAATACCCTTAACTAGATCTTTAGTACATGCTTGCCAGTGTTGGGCAAACACATTTGCTGAATGAATAATGTCTCATTGCCTGTCATTATTGTTGCCACTTGCTGCCGCTGCCGCTGCTGCTGCACAGGCGGCTGCTGTTGCATGTTTGTCGGCATTTGTATGTCTGTGTGTCACACTTGCAACACCGAAACTCAATTGGCAGGCAACATGTGCGTGTTACAGACCTCACCGGCTTGATACCCCAAGCCAGCCAGCTCTATCTATCAGACCGCATTATCTGTGAGTTTTGTCAGTGTTGCCATATATATATTGATATTATTTCATATTTTCGGCCAAATTACGTTCCTTACGAATCCAAAGCGTACGTGCAATAATGCAATTTTTTAACTGGCCAACGCAGCACGCGGCACAACCCTCGTCATGTTGAGCGTTGTTGCATGCACCACAAGCGACCCTAAGCCCCAGACCCAATAACTAAACCAACTTAAGCAGCCTAGGCTGGCAGTTTAACTAACCAGCCAAACCTTAGCTACCCTGCCTGCTTGCCACATGCAACCACATGAGGAAGCAACGAGCCATGGCCGTTTCCAAACATTTTTTCTGGTCTGCACTGGGTCTGCGTCTGACTTTGACTTCGTCATCAGCTTCTTCATTGCTGTCTGTGAGTGCGAGTTGCTGCCCCCGTTTGCGCGTTGCAGCGCACCTGTGTGTGTGTGTGTGTGTGTGTGTGCAGCAAGTCGAGCCCCTACCCAAAAAATATAGGAATAAAAAAAAATAAATAAAAAAGCCAAAAGGTCTGCCGCCATCGTGTTTACTATTTGCTGTTTGTTTTCGTTGATTATCTTTGGCGTATTTAGAGCGTAAAGCGTAGTCAGACAAAAACACAATTTTCGCAAATGATAATGATGACGACGCTGACGCTGACGCTGAGAACAACCCGTCCAGCGTCAAGGACTGTTGCCCTTATTGTATCCTATAAAATTATTTCACTTTATGAGCTGGCCAACAAACGAGTAGCAACAATTTGCGTTAAACGACAATGCGAACAATCGCTCTAGTTGTCTTAAACGAATTCGAAAAATTTTATGTGAATTCGTTATGAAGCCGAAGAAGAAGTTAATATTTAAGCGTTCTGTAGTCGTGAAGCGGAGATATTATAAAAATGTGCAATTTTGGAAGCAATTCTTAAAACTATCAGTATCCCAAAAATGTAGTACAATTTCCGTGATCTTTAGGCATTGAAAATTTGTATTTTTAAAAGCAATAGATTCGAAAATCACTGATAATCACTCACCTTAATGCATATAGAGCTTTTCTTCGAGAAAGCCATAAGTACCTCTCGAAAACCCAATATTTGTGTACTAAAAACAATTCCAAATATAAACATATTTGGAATATGTAACTCTTTTCTTCAAAACGCACTCGAAACAAGTATTTGGCAAATTTGCTGTTGTAGAAGGTGGGTCAACTGCTTGTTGGTTTGCTTGTTAAACACTCTCGACTGGGAATATGAACTTCCAATGTGGATGGTCATACGAAAGAAACAGTCGTCCCATGCGCTTCGAAACGGTTCATTTTACATTAAAAGGAAAGAAATATTCACTCTATACGTTGATAAATACTTTTAGGTCATGGGTTGGATTGCAAAAATTCTTTGGAAAAAAATCAAATAAAATAGCAATTAATGAAATCAACCACAAAAAATATACTCTATTCCATTACAAATTCTTACTGCATTTTTAATATATTTTTTTTATTGTATTTAATAAGCAAATCAACAAAAGACCCACCAGTTATAATTAATATTGTTGTTTTCCCAAAATATTTCTTAAAATTTAAAAGAGAATAAATTAAATTTGTAAAAAATATCTGCAACTTATTTGTATTTTATAATCAAATGGCCCACCATATATAATTATTTTTGATGTTTTAAAATATTTAAAAACTATGCAACTTTTTTGTATTTTTGTATCATCAACAAATGACCCACCCTATATAAACAAAAACTTTACCCCAAATTTGATATTTAGTTTGTATTTCATAATTACTTTTCGAAATATCTTGATTAAAAAGTGCTAGAAAATATGCAAAAACGATATGGGATTAGTTTACAATTCAACGAATGACACACCCTATATGTGTAACTAAATCCAAATTGTGTTAGCTTCACAACGCTTATCATCAAAAGATGCAGAAAGAGAGAAGAGACAGAGATCTTCATGCTTGTCATTTATTTTATAAACTCGCAGATCATTATTTTATAAGCCAAAGAAAAAGAGGTGCAAACGAGGACTTACGCTAAAGAGGCGCTAAACGCCGAAAATATGTTGAAAAATATTTTGCATTTTAATAATTTCACTTAAATAAAAAATAAAAACACTGAAAATGTTTCACGAATTCTGCAAATATGCTCAATGAATGCGCGCTGCGCTTGTCATTGCCAGCCTAAAGTTCAAGTTCATTTGGAAGTAATTGCCAGCTGGATATGAGAAATGCCATAAATGCCAAAAGAATTATATAATAAAAGAGCGGCAAAAACAGAATAAGAACAAAAAGAAAAAAAGGAAAAATAAATGCCACTGCAGTGTTGCAGCCGCATTTACAGATGCAGATACATTTACAGATACTGCTACCAGCTGCAGCTGAAGCTGTGGCAAGTGCGAAAAAAGGGCAGCCCAGCGTTTAAGTTGATGAAACTCGAGACCTGCAACTTGCCACAGACCAACAAAAGATAAGCAAAACGTAGCCAGAAAACATATATACAGGTTAAGGATGCCGCTGCAGAACAAAACAAAACGAGAAACATTTGCAGCTAGCGGCCGAGCGGCAAGTATTGCAGCACGCTCCACATATGCAGCAAGTCCCCCTACCGTCAACCGCTGCGCGCAACACAGCCATGGATGCTGCGCGCCTGCGCATTGCGGTAGCATTGATTTAATCATCATCAATTATATGCAACAGCAAGTTAATATAATAAAAGCAACAACAACGACACAGTGAGCACTGTGCAACAGCTTCCCTGTGCCGCACCGCTTCACCATTTGGACACCCCATTTGCATGCATCTTTGCCAGACCTCACGGACTGCGCGGACATACAACTACTTCGGATTGCCAGTTTGGCGCTTAAATGCAATTAACATAATGACAAGCAACACTTGTGCGCATGCGCATTTCACTTTGGATCCGTTGTGCTCCATGCTCCGCTCCCCGCTCGCTGCCAGTGTAGCATCCTTCTCGCTCCCCCTGCCTACTTTGCAATAGCAAGTTCACGCTGGCAATACTTGTGGCTATCCCACCCATGCGTTATATGCTGCTGACCATGTGTGTTTGTTGCATGCTGTCAATAGTCCAGATAATTATATCATAATTGATCTTCGCCGCTCTCTTACAACTCACTCTCTTTCTCTCTGCAGCACTACGTCTCTTACAGCTTCTAGGCTAAACCGGTAGGCACGCTTCTGCAGCTGCAGCCAGCCAGCCAGCCAGCCAGCCTGCCAGCCAGCCTGCTGTGTGGAGTTCAGTTGACACTTGGTCATCTGTTGGACAACATTAGATTGTAGCTGCTACGTAGGCGTTGCTTGCACTTGGCAAAAATATTTTAATGCCCATTTTCAAATAGCATACAATTAGTTAGATAATAACAAGAAGAATGTTTTATTGATGGTGCGCTCTTTGAAGAATTGATCAGCCTTAAGTTGCTGTGGAATTTTTGTAAAACTAATCGATTTTGTTTGAAGCCAACAGCAGAGTTGTCACTACATTCACATCATCTTTGAAATCTGCTACATCAACTGAAATCGTTTAGACAGTGAGCAACTAGCTTTAATTTTTAGAATTTCCAAATAAAAATCGTTGTCTATGAAAGAAATTGCTACGCGGATTTTTTGGAAAAGTCTTTAAATGCATATGACGGCAGGCTGCACACATATTGTAGGCAGTTGGAGAAGTTTATTGACATGCGCTTTTAGAAGAATTGTTCAGCCAAAGTTTTTATAGAATTTTTTGTCGAACTAATAATAAGTTACTACATTCACTGGGAGGCCAAGATTCAACTAGGATCGTCGCGCCACTAATGATGATAAGATTCACATAAACTCTGAAATCTTCTTCTCTATCTGAAATCGCTAAGAAATCCAAACATTGGCGGCTACACTGCAAGCAAGCAGGCTGTGAAGACCTTTCTCTACTTGTAACCAAAACAAACAGGCTGTGAACTAGCTAGTTTTAATCACTATGACTTAGTACAACGGCAGCGACTGTACTTTTTAAAAGCAATAAACGTCAGGCAATATTTCTAATATAGAGAAGAAAGCAGGAGCAAAGTTACATAGTTGTGAGGAAATTAAGCTTTTATTTAGTTTTATTATAGTGATGACTGTACTTTTTTTGTGTAAAATCGTAAAAAAAAATACATTACTAAAAACGGCACAGAAAGCTAGTTCTAAAAAAAGTAACAAAAAAAAACAACTTGCTGCTTCTATACTTGAGCAACATTAACCAAAGACTTCGATTTACCATAGTCCAGACTCAAGGGAGACCTATAAAAAAAACACCCAAAGAGATATATGAGGAGCAGCATTGAACCAAAAGTGTATAAGGATAGAGAATTGGAATGCTTCTATGGATTGGTTAAAATGATTTAGAATTGACGAAGTGATAATTATATTGTTTAAAGTAAATTATTTTTAAAACAAAGCTTTTTTGTTGTTTTTTTCTGTTTAAGTCAAAAATAACATTTTTTAAAAAAGACAAAGTTTGAAATCTTTGGTTTTTATTCATCATTGCTGCAGCTTATGGGTTGAGGCTAATAGGAATTTCGTGCCTAATTCATGACTTCATTAATTTATAAAACAAAAAAAATCATCATACACGTTTCCAATACAAAATGCCAGCTACCTCAGTTTAAAGCGAATTCCAAAATGATAAGTACTTCCGCCTAAAACAAGGTACTTAACATTTTTGTCCTGAAAAAAAACCAACTAACTGGGATTTTTTTTGTAAGCACTTTGATATTGGTCATGCCTTAAAGCTAGACAAATCAATATAATCCAGACAGACAAAGTTTTATATATACCAACAGCCAGACAGTTATAAAAAATATAACGTATACGCCATGCTGGCAATTCGCATAGTCAAATGGTTTAACTGCGTAAGGTTTGGGTGCGCGTTTGCGGCTACATTTGGTTTGGGAACCAGGGAGAGCCATATAGGCATCAAAAACTGCAGCAAATTAAACAATTTTTAGATTTGCCAAACGAAATTTGACATTTTTCTTTTCTGTCTGGGCCAAGCGTTGGTCTAGACCAGTCAACATAAAAAGAATATATATATATATATATGTATATATTTATTTATATGTAAAAACATATAGGTAGCTGTAGGGGAGCAACGGTGTGATGTACGCAGTGTAAGCAGCTTTATTTGTATTTGACAAAATAAGTACAAGTAAAAATGTTTTGGATAGCAACTGACTGGCAGCTTGTGCGTACGTACCCCAGCTATATCGCGCTGACAGACGATACAGTCAAGTGATAGACCAAAGCTGGCTGGCTGACTACAAACCGCCAAAAATGTTGGCGCACTTTCGTTTTTAACTTTTATTTGCTGCCGTTAATAAGTTTTTTTTTTTTTGCATTGAAATCAAAGGCGCTGCAGTTTGTTTCGCTCAGTGTAGCCGTGGCAGTGCTTTAAGGGGTGTTTGGTTTCTGCTGTATATTTCATGCAAGGACCTCTGCTACACACACTTGACGAAAGGGTAAAAAATAAAATTTTTGTATAATTTTTGGCATGTTTGACTACTTTGTATTGGATTTCTTCTGCTTTTGTTTTATTTTTTTTTTGTTCACTTTTTCTTTCTTTTTTTTTTGGGCAATTTGCTTGAACTCTGTTTGCTGTTGCACACGGTAACATGAAACATTCATTCAACGCGCCTGGTCACACTGCCGCACAAAGCACTCTCACTCGACTGAGTCTCGCTCTCTCTCTTTTTGTTTCAAACGCTGCTGCTTAAACTCTTTTGCTTTCTTTGTAGCTGTATTTGCAAGTACAGTTATTAATATAAACAGCTACTGAGAAGGAGGGAGAGAGTGGGAGTGGAAGTGGAAGTAGGAGTGGGAGTGGAAGTGGAAGTGGGAGTGGAAGTCGGAGTGGAAGTTGTAGTGAGAGTGAACGTAGGCACAAACAGTTTGAATCATGATACAATAATTATAAGGTGACGTTTTTGCGTTAGATATGTCTCCCTGCTTGAGAGTACAGGCGCAGTACTTGTATGTTAGATATACGAACTACTCTAACAATTTTGTTGAACTTAGATGTGGTTATAGGTAGCATAAGTAAGTTGGCGTTTTGCACAGTTACGCTCTGTATGTGAGAGTACAGATTCGGTATAACGAAATATCTAAATCAAGCAATTTTATTTAAGATAAAAAGCCTAGATATAATAAGTATTTGCCGCTTAAATTTTAGATACCCCAAACAATAACATTGCTAGCAATAAAAATGCTTATAGCCCAAGAAAATCCCTATTAATTAGACAAGCCAACATTCGATTGCGGCTACAAACAGTAGGTTCTTGTTCATATCTAACAGCAATTAATAGTGTTGCGCCCTTAAAATGTCAAGAAAAACTTTTAAAAAACTAGATTACAAAATTTTTCCTATGTTTAATATGATATTTCATCCTAACGTCATTTGGGGGCTAAGTAGGAACAAACAACCTAAAAGCAATACCGCATAAAGCAGGCGAGAGCTAGCTAAGCCTTCAAGCTAAGATCAGCTTATAAAAAAATTAAAACTTGCTGTCTTATCTTACGGTATTACACCGAACCCAAAAATTGTATACAATTTTTCAAAAAATTCATTTGGTCATAAATTACAAGTTGAACTTGCCTTAAGATGCACTTTTATAGGATATGATTAGCTTTTGAAGAAATTCTACAATTAATTAGCTAAACTTAAGATTATTTTTTATGGAATTTCCATGACTCAAACAGTTTTGCCTTAAATATTAGCAATAACAAATTTAGCAATAACAATTTTGGATTTCCCTAAGGGTTTATGCATATATTAACTGAAATGTTATTGAACAAGTGCCAACTAGTGGCACAATCTAATTAACACTTTATAGGCAAGTGGCTGTATGTTTTAAAAAAAAAATAATTTTTAATGAGTACAGTTCCGAACAGATAGTTCCGATTGATTTATTTTTAAAACATTTTTTATGTGCAAGTTTACAAGCAACAATAAAAATAATAGATTTTTTTTATAAATAAGAAACAAATGTCAATTTGTTTAAAACAAATTGTGTAAACGCACAGGTAGCGAATCCCCCCACTTTGTGTGAAATAACAAATAAAGCATATTTTCTGTTGCAGGGAAAATCGCCACAAAACTTCGTAGAGTAGTAGTTGCGGTTAAGTTCAAGTGACATTTAAATTATTAAAATAGTAGAGATTTTTTTAAAGATTTGGAATCATATTTCAAAACACTACGAAATTGTTAAGCAGCATAGAAATTTAAGGATATTTGTATAGAGCCAAAGTGAGCACAGGTACAATTTTTGTCAGTTAACGAAAGTTTGACCAAAACAACTTTTTAAAAAATATTTTTACTTAAAGCAAAGTAACTTACTAACATTTTGCTGCAAATAACTTAAAATTAAAAAAATTAGTTGTGTGAGACAACTATTTGTCAAGTCACCTATGCTGGTAAGTCAAAGAGTATTGCCTTAACTAACCCTATAGCCTAGCTTATTCAAACTTTGTTGCAAATTCTCGCAACCTTGCGACGGATATTTTGCAATGTTTATTATTCACAAAATCTATTGGCACTGCTGCCATTTCCAGCTGTTTTTAAAAAATCTATGTGTATTCCCGCTGTACTCCTTTATCTTTGCTCTTTGGCACCCCACTAAAATACTCTTACTGCTCGTCTATCTAGAATGAATTCTTTATCTTTCTTTATTCACAAAAAAGTTTTCAAAATTAATATTGAACACTATCGTGGCTCTCTTCGCTTGCTAAAATCTTTTTGAGAAGATTCAGCGCTACTGTAGTTCTTTCATATCGTCCATCAAAAATAAGATTGTGAAATGTCGGTCTACTTCTACTAAGCTTTTAGAACTTTCTTCTCTTATTAATAAGATTTTACGTTACAAAAGCAAACCGATATACTGACTTCAGTAAAGCCTTAGACTCTGTGAACCATAGTCTTCTGACCGCCCAACCTTTAAAACAGTATATCATCTTATCTATCAAACCAAGTTTAGCAGCTAATTTTTTAAGACTGTGCATCTCAAGAAATTAAAGTACCGTCAGGCTTACCACAAGACAACCAACTTAATAGGTACTCTGCTTTTTAATTTATAAAATAAATCCTTTTTTTTCAAAATTATTTAAAGATAAAGTTCAAAAGGTCAAAAGAGCAATACAACTCATAAAGAAACTTGTAAAAGCTGACGCCTATATCCAACGAAATAGTAGAATCATTTTGCTCAAACTTTGCGCATTTTTAGGGTGAAAAATAAGAGTCAAAAGAATCAAGCTGATAAGCCATTTTCCGATTTACATCCAAAGTTCCAGAAAAACTGCAACACTGAAGGATAGCTTATTTTGATCACGATCACACCAGACAAAACTTGACTTCGCGCTCTCCTTATCGCAGAGTTTGACGTAGCTGCGCTTGGCGTTACCTTTACATTGTGGCACCATGGCTGAATCGGTATTGGTCAGCTCTTCAAGTTGAAAACTGAACGCAGCTTAGGACTCACTGAACCGCCCTCGCTTAAAGTCTGCAACTGCTAAACAAATCAAGTTGCAGCTTGATCGAAATTCAGGCTGCTAGTCATTAAAAAATAAACATTAAAAATTAAATAACACGGCACGTTGGGTACTTAACAAAACCAAAATAAATAAAAATAATACAAAAAAAAAAACCGCACACCGAAGCACACGTGTACCTAAAACGTAATAAGCTCGTAATTTTTTAGCTGAACCGCCAACAAGAAATAAACTTAACTGCAGACAGAACGACGCAGCTACCAAGTGACAGATCGACGAAAACAATTCTCTACGAGAGAACGTCTGACTTTTGGTTGAGAAAAAAAAAAAACCAAAATAAAATTAAAAATAAGCCATTGTCCAACACTGCCAGCGCCAGTTGCTCATTAGTTGCATGAAACACAACAACCACAACAGCAACAACCACAACAACAACGACTGCAAATAATTAGAAACAACACTAACAACAACGACTAAAAATGTTAACGCAAAACTTTTGTACATAAAAAAATGCAATGCAATTACGCGAATTGTAATGAATTTTTGCATTTTACACTAAAACACAAAAAAAAAAAAAAAAAACAGCCACAAATCGCAAGAAAAACTCAAACATTTTAAACAACTAAAACTGTACTACTTAGCGGGCGCTACAATCAAAAATTATGCTACAGACTTCGTCATAGTTGGGTCCACTCTAATCCATTGTAACGCCCTCGTTTTGGTCATTACCGTTGCGCATGCGCAGCTTGGAAAAAAAAACGCAAAGAAAATCTGCATCTGCAGCTTAGTTAGGGGTAAGGGATGCGGAAACGCAAAAGACGCAAAGCTAGCGAGGTGCGTATAATAAGTTTGTGAATATAAGGAATCAAATGATATTATTTGCAAGTTTCTCAATAGCTAAAGTGGCCGCTGTTGCGCGAAAACTGCCTGCTTGCTGGCGCTACAGAATTATACATTTTGTGGAGAATATTTAAGTGGTGATTCCTCGCGTGAGAAGCTTCTCGACAACGCTTGTAGCTTAAGCTGCTTAAATCGGTTTAATCGAATTTATTTTTCTGAAAGTGATATTGGCAACATGCAAGAAATATCTTTGAGTTCTCACACGTAAGTAAAATTCATTTTCAAAGCACAATGAAATGTTTTGAGTTTGCATCGTTTATATCGATTTTTTTTATTTAAGAAATATCTTCCGATATTTTATCTTATCGGATAGTCTACTACATTTTCGTAGCAATTCGTAACTATAAGTGCTATGAAACAATTTTACACCGATTAAATCGATTTATTTTTATGTAAAAATTTAAAAATATCTTCAAATTGAACTGACTATTGAACTGGTAAAAAATCAAAAGTTCTGCGTTCTCAAGTAAAAGCCTTTATATTTACAAAGTTGGCTAAATTAAAAAAAAAAATAAAGCTAGAGCCATAATATGACTTAAGCTCGATTCAATGGAGTAAATTATTTTGAAATTCTGAATTGAATTCTTTAAGTAGCAAAAAATATCTCAAAGTCTTGACATAATAGGCTTACACACTTTTGGAAAAGTAAGCGCACAAGAGAGCTGATCAGCGAAACAATTTCAAATATATTTACTCGTATAAAAAGTGCTAATTTTCTGAAATCTCTTTAGATAGCAAGCTACAAATATCTTAAAATTCTTTAGTGATGATGATGATTTATTTTTTAAGAAATACGTGCACACTAGAGCTAAATCGATTTATATTTTCTGAATCGATTTGTTTTGGTAAGCAACAAATAACTCATACTTCATTTTTGAAGCAACACTTTTTCAGAATTGAACTTTTTAAGCAAGCAATAAACATCTCAAAATCGTGATATCAAGACCAAATTTATTTTGAAGAAAATACCTATACAAAAGAGTTAGGCAAAGATATGATTTTGAATCGATTTAAACGCAATAATTATTTACGATTTTCTGAATCCATCATGCAAATATGTCAAATTTTTGAACTCCGCTTTGAATGCTGCGCAACAAATTATGTTGCTCCACAACTCAACGGAGTTAGTAAATCTTAATTTTGATCTTCAACAAACAAATCACAACCAATTTTTTCAACTTTTTTGAGATTTACAATGAACAAGTTGAGAACTTTTTGTGAAATTCTAACATTCGTATGGAAACCCATTGGCATAATTTATTATAAGAAAGCATGCCAATAATAAAATAATCATTTTTATGAAATGTTTAGGAATTGTTTACAATAACTTAATTCGAATCAATTTAATCACTGCTTGTATTTGCTACAATTTACGAATATTTCTTTGGTATAACAATTCGAAAATTACACAAAAGTTATTTCGTAAATAGCTATCGATATCAATTTCCGAAGAACCAGCCATATTACAGCAACAAAAACTATTGCTAGCCATCAAACCAAGCTTTTGCTGCAATTACGTATCGCATATAATAACTTCGCTCTATCAAACTTATTTTGACAGTTTTATGACAAAATAATTGTTATTAAAATAATATGAATAATAATATATATATATATAAATGGAAATATGTGCAGTCTGGCACTTTAGATTGCAATTGATTCCGGCGTAAACTTTTTAAAAACCGGATGTGCTTTAAAAATTCTGCTGAATGCAACAAAAAACAAAATAATAGTTGCAACTGGCAGTTGGCAGTTTATGGGGCCAAAGCAAGTGGGAAATGGTTTGTTCAACGACTAGATTTGGCCAATAACTTGCAACGTCAGCCTTAGAAAGTGCCAACAATTACAAAAAAAAATAAAATAAAATAATAAAATAAAGTTAAGCCAAGAAAAAGAAATTAGTTGTGGCGCCAATGCGACACAAGTCAACAGCTACAAAGCAGGCGCCACCTGCTGGCCGAACCGGAAATGCATAATTGGGAACATTGCTTAATGATGGGTTTTTCTTCTTTTGTGTAGTTACTCTGCTTCGTTTTTGGTTGCTATGACAGAGTCTTAAGATATCCTAACGTTTAATGTATTTTGTTAATTGAAATAAAGTTAATTACTTTCAATTGACGTTGGTAAAAAACAAACTTTTATTTGTTTATAGCATATAATTCGAATTTTAATTTAGTAACTTTAGAGGCGTTATCTATAAAATCTTATTGAAGCTGTCTTTAGACTTGGGTAAATTATCGGTAATCTAATTTTAGAATTTTATATATTTTAGCATAATATAAAATAATATATTTCAGTATATATGTGCACTTGTTAGATAAGGTTTAGCGTTTTAAGCTTTATGAATAGATGATAAACTAGAAGATTTCAACATAGTTACAAGATATTTCATTGTCGGAAAGTATTGGTAGTACTAAATCCTTAACATCCTTATAAATTTCCGTCTACACTAAACGGATTTTTTTTAAGACTTCTTAAGTAAAATACCTATTTTAGATCTGCGTAAAAACAGTATTGAATATAAAATAAAGTGAAATTAAGAATAGTGATTTAATTAAAAAAAAAAAAATATATAATGTGCTTGCAGGTCTTGGTCTTTTCAATACCATCTTACACAACGTTGTACTAAGAAGCATTGAAATTATGAACCATATTGGAAATTTGGAATTCCGGAAAGCAGCATTTTAATGAAACCTGCTCTTATAGAAAATTTCAGTAGTTTTTACAATCAATTTCTTTTTTTTTATCGTTTAGTTCTGAAAAATTATAAAATGCCATTTAAGGCTTTTTTCAAACCAACACTTAATCAAATCCTCTCCAGTTTTTGCAATCATTTCTTTTCAAAAAGGCTAAGTTCTCCAAAAATACTGATCGTTGTACTAAAAAAAAATGAAATTATGAACCATTTAGTTCATATGAGTCGCTTAAAAGTATACCTAGTAACTTTAGGATTATATTAGTAAGCATTTTAAGGAAATCTTTATCAAAACTTCTGTAATTTTTGCAATAAATTTTTTTTTTATCGTTTAGTTCTAAAATATTGTGAAATGTCTATCCTATTCTATTTTTTCAAACCTGCTATAAAACAAAACCTCTCCATTTTTTGGAAAAATTGAAAATTATAAAATATGCCTTCATGGTCCTATTTTTTCAATACCACCTAACACTACGTTGTATTAAGAAGCATTGCAATTATTATGGGAAATGGCAAACTACGCAAAGTAGCATTTTAAGGAAACCTGCTATTTCTCAAAACTTCTGTAGTTTTCACGATAAATTTTATCTTTTAAAAAACGCTAAGTTCTCCAAAAGTTCTTAAATGTGCTTTCTGGTCCGTATGCTTTCAGTTATGTACTAGAAAAAAATAAAATTATCAACTATTTAGTTATTTTTTTATTTAGTCGTTGAAAAGTATTTCCTAAAGTCATTTCGAAAATATGTGGGAAATGGGAAACTACGAAAAGTAGCATTGAAAGGAAACTGGTTGTAAAACAAAACCTCTCCATTTTTTGCAAGAAATTTTCTTTTTAAAATTGCTTAGTTCTGATAAATTGGGAAATGTGGATCCTATTTTTTCAAACCTGCTGTAAAACAAAACCTCTAAAGTTTTAAGAATAAAATCGCTTAGTTGTGTAAATTGTGAAATGTGCTTTCAGGATCCTATTTTTTCCAACCTGCTGTAGAACAAAACCTCTCCAGTTGTTGCAAAAAATTTCTTTTTAAAATTGCTAAGTTCTGAAAAATTGTGAAATATGATCTCAGGATCCTATTTTTTCAAACCTGCTGTAGAACAAAACCTCTAAAGTATTGGCAATAAAATCGCTAAGTTCTGAAAAAATGTAAAATGGCTTTAACGATTGTATTTTTTCAAACTTGCTGTAGACAAAACCCCTCCAGTTTCTGGAATAAATTTTATTTTTAAAATCGCTTAGTTCTAAAAAATTGTGAAATGTGCTTTCAACACCTTTTCAGTTTTTGCAATAAATTTGCTTTTTAAAATCGCTAAGTTCTGAAAAATTGTGAAATGTGCTGCCAGGACACTATTTTTTCAAGCCAGCTCTTAAACACAATTTCCCTAGTTTTTGCAATCAAATATCTTTTTAAAATCGCAAAGTGCTAAAAATTAGTGATATTTACTTTCTGATCGTTTTCAGTTCCATCTTAAAAACTACGAAATCGTGAACCGTGAACTTCTTGTAAAAATAGTTAATTTAGTTTATAATAAAAATGTTTACTAAAAATTTAAACTTACCATAAACGTCAAACACCGCAGCTTAGTAAGTTGCTTTTGTTGTTGTTGTTCTAGATTTTGTTGCTGTTGTTGGGCTGCTTAATGTGTTTGTTGTTGTTGTTGTTTTTGTAGCTGAGTTGTACGATTTCATTTGGTTGCTTCCAAAATTTCGCATGCCAAGAAGAATATTTTCATATTTTTTTATTTTTATTTTTTTTTTGCTCAAAAGAAATTGCAAAAAAATTGCTTGTATTTTATTTTAATTATTATATTTTTTGTATTTATTTTAGAACGTTTGCCAACACTGATTTTATTTTGCGCAGTTTTTTTTTGTTGTTCGGAAATTGTGTTTATTTTTATTTTATTTTTTTTGTTTTTTTTTTTGTGCCAAACAAAATTTGGGTTTTTAACTGGAAGCTTTTGCTTTTTTTAGTTGTTGTTTTGCGTTTTTGTTTCTAGTGAATTGTTAGTGTTTGTTTTATTTTTAGTTGTTGTTTTATTTTGGAATTTTTATAAAACATAAAATTAAAGAAATTTAGCTGCTGTTAACCTTAGAGCATTGTTCACAAAATTGGGAAAAATGAAAAACCATTACAGCTGCGAGGATGGCTTCGAAAGTTGTTGTTGTAGTTTTTTTTAAGTTCTTTATTTTAAAAAAAAACGAGCGCTTTATGTTAAGTTTATATTTTTTTATATATAAAATGTTGTATATATATATATATAAATTTGTTGTAAAGAAATTAAAATATGCTCTAGGTTGTTGTTGTGGTTGTTGTTAAGTTTTGCTTTGTTGCAACTGTCTGTATTTTTTTATTGTTTTTTAGTTTGTTTTTTTTTTGGTTTTAAAAACTTGGTTTTTAAATTGTTAAAATTTTATATTTATTTTTTTGTAACATATATATTCTTTTTTAAAACATTTTATTTTTTTTAAGTTTTAGTTGTAGTACGCACACACACACACTTGAATTTTGTAATTTGTTGTAATTGCATTTGGTTGTTGTTGTTGTAGTAGTTGTTGTTGCTTTTGTTGTTGTTGTATTTGCTGTAGTTGTTGTTGTTGTTGTCGCTGTTGCATGTTGTGTTGTTGCTGCTGTTGTTGTTGTTGTTATAATTGCTTGTTGGCTTATTTAAATTTATTTGCTAAATTTTTTAATATTTTTTTAAATATATTTTTTTATTTTTTTTTGGTTTTGTTAAATTTAAAAACGCTTGCATTTGATATTTTTATAAAACATTTTTGTTGTGTTTAAGAGTTTGTTACAATTATGCCTGCAGTTGAAAAGTTTATAAAAAAAAACAAATTAATTAAAAGTTATAAAATTTTTTAAAAATAAATGTATTTTTTTTTGCATTTGCCGACGCAAAAACAAAAAAACAACAGCCAGGCGCTGCGCTTAGCTGTTTGGCAATTTTTAACAAAAATTGCTGTTATTTTTTTTTAAATACATTTTTTAAATTTAATTTTAATTTAAACAAAGCCTTATTGGCGCTGCCGCACACACACACACACATGCACTGGTTTTGAAAAAAAATTTAAAAAAAAATGTATTTCTTGCACAAAACAACGTCGGCGAAACACGCGCAAAAAATGCGAAATTTTTTAAATTTAATTTAAGTTTTTCTTAAAAAATTTTTAGCTTAGCTTGGAAAATTGCCGTTATGCGCTATTACTGTTGTTTATCGTCGTCGTTGTCGTCTTGTTGTTGTTGTTTGTGTCGCTTTGTTGTTGTTGTTGTTGCTGTAGCTACTGTTGGTTCGTCGTCGTCTTGTGTGTATGTGAGTTTTGTGTGTGCGCCGCCGGTGCAAGTCAAACGAACGTATGAAAGTGTCTGCAAGAACTGCAATCGCATCGCGTGTGAAATCTCTGCGAAAGTCCAGAGCCAAAGAACAACGAGCGCATATAACGTAACGACGTTGCGACGACAGCCGTAACGCTGGCAGCGACGCCAGCCGAGTGCGCTTCGCTCGCACGACATTAACGCTGGCAACGTCGGCGTCGTCGTCGTCGTCGTCGTCGTCGCCATCGTCATCGTCGTCGACGTTGCCTTGCGCCTCCTTAAGAGCGTCTCGCATACGCGCAAAGCATATTTGGTTTTGTTTTTTTTTTTTTTGCAAAGAGCAAAAACTGCAGAGCGCATTGCGAGTGCAGTCAAGTGCAGCAGCTTGCACTCAGCGCACGCTCTTTCACTCAAAAGCGCAAGGCTCTCTTTGGCACGCAGCGTGAGTGCAAGTTTTGCTTTTTTGAGCGGCAAATCAGCTGCAATGCAAACGTAAAGTCAGCGCTGGCAAACACATGTCATTGCTGTCTAGTTAGTCAGAGCGCACACATGCACGGAGCACTTTTCAAGCAAATGTTGCACTTGGGCAGCCACGCTGTCGTATGCGTAATGTGCGTTAGGCGTCTGACAGTGATAATATAAGGGATTCAATTTTGAAAACGCGCTTAGTCTGTAACTCGAAAAAAGCTGCCAAAGTTGGTTTTCTAGCGTAAATTTGCTAATAAAACTATTTTCTTTTGTAAATCGCGAAACAACTCAAAAGTAAAAACTACAAAAATATATAAATTAGCAAGTTTCAAGCAGACTTGACTACGATTATCGCTTCAAAAGTAGAGGTTGTAGAACACTCTATTAATTTATATAGAAATAAAAAAATGTTTACCCTTTTTTTGTTGTTAAGTAAAAAATTAATATTGTCTGTTGAAAGTCAGGACGTTGGTTATTCTCTAGCATTGCTTCAATTAACGCGCCAATTTTTTAAAGCTTTAAAAGAACCATACCGATAATGCTTCAAAATTCTTTTCCAAACGCTAAAACTTCTACGAAAGTAACAAACTCTAGAGTAAACTGCGCATAAGTTACGACCCAACAGATAGTTTTTCAACTTTACAGCCACATGAGGTCATTTAATAGTCTCTGAAGCTGAGTATGTCCTGACGTATGAACGTTTGTTCAAAAATTAGCAAAAAAAAAAAACAAATTATTCGAACGTTGTTAAAAAAGTTATCGAAATTTGAACGTTCAGATTGGACTACATCCGTGCCAGCCGTGGCGGTCATATGTCGGAAATTATATTCAAAATGTTATGTTCAAAATGTTGTTATCTGGGAGAAGTATAGAAGTATATCTGGGAGAAGTATAGATAGATAGCTTTATGGCAGCGGTCCTAATTTGAAACTGTTTTTATGTTTAAAGAAGACTTCCAGCTAGCATTTTTTTTAGCTTCAATTTCTTCGTAAAAATTATTACGAAATAAAATACGAAGTTGTAAAAATCCATTTTTAGCTTTTAAGTGCTCTCAATAAAATATATGCAAGTAACAAAGTTTTCTGAAAATTTGAAAAACTTGTGTTTTTATTTCCAAGCGATTTTTATTTTTTCAAACGATTTATGGAGCATTTAACTGATATTGTGAATTTGTAAATCCGAATGCTTTTTCGGACCAAAGCTCTTGACATGATACGCCTAATGCAGTTGTTTTTATTTGGAAACCATTTTATTTTTTAGGTCGATTTATGGAACATGTAACAGATAATGTGAATTTGTGAATTTGAACGCTTTTTGGAACTATTTCTGATTCCGCATGAAGCATTTGTGAACTATAGACAGCTATATTGTGAATATAAGAATCTTGACATGATGCGCCTAATGCAGCTGTTTTTATTCCGAAACTATTTTTATTTTCTCTAACGATTTATGGAACATGTCACAGTTATTGTGAATTTATGAATCAAAATGCTTTTTAGACAAATCTGATTTCGCACGCCGTATTCATGAACATGTTACAAATATTTTTTTGAAACGTTCTTGACATACAGCACCCGATGCTGTTGATTTTAATCCAATACGATTTTTTTTTCAAACTAGTTCGATTTATGAACAAACATTGTGGAATTATCAATTTTGGCGCTGTTATGTGCAAATTTGATGGCGTTTTCTGGATTCCATTTTTTTTTATTTCGAAAATATTTTTATTTTTCAGAACGATTTATGAACATGTGACAGATATTTCAAACACGTTTTTGGCACCAACTCTGATTCCGCATTTCGGTTTTATAAACATGTTACAAATATTTTATGAGTTTGTGAATCTTAACTGATTTTGATTTAAACTTCTTCTGCTATTGAGTTTTTTTATGCTGAAAGAATTGTTATTTTTTCAGAATCGTTGGATTTTTGAAAATAAATTGTGAAATTATAAATCCTAATGCCGTAGCCGCAGCAAACTTAAAGGATTTTCTTTATAATTTATTTAACAAATTTTTATTAAAATAAAATCAAATTTTGTTGAACTTTTTGTAACTGAAAATTTATTGCAATTAGAGAATTGACGTTTCAGCATTTTCGAAAGCAACTCACTCACGCCTCAGCTTTCGCAATGTTGCTCTATCTGTCTATCTGGCTATCCGAAGCGCCTTGATTTCCCCCAATTCCCATAATCTTATGGCTTTACTTTATTTTATATCACTTGACTGGGGTCATCGCGAAGCATTGGCAGACACTTTGGCACTCAGATATTCAAAGCACTTGAGAATATTTTGCAATATTATTATAAATTATATTAATAATATTACACATATATTTATAATATAAAAATGGGAAATGAAAGTTTTTGATAATAATTTAAACAAGTTGGTGCTTACAACAAAAAAACATATTCTTAGCTAAATTAGCGATAAGTTTCGAACTTCAGCAAAAGTCAAGATATATTTGACGAAAATTAGCATTTTCTAAAACTAAATTAAATTTTAAGAAATTAGAGAACTAGATTTTAAGTAAAATTTAAAGCGAAATCTATATAGGAGCTGGCTTTTTTTTTTGACTTCAGTAAAAATAAGTTTTCGAAACGAAGTTTTAGTTCCGAAATGGGTCTTTGGCTGAAGATCGTTGCAACCAGTGCTGGCGAAATATCTTCAAAAAAATAAAATCTTCTCAACATATCCGATCTTGTATTATAATTTTTTTGATCATAAAATCCTAGAATTGTAGTTTATTTGAGAACAAAATGTTTCGCTGGTGAATTAGCAATAAACTAGTCAGTTATATAGAGAATTTGTTAAAGAAATATATTTCAAATTAAAAGCTTAAAAAACTTATAAAAATTATAGAAAAACGAATTGAAAGTTAGTTGCCATTTTGTTTATGATCTATTAACATTTTCTACATAAAATTTGAGCATTCATTAAAAATAAAGCCACTTCGATTGTGATTTATAAGCTTTCCAGTCAATTGTACTGAGAATTACTCAAAAAACTTGTGATTTCAATTTTAAATTCAAAATTAAAGAATTTTCGATGTGTATAAGTTGGTTTAAAAAAATAAAGCTAGTTTTGTGGCAGCTGTCAAATTTCAATTTCAGTCAAAACCTCGTCAAAACTAAGCGCTACGGTAAAGTTATGTTGCTCAGTTTGGAATTCCGAGAACAATTGGTAAAAATTTCGGATCTTTTTCTTCGTCTGGCGGGAAATTGAATTCCCAGTGCGCAAACAGTTCTGCGCTGCTACTAAGCCTGTATGAAACTTCAAAATATTAAAAAGTATTTGAATTTTTTTAGAAAACTCAGCTTTCCGACATTTTCGAAATATTATTACTTTAATACGAAATTCCAAAAATCTTTTATTTTGAAATTAGCAAAATAGCAAAGTCTGCTAAACTACAAGGGCGCTAAAGGTTGAGTTGACTTTCTCCAGAAATATTAGCAGTTTTGTCAAGATTTCAAAATAATATGTTTATTTTTCAGGTTACTTTTTTGCAAAGAAGCTTTATAAGCTCAAGAACGAAAATTCGAAGAAACTTTATAAAAGTTATGATTTTTGCAATATCCTGACATTCAAGATACTTTTTTTGCAACGAAGCTTATAAGCTCAAAAACGAAAAAAAAATAATTGAAGTTTTTGTAAAACGTCGGTCGCTCTGTCGAGATTTCAAAAATAATATAATCCCTATACTGATTTTCGAGATTCAATTTTAAAAAGAAACTCAACTAAAGAAACTCAAACTAAACGTTGGGTTTTCCGCCTTTTTGCTAAAAAGTCAGCAGTTCTGCAAAATATTTTCCAAATACTATTAACTCAATTAAAATTATGAAAATAAAAAATATATATATTCAAAGCAATATAAGAAATTTACAAGAAGATTGACAATCACTTTTGAAAATAAAACATCAAATCGAGTGAAAAATAATTTTCTAGCCGCCTTTTAGGCGTCCTAAATGCCGACGGTTTTTTATTCAACGAATGCGCACTTGCTTAACTTTTAAACTTAATAATGTTTGTATTTATTTTTTAAGTTTCTTTCATTCACAAAAATAACCCTGATATATTTAATAATAAAAATTATTGCAGTTTGCGATATTGCAATTGCAAACAGCGACAAAAAATGAATTGTTTTTCAAGCACTGCACCAGCATTCATTTAATTATAATTTCTTTTTTTTTTAGCATAAATTTTTTTTTTAACTTTTTGTTTAAAACAAATTTCTTGCACTTTTGGGCACACTTTTTGGTTTTGCAAAAAAAAAAAAATGTAAAAAAAATATAACTTGCACTTGCAGTAACATTAAAAAAAAATATTGGCATTTAATTTATATAAAGTTTATTTTTATTTTTTAGTATTTAAGTGCGAGACCGACGCGTTTTGCTTGTAAATTGTTATGAAAATGCATTAATTTTTTAAATTAATTTTTTTTATTTACTTTGCTGGCGGCTGCAACTTTGTTTAAGTTTTTTTTTTATAAAATTAAATTAAAATTTTTTGCGAAAATCTTTTTTATGGCTTTGTTGTTGTTGCAGTTGCGTTTTGCCGCCGTTGTTGTTGTTGCAGTTGTGTTGTTGTTGTTGTTGTTGTTGGTGCGATGCTTGCGCGACTTGCGTACGTACGCGACAACGTGCAGATCTGTTATGATTCAATACGTTACGTTCTGGCCGCATACGCTGGCAACGTAACGTGGCAACGTCAAAGGCAGCGGCAGCGCGGCAGGCTCACACACACACACACACACACCGATACACACACACACACAGCCAGACGCACACATGAGTGACCGCAGTATGCAAAAAAAAAATAAAAAAAAATAATAATAAATAACTAAGAAAATAAGAAAATCAGCAGCAGCAAAAAAAAAAGCAAAAAGAATCAGCAACTTTTTTAGAATTGAGCTGAGCGCAGCAGCGCATTGCGTCGACGCTGGCAGCAGCAATTGACAGCGCAGCAGCGACGCCACAACTTGCACTCAATTGGCCAAAACGAGTGAGTTAACGAGTGAGTCAACGAGCTAGAGCACTATGAAAAACGAGTGAGCGCTTTGAGTTGTTGAGCGCACTCAGCGCGCGTGTGTGTGTGTGTATGGGGGGGACGCACTGCATGTCCATTTGGTGGGCTCCAACGCACGCTGCAGCGCAGCCCAACACCCGCTCAGCCGCATAGCGCGCTCAATTGCTGGCCACCCACACACACACACACACACACATATATACACGCTCTCGCACATATATGCAATGTCTGAGTGCCGTCAGCTTAAGAGCGTGTCACACGCGACGCAACAACACTCACTCACTCACACACTGACACACTTGCATGTGCATGTGTGTGTGTGTGTGAATGCAAACATGTGTGCCTAACCAATCAACGCCAAATGAGTCGCAGGCGCAGCAGCAGCGCCTACACAACGCATATATCCCCCCCCCCCCCAAAAAAAAAAAAATAAAAAACAAAAACTAATTATAATTATTATAATTAATACTCTTAGAACTCATAGATAAAGTTATGAAAGCGAGTGCAACTATCATGTTCTAACTCTAACAAAACAATTGAGTTCTGTACAGCGGCTGAGCGTCAGCTTAAAGTTTCCCGAAAATTTTGGAATAATCTTGAAAAATTATAAAAAATCGTATAAATATTACATTGTGTTTACGGAAAGCTTATTTGGCTCAATTCCCTCAGAAAACAAGGATTTTATGTGTTTCTTTTAGAATGCAACAGAAACCAATTCCTAGATTAATCTCATGCGTCTCAATTTTATCCTAAGTTTCAACGATTTTGTATTTTGAGAGCAGCTGATAGAATCGTTAATAATAACTAATAATATTTAAACAGACATCCATTTCTTCTTAATTTCCTCCTAAAGTTGAAAGAGGTAGTAATAATACCATACGGAAAGCAGCAGCATTCTATTCCATTTTTTTTTTTAATTTGTGCTAAGTTAGAAAGAATTTGTATTTTGAGACAAGCAATTATAATACCATCTAGTATGTGAATCCACTTATTGTTAATTTCGTCCTAAGTTAGCTAGAGTGTGCTGAGAAAAACAAAGCGAAACACCAATAATACCATCTAGTATGCAATCTTTTTTCATAGAAATCTATATCTTCTCAATGTGGTCCTAAATAATAATGATTATGTGTGTTGATGGTTCATTAGAAACTGGGTTTTTCTTTAGAAGATGTAACACAAATGAAAAATAGACTATATTATAAAGAAAACAGCATTTCCCAGGACCAAAGTGGAAATCTACAAAGTTTATAGAGTATTTCTGCAAAAGAAATGCTAAAATAAATATAAATTATAAGCGGCAAAAAATTGTTCAAGCTAAAAAAACGCAAAACTTTGAAGTATAAGGAATAACCATTTGCAAACATCTTTTGAAAGCACAGAAAATGCTAATTGAAAGGATTCTGCTCTTTACTCTCAATTAAAATATCATAGCAAAAAATATATATCATCTTCTAGAATTTTTTTTAGTGAACTTGGTATATATATGCATTATTATAAACCCATTTCTTCTCTATTACCTTACAAAATACCCATTTTGTTTGCTTAAGCAATTATCTTTATAGAAAGATATATGTCTAGGATGCAACTAAAATGTATTTCTATAGAAATTACCTACTACATAAATCTATTTCTTCTCGATTTCGTCACAAAATACAAATTTTTTGTTTGTCTTGACAAAAGCTTAGAAATAATAGCTCCAACAGAAATCTATTTCTTCACAGGTTTCTTCATAAAAAATATACCGACGGAACTGACAAGAAATAAATGATATTATAATACACAAAAATTCTGCCACTTCACTGTCTTAAAAATACAGACAGATCTAATCTAAACTCTATCTACAAAATATTCAAAATCTTAAAAAAAACACTTGAAATGCTAGGAAAATAACAGAAATACTTGAGTTCTCATGCATAACTGTATTTTCAGGTAACTCGTTATTTCTAAAATATTTAAAATCATCACAGAATTAAAACTTAAAAAAAAATCACAGACTTTCTAAAGTTGCCAACTTAAGTTTTCTCGAACTGAAAAAAAACGACAAATATCTTTCGAAAAATTGTAAATTTTCAGAGAATTACAGAACTTCTACAACTAGCCTTGTCACAGCTAGTTGGGCAGACTTTTCAAGCCAATTTCCGCTCTTACCTATCCTAAACTATGAAAATTTTAGATAACTTAAAAAATTCGTTTTATACAAAATGCTTATATTTCCAAGTAAGTTCGGGGAATTCTTTGTAATATCTGACTAAATCGCTAACGAAAACAGAAACTCTAAAATTAATATATGTAGTAACGGAAATCAAAGTCGAACAAAAAGAAAGATAAAAGTCTCACACTCGGTATTTCGAAGCATTAACTTACTACACATTGAACCATTTTGGAAAAATACGAACCTATTATTTTTGGAGAAGATTTGCATAGCGAACTATAGTAGGTCTATTTTGTGCCCAGCATGAAGCAATCGTGGCGATGCTCCAAAAAAGTCAATGCATTCCTGCATCCTGAGAAACGGTTCAGAGCTACAAAACGACAGCATTTGGTGTCTATGGAAAACTATTAAATTTTATAAGTTTAGGGCAGTCCTCGAACTTCTAACTCACACGCACTATTTATACTTTGTCGGAGACTAATTTTCAGTAAAGAATTCTAAAATCACAGAAACTTTACTTATCAAGACTATAGTTACCTCCAAAAATTGCCAAAAAGTTGCAACTTTTCTGAATCTCGCAAACTTTGAAAGTAAATAACTTAAAATCCCGCTGTAATTTGCTGGTCTGTCATTATTTTTCGATTTTAGAAATGAACTTAGTATCCGTCGAAAAAGGTCTGACCACAGAAAACGCAATCCGCTGCTTTTAGTTCAGTTAAATCTTTTTTATAACGATTGCTTGAAGTAATGTATGAACGTGTGCCTACGCCCTTGGGCACTGCGATCCTCATGGGTCTATTGTGCCCCAATTGGTTGAAGTAACTATTGTTGCTCTATTTTTGAAACGACATAACGCGATTCAGATCAAGCCAAGATTGTCCAAGATAATATAGAAAATTTTGTATATTTTTTTGGAAGCAGCAAAAGAAAAGACTGGAAAATTTGGCAACAACCTGTGCCAGAAGATCTATATAATTTCTAAGTATTGCTCGTACAAAAATATTAATTCTAAAGTTGTAGGAATCAAGAAAATATCAAAAAGATTGACATTCTATCCCAAAACTTTTTATAATTTTAATTTCATGATATTTAGATAAAATAATAATCATAATAATATTGGGTATGCAGGCACCAAATGCTGAACTTCTTAGCAGAAACTCTACTTGACTTGAAACTTTTAAATAAAAAATTTAAATTAAATTTAAATTAAAAAAAAAATCCCTTTCAGACGCGTTAAATAATTTTCACAGCACAAATTTCCTAAAAAAACCTCTCACAAAACTCGAAAGAATTTTGTCACATCGAAAAGTTTTTTCAAAAATTCTCAGAAATACACAAAATAATTTTATTAAAATATTTAAACTTGTTAGAAATTATTTATTATTATTGTTAACTTTTTGAAAAATTTTTATAAATGTTGAAAATGTAATTATAAAAATATCACAAAACACACAATGTATCTGTAACATTCAAAAGGTTTATTTCAAAACTTCTTAAATTCTAAAAAATTGTGCGAAAATCGTTACAAAACGTGAACTATTTTTGTTATATTACACAGATTTAAAAAAAAAAAATTATGATTCTAAAACTTCCCTAGGCAACCCACAAAAAGCGCGCAAGCTTTATGACATTTAAAACTTTTTTCAAAAAAATGTAAATAATTTTCGAAAAATTTTCACAAAAGGTCAAATATTTTTATTACATTGAAAAGTGTTTTTATTTATTTTAATTTTAAAATTGCAAAAATTTCTTTAAAAAAAAACTTACAAAATGTTAAATATTTTTGTTACACATTGTTAAAAATTTCTTCGACATTTTTTTTCTTCACAAAACGCGCAATATTTTTGTTAAATTCGAAATGTTTCTTTAAAAATAACTTAGATTTTGAAAAGTTTTTAAGAATAACGATACAAAAAGCGAAATATTTTTGTTACATTGAAAACTTTTTTATTTGTTCAAAAATTATTAAAACTGTTTAAATTTTCGGTATATTTACGTCACACTGAAAAGGTTTTTTAAAAATGTTTCAAATTGTAAAAATTTCTTGAAAACCCCTTACAAAACGCGAAATAATTTTTTGTTTAACTTTTAGAATGTTTTTTTTTTTTCAAAAAATATTATTGAAAACTTGACAAAACGTGAATTTATTTGTTTAACTTTTTTTTAAATGAATATTAGAAAAGTTTTACAAAACGCGCAATAATTTTGTAAAAGTCGAAATGTTTCTTGAACAATTACAATATTATATATTTTTGTTATTTTTGCTAGATAGAGAAGCTTTTTTTCAAAAATTATTTTATTGTCCAAATTTCCTGTAAAAGTTTCACAGAATTGCAAAGATTTCTAAAAAAATTTTGTGAAATTTTTGTAGAGAAGAAGTTCTATAAAAAGCGCAATATTTTTGTTATATTGAAAAAAGTTTATCTCAAATATTTTACAATTAATTATAAATTCTTACTTAAAGAAAAACCATACTGCGCGTTCACAAATTCGAAATTTCTACAACTTCAGATGCTTTGAGAAAGCGAAACTACGAAAAACTGAGAGAAGCTAATTATATTTTGTATTCGCACAAATTTTGTTAAAAAAAATACAATTTTATTAATTAAATAAAACACAGACACACACACAAAATAGCTGAAATTCGTGACAAAAAAAAGCCCAGGAAAAACCTTAAGATATGCATAAATTCCACGTAGTAGTTCACGTTTTCTAAGAGCTTAGGCCCAGCCAAAAAACACAAAAAATTAAGAGGCACCACACACTCGCTTAAGAGTTTGCTACAGAGCTTGCAAGTTTCTCAAATTTTTGCAAAATTTTTTGCAACACTTTTTAAAGTTTAGAAATTTTGAAAATTTCATTTACTTTTTTTTGAACACAAAATTTTTAAGTTTCGTTTTAATTATATTAAAATTTTTTTAAGCTGCGCGCGCGCTACCGCTTCAAGAACATGTGCTTGCAATAATAACCCTGCACACCCCCGCAGCACTTTTTCTGGGTGAATGTTAGCAGGCGTTTGGGGTGTGTGTGTGGGGGGGGGGGGGGTCGGCCTGCTGCCCAAAAATGGCTGCCGCTACACTTTTTTTGCTGTTTTTTTTTTTTTGAGCTTAGAAAATTGTAAAATTTCGCACTTTTACTTATGAACAAACAAAAAAAAAATTATTATTTTTTTAAGAGATTTTTGTGTAAAAAATTTTTTTTTTTATGATTTTAAGCAGCGCCGCAACGCGCTTTACTCACACACAAGCGACGAGGAGCAAACGAAACAACCGAATGAACCAACTAACTGAATGCCGCGTTGATGGCAACGACGTTGACTGCGACGGCGACGCACACTGCAAAGTCAGGCCGCAGTTACAAAGCACTCACACACACACACACATGGACACACACACAGAGCAGGAACTGCGCTGAGAGGAGCAGCGACCGACGTCCACGTCTGTGTGTGACTGTGACTGCTTCAAACAAAAGCAAACCAAAGCAAACACTCAAACACACACGCACACACACATGCACAGCGTGCAGTTTGCAAAGCGACACACGCACACACACACACAGCGCCGCCTGCACGCAGCAGAGAGCGCGTCAGCGTCATACAATTTGAGCTTAAAACTGCACTGCGAGAGAGATCCTCCATGTTGAGCATGTTGCTGCTTGCTCTTAAATGTTGCCAGCAACATGTTGTCTAGCTTTGCGGCTGCTCTTAGCACACCAACACACACACACACACACACACGTAGACGCGCACATTTGCGAATTCTCTGCTCTTTGTTTGCAAATTTTTTGCGAATTTTTGCGCGCTCGCAGCACACACACACACACGCGCAGCTCGCTTGTCACGTAGCCACGCACACACCTGTTTGTGTGTGTGCCAAAGAGATCCCAGCTGCGCTGCCCGCGTCGTCGTTTGAGCGTGCGAAAAATTAGCAAAAAAAATAAAAAAAAGAAAACACAAAAAGCAGGCAAAAAAATTCGCACACACAAAATAAAAGCAACAACAATAAAACAAATTAGAAAACACAAAAGCAGCAGCCACACACACACACTTAACGCTTTTTTGGCAACAAAAAAAGCATAAATTAAATGCAAAAAAAAAGTTAGAAATGAGTGCAAAAAATAAACGAAATAAAAATCAAACAAATACAAAAGCAACAAAAAAATAACTTAAATTCGCACAAAATAATTTGCGCGTTTTTTTTTGGGCAAATTTTTGGCAAAGAGCGCAGAGAGCGCACGCAGTGAGCATAACTTTCGTGTGTGTGTGTGTGTGAGTGTGTGGGGGGTCAAATAATTAATCACGTCACACAGATACACACACACACGCACGCACAAATGTTTGCCCTGATCGTGTTCACAGTTTGAAGCGCATTGTACAGTTGTGCAGCCACTGCTGCGTGCGACAGTTACAGCAGCACTGCCTGCGGTTGAATGCAATTTATTTATTTATTTATTATTTATTTAAGAGCTACAACTAGTTTATATAAAAATTCGTAAATATTAAATTTGAGCGTGCAAAATATAATATAAAACTAATCCGTATGCCTAGCCTAATGAATGGGCTGAATCTAGATATGCATCTCACAACAGCTGGCTAGAAACTTCGATTTACAATATAAAAGTTGGAAACAGTGGGCAAGGTAAGTAGGCGCGTTAAGTGAGAAAGTTTTCAAAACCTAACACTTTTATATAGTTGAGAAACCTGATATTTGTTTGAATTAGAACTTCCAAATGCGGCAAGTTGTCGTAAATCGTTGCCTGAGATACATTTTTGAGAAATCAACGGTCTGTCAGCATTTCTAAGCGAATTGTGTAGCCATACAACCAGCCATCGCCACTACGCATACAAGATCTTGCAGAGAAAATACGTATGTATGATTCAGACGCGTGTTAAGTAAAGATTGAAACGACATCAAACAAAACTCAATCGGTTGGAATCCGAAGAAACTTAGATTGGCCAAAACAAAAACGAACAAGATCAGGAAATTGACGCAAGACAGCAGATAATGAAGGAACCTTGTTGTGGCGCTTTGCTTTCGTGGGGAACCTTGTTGTGGCGCTTTGTGTCCACGAGCAACCATTGGCCTAAAGAAACATAAGTGTGGCTACAGTTTGAGGGCAACTATGTGGCAGAAGAAAGCATTCGCAAAACTTTGCAAAAAATGCGTAGATAAGACTTGAAAATAATATTTAGAAAGCTGCAGATATTTGTGGGCAAAGTTTAGGATTAAACAAAGTTAGACTTTATAATACTCTTATTTTTTTGTATAACTATTTAAAGGGTGTTTTTTTTCGAGGTATAGAACTTTAAGTTGGCATTAAGTTGGCGACCGATTTAAGAGCTGTCAAGTGATTTATTCTCATTTTGGTTTAGCAATTCATCAAGAATAGACTCACGTCTGAACAACGCTTTCAAATAGTGCAATTTTATTTTTGAAAAGAATGGTTCTGTGCGGAATACTTATCGCGCACTAAGAGCATTTTATCATGGATAAAATCGTGCATCACCGTTTTCTCACCAAGTTTTCTCTTATTGATAACACGCATCCCCAGAGACGCGAATGAGTACATCGGCCATCGGGCACAATTGTGGTTCCAACAAGACGGCGCAACATGTCACACAGCTCGTGCCACAATCGATTTATCGAAAGCCACGTTTGCTGAATTGTAAAAGGTTTTAAAGTTGTAATAAGATAGAAAAACAGCATAATTTTTAAATGAACAATAAGAATCTTAGAAAAAATGACTTTACATTTCGTTCTTCGATTGCCTTAAGAAGTTTTTAATTCGTCAAAGATATTAAATATATATGGGGCACAATAGACCCTTGGGTATTGCAGTGCCGAAGGACGTAGGCCCACCCTACCCTTCTTTTAAAGTCTAATTATAATTTTTGGATAAAATTCCTTTGGAAGCTTATATCCCTCAAAATATAAGCCATTAGGCTAGGAATGTGTTTTAATTTTTCTATTATATTGTCCCCGCTTTAATTAATTATATTTCCAAATTTCAATATTTTGCAAAAATAAAAACAACTCGAGCCACTAAGGATCACACTGATCTATGCGAGGTCCCTCTCTACTTTGGGAGCCTGCCGACTTGAACTAATATTAGTCAACTGAAATTAGTTCTACCTGCCAAATGAACAAACATAATACATCAATTCCAATAAAATTTTCGTACCGCTGTGCAGCGACTTCTCTTCCCTCCTATTACAGTTTCACAGCCACTGATGCACATTTGGAGAGGCTTGTGCCGCTGTTGTGATAATACTCTCTTGCAATTAACCCTGCAGAGCCGCACTTAATGCATGTCATATGCCCGATGAACATACCGACTCAGCCACACGCTTCGCCTTACCCCCTTCTGATGCCACACACAGCGCGACTGGGCCCAATCACTAAAATCCTTTTTGTGCACGCACAGCAGCAGGACAAAGAACAACGACAAGTTCTCTGTCCTCCCCCCACACACGCACACACACACATTGCTCTTGTAACTGCCTTGCCAGACGAGAACGATGACAACGACGGAGACGACCAAGTATACGCACAGTCGAAATGCCTGCACGAATCCTGTTCTTATTCCTGCCGCCCACTCTCTGACGCTCACTTCTGTCTGCTTTCGTTTTTGTTTTTGCCACGAGTTTTTTATTTTGTTTTGAATTTTCATCGGTCTTTTTGTTTTTATTTGAAAATTCGTTGTTTGCTCAATAAAATCAAAATGCCCAACGACCCCAAGCCGCCTACCAGACAGCCCATCCTGCCCCAAAATGTTGCCCCACCACATAGCCACAACAGAAATCATCCAAAAGCAGCAAGCAACCAACTACAAACCTTTCTCCAGCGACGATGAGAACGAGAACGACGACGCACTAGAGGCGCTGTGTGTAATTAGAGATGGCAGACATCGCACATATCGCATGCAAGAATTTGCGTGATTTTTTGAGTTAAGAAAATAAAACTATGTTTTGAGTTTTAAGTTGGTAAATAAAGTGAAAAATGTTTTTTGAGGATATTTTAACAATTACGCCGCACAACCATTGTCAGCCCTATAATTATTCTTGCTTCGCATTTAACTTCAGACTTCGAACTTAGAAACAAAAAACATAGCAATTCGTATTTTATCAGAAATAACATCAAGAATTTAAATAGTAAATATTTTTTCTATTAGTCGGCAAAATGACTATTCGACGCAAACTTCAGGCGGAACTTAAAAGATTGAAGCGCATTGATTCGCAGTACTTTAAAAATGTGACTACCAGAAAATATTTAACTCAATGGACACTCTTGCTGGTGTGGAAGGATGCACCATACAACAAACATAGTTTCAAAGTGGAAGTCAACTTTCCAGAGGAATATCCCTTACTGCCACCAAAGTTCACATTCAAAACCAAAATCGATCACCCAAATGTGCATGCCAAGGGTGAAGTTTGCTTGCGCATCTTGATGTCGAACCATTGGAAGCCACATTTTACAATACTGGATGCTTTGGATGCATTGTTAGACGCAATAAAAAGTCCCGAGTCGCAGCAGGATTTGCGTTCTACTTTCAGGCGCAATATTTCTAGCGGCGGGAGAAGCTTATGAAGGCTGCTCAGCTGTTTTGCCTCGCTGTGATTTTGTCGCCGACTAAAATACTAACAGTTACCACTATTTATTTTTTATAAACAATATGCAGGAGCAGCATAAGAATTAAAGCATGAAAAAGGAAATTTTTACTGAGGTTAAGCGAAAATAGGGGAATATAAGTGGCAGGGGGTTCAGTAGTTCGATTTTCGTGACTAGCAATAAATTTGATAAGGTTATCCTTGACAGCATAGTTAAGGGAAGTGTGCTGTGTGCAGCCCCTGTGCAACTTTACGACGGTTCATCAGCCGATCCATAGTATTCCTAGGCATATATATAGACATAATTCAAGGGAGCAAATCCCAAAATCTGCGGCTTATTGAAAATGTTTAATAATGATTCGGTATATGACTTCCTTATTGCGCAATATAACGTATGCAAGTCAACATGTTTGGTATGCCAACGGAAAGTTAAGTATAGCTACGACTGGAAGCTCGACCGGCATTATAGGTCTTGTCATAATATTTAAATATATGACTCACCATGAATCTAAACTGCTAATTTCTTAAAAGCAAACGCGCAAAAAATTCTAAAAAAGCTGAGGAATCGCCTAGAGGGCTTCTGATATTGTTTCGTTTGCGCTATCTAAGCGCTGTAGCTCTTTTACTGATGGTAGATTCTTTTAGGGAACTCACTACAGAAGTTCTAGATTGTCTTGAAGGTAAGGGTAACGCTATGTGGTCAACATTTTAGAGAAACAACAAGGCAGCCTATGCTGTTGGATTGCCAGCAGAGTTGTTTAAGACTGGTGCATGCATCAACTCCTCTGCAGATTAAAGCAAGTAGAAAGCACGCGAGACAATTGGAATCTCAGTGTTCTTTGTTCTGTACTGCAGAAGCGTCACCCGACGGTATACGCCAACTACTCTGTCTCATTGTCATCTCATATAAGGTCCTATTGCGTATACTCTGTGACAGACTGAAACTGTAAATCAATAATCGCAGCTTATCAATGCGGCTTCAGATCTGGTAAATCTATCATAGATCAGGTGTCACTCTGCGCCACATCCAGAAAAAGATCCACGAAAAACGTATTATCTTTTTATTGTTTATAAAGCTGCATTCGGTAGTCCACTAACTGAATGCCTGTATGCCACACTGTCTTGAGTTCGATATTGCTGCGAAGTTGGTTCGACTATGCAGAATGACATTGAGCACCACAATTTGCTCTACCAAATCACCCATCATTATATAATATGTCTCAAATGTGTTGACGATAAATTAAGATGTATTTGCTGTGCAAGAATGTGTTAATATAGTAGACACTAGAATCGAACGTATTTGTTCATGCTTCAGTTAAAAAAGTTAAGTTCAATATGCACAGATGGTCGAAGATTACGCTTGGAACTTAAAAATAGCTTGCACATAGTTTATTAAACAAAAATATAAATGTGAGGGCATTCCACTGCATTTGACATTTAACATTTCTAGGCCCAAATAGAAATAATGCTACGAATGCTATTCAAAATTTCGCTTCGTCCCTAAACGTCTGACAAAGCCAAAATGCACTAATAACTCACTCACGAGCAGTCACGACTTTGCTTTTACCATCTCTAATCTGCACGCAGTTACTCGCATAAACACACACTCTCACACACACTCACATAGACATATGCACGCAACACTCAAATAAACTTGGGGCCCAGACATTGACTCCAAAAAAACAAGAACAACAACTTCGACGACGATGACGCCGACGACCCTGTGTGCATGTGTGAGTGTGTGCGCGCCTATGCAAGCAAGTCCAACGGCCGACAGTCAAGCCGCCCACACATACACACACACACACGCGCACGCTTAGGGAGAGAAAGCACACAGACAACGGCGTAGCCTGCCTGCCCTTGCATTGCTCTCGTCAACAAACGAGCACTTTCGGTGCTTTTTTTCTTGCTTTCTTTCTTTCTATTTGTATCAGTGTGTCTGTGTGTGTGTGTGTGTTCGGTCCTTTTTGCTGTCCTGCGTTGCCAAGGGTTTCCTTTGTTCGCCCCCAACATCCCAAACCGCCACCGCCTGCAACTCCACTGCACTAACGACCCACAACGCCACCACACTGACACCACCACCACCACCACCCCTAACCAATTGCAGCGCCTAATGACTAACGGACACTTTTTCTACTCTTTGTTGTTGCTGCTTCTTGTCTTGCTGCGTTTCGTCGTAGTACCCCCCACTTCAGGCGCAGCGTGCCCGAGTGGCGCTGTTGCTGCCCCGCACTCTCTGCTGCTGCCACTCTATACGTTGAACGTAAAAAAAAAATTTTGTGTTTTGCATTTTTTGTTTTGCTCGTTTTGTTCGTTGCGTTATGCTGGCAACCCTGCTCCCCGCCACAATGCTGCCCCGCTGCACTGCCGTCAAACAAACTTGCGCTCTTTGTGCGCTCGCGCGCTCTCTTCATGGCAAGCATGCAGCATAATTGCAGCTGAGCGCAGCAACATGTTGCCAAGCTCCTTTGGCAACATGGCCCATGTTGCTGCCATTAGCTGTTTTTGTTAATTATTTAATATGTGTGCGTCGCGACGTTTAATAACAAACTAACTGCATAAGTTAGCGCGTAAGAGCGTCAGAGAGATGGAGGCAGGAAGACACAGAGCAAGAGAGACAGACAGAGAGAGCGCGCGCGTGTGAATAACCGTAAACTTATGCACTTTGCTGGGAAAAAGCGAAAACTCGACAGGCGAAAGTTTTCTCGCCTCAACAACAATCAAGTGCAACATTTTGCTGCAAGCGTAAGTCATGGCCAAGTCTTTTCAGCCAAGAACTACACAAACTTCAAAGAGTCAATTTTATCAAAAGGATATACATAGGATATGTAGGTAACAATGCTGCAACAGTTTTATCAAGGTTCCTGCGAGCATTAAACAAAACAAGAATGCGCTTTAAATGCGAGAGAGAGAGAGAGAGAGAGTTAATTATTGTTTAAGTAAAGGGTGATTTTTATAGGTTTCGCGTTTTTCGCATTGAAAAGCTTTCAGCCTAAGTAGATCTTTGTTTATAACGCTGAGAAGTTTCGTGCTTAAATGTTCGCTTTTCGCAACAAATATTTACAATATAAACAAAACATAAATAAAAAAAAAAATAAAATTTAATTGAATTCTATACTTAATTTTTTCATTATGTTGGTTATAGTTAAACGAGTTATAGACTTTAAAAGCAAATTTGCAAAAATGCAAAATTAAATTACCAATACCCTGAACTTATGGAATCCAAAACTGTGTATTGCTTATAGCAAGAGCTGTGGAGAGCTCTACAAAACCTTACGTAGGTACGATCGACGTGATCAGAGAAGTTCATATACCAACATCACTTTGTTCGTGTGGGGGTTATAAATTAGAGAAGCTAGAACTTCGTCACTAAAACTTTTTGTGCGATTTTCTTATTATTGTTCGTTTTATTAGTATTGTTGCGGCAGATTTGTACCGCAAATAATGGGTCTATTCTGCACACTTTTTCTACCCTAGTTCAATGCTATCTAAAAAGTTTAGTATCTTTTTATGATATAGTTCTTTATACTGTATTATATGTCAATTTATAGTCTTCCGTCTATTGCGATGAGCAAGCTTCGAATATATGCTTCGTAGTTGCCTCAACGTCTTTGCTGAATCTGTAATTTAAATTTAAGAATATTCCCGGTTTAACCGATAGTATGCAGTTAGAATTCCTGTAACAATCCTTAAACTGCTCTTCGCCCGTTTCAATTCCTAAAAGCAATTTGGAAAGTAAAAGTCCTGAAAGACTAACTCAGTACTTTCTTCTCTGTCGTTTTTCTACTCTCCTTATTATAAAGAAAATGTTTCGACCGATACTGCCATCCTATCTTGAGCGCAGGACATCCTTGGTGAAATGGCATTAAGAACATTAATGACGAACTGCCGCAAGGTAGCTTGGTCCGATCATGTCCACACAGCTGACAACAATATAATTACAGACGAGTACCTAACAGTCGCCACCTATGCCGACGACAGTGCTTTTCTTGCAACCGCTAAATTCATCAAATGATGCCTCTGCAGACGTAACTATTGTGAAAGTCTTATTTTAAAAATTTTGTGATTGTCCAAAAAAGATATATATAAGATCTGGCGTTGGTCTTTACTTTGTTTGTGCACATTATTCTAGTCTCAAGCTGTAGTTTTTCTCAATTTTCACTTAATTTGAAAAATTTTATATTTCTATTTTATTATTTTTTGTAAAAAGTTGATGAAAGAAATTTTTTTTTAAATATCTTGAAAATTCTTAAAATTATTCGACTTTCCTAGTGACACGATTCAGATGGCGCATGCGTTTTTTATTTTTAAAGCACAAAATTATAAATTAGAAAAAAAGCTAAAAAAATATTTACAGATTCTAAAAAAAAACCATCGCAGTCGGCAGGACTCGAACCTACGCTCCCAGAGGGAATCTGATTTCGAGTCAGACGCCTTAACCACTCGGCCACGACTGCTTGTTATACAAACAGCAAAAATGCTATAATTAGATTTTCGCAAAATTTTATCAGTTGTATCAAACTGTAGATAGTTTCTTGGGTTTATCGCGATGAATCCCAAACTGTATATAGGGCTTTCGATCACGGTTTGGTTTCATGATATTTTTCACTTCGCTAATGCAGCCGTAATTTTTGATCAACGGTTTAGTCTCAAATCATAGCTAAAATTTAGTTTTTTCATAATATTTTGAAGAGTAGAGCTAAATGTTTCTTTTAACTACTAAACTTTTTATGGGATTGGGGTTCCATGTTTAGCTTGGCGCAAGTTAAATGATGCATTATTAAAATCGTATTTCTTGTAGTCTTGCGTTTGGGCCCGTCACCTCTTAGAATTAAACCATTAGATTAAGTTTAGATAAACAAAAAAATATTATGAAAAACTAAAGTACTGCTCATTACAACCCTTTATCGGGAAACAGTTGACCTTTATCTCTACCCTTGCCAAGCCTTTCCAGTGTTAAACTCCAAGGAAAAATAGCTCCTACTCTTGGTTACTACTCACTTGGTATTGCTTCCCAAGATAAATCACAGGATTCGACACTCTAAATACTTATACTTGGTTATAAAACCAACTTCAGATCGCTGCGCAGCTGACGCACGAGCATTTCCCGTCAGTAAGCTAGCTAAATTTCAGTACAGCGTATTGCTTACAAGCGCGCGAAAGCATTTTGCCGAAAAGACATCAGTAATGGAATTCAAACGTAGCATAGCCACCACCTCCATGGCGATCAAAAAATTGCAACATCACGTAAGATCCCCGGCGAAGTGCCGATGAAAAAGCGAAAGAACCAAAAATATCTGATGGTTAAGTTAAACTCATACAAATTACAAAAGGTGCATGATTCAAAAACAAAGCAACAAGTCAGACTTGAGGGAGCGAATTAGTTGTTTCCTTGTACCAAAAGTGACATTGTATTTTCAGACGTATAAATTTGCACAATTGAGCAGTTTGAAAACCCTCAAAATTATAGGGTTTCTTTAACGGAACGTTCATACATGAATTTAGTGTACCAAGTGGCAGCACCCGCCACAGCAAATGGTTTGGGTTGCTATTACCTCTCTACGATTTCGGGAAAGTATTCTGAAGCCGCTGAGTGCACCGTTGGAATTGTAAAAAAAACGAAAAATAATAAATTCCTCTTGGCTATGGTGAGCTATGAGATAGCTCTATTAATTGCTGTTCGTAGGGAACAGGTCTCTAAAGTTTAGAGTTGAATCCGAACGGTGGTTTCTTCAATTAATGGAGATTTTTCTAGGTAATTTATTCGCTATCTATGGCTTTGACGTCACGATTTAGAGACGAGTGCGCTACCACGAGGCTTGTATTCTAAAGCCATTACTAAATTTGACTCTACTTTAGCATGGCTTGCCGCCAAGTGCTGGCAAACCACGAATAGGATTATGCGCGCTTGTACGATTATTTACTTCTAAAACATTGTATAATTATTTGACTAGGAGATCTGTGTGTAAATACAATAAATATTCGCTTATAGCAAAATGGCAACGAAGTTTGAATACGCTTGTGGTTGAAATGCGGTTACATTTAGGATAAGGAGTAGTGCCTGCTGATGTTAACTGTAGTTTGTTGTCTTAGTTGTATAATTATGATGAGGATAGAATAGTCGATGTTATATGTTTTTGTCGTAAATATGATTATGTGAAAAGTTCAAAGAATTGCTGTGAGAATTTAAGCCGTTTTACTCGAAGAACTGTCGATTACCAAACACTTTTAATTGGATCTTAAACAATTCTTAAATTACGGCTTATGAATATTATTATTCATATTATTCAAAGTTTTTTTTTTTTGCATTAGTCTATTAATTATGTTGAGAAATATTTATTATTACTCTAACATGTGTGCATCAAAAGTGCCAGAGATTCTAAGGGAAATACTCGAAGTGTTTGAATAATTTTTGTGTTGACTGTACATAACTGTTTATCAAAGTTGTCAAATATGTTTACAGTTATCCTTAGGTCATTGGAAAATGAATCAATACAACAACAACATAAAGCCGCAGCACACATATAAATGCAGCGGTAGGCGCAAAGTTTACACACGCCCCCACACCAACAACAACAACAACGAGCACAAGTCAAAAGCGCGCTAAGACAACAACAACAACAACAGCAACAAAATGTCAATTTGTGTAATCAACATTTATGCGTTTTTTAAGCCCCGCTGCCGCTGCTGCTGCCATTGGCAGGTTGGTTTTGTACACACGCATACACACACACACACACACACACACACACACACACACACACACACACATGCTCAGGCATGCAATGCCCAATGGACAGACGTACGTCTGTCTGTATGCATGTGTGTGGCTGCCCTCTGCCTCGGTCGCCGACCGACCGACCGCCTCACACTTACAGCCAAAAAAAAAAAAACATACGAATGGGCTTACTAAAACAACAACAACGACAGCAGCAGCAAAAACAAATGATACGGTCACACTCATATGAGTGCGTGGTTCGACAGCAGCAACAGCAGCAGCAGCAACAACAACAAACACACACAACATGAACTGCATCGCACTCGCACTATGGCCGGCCGCCCATTTCCATCTCGCTTGCACCCAGGCTAAATTGCCTAAATGCAATCGAGCGAGCGAACGAACACACACACACACATGACACATACGAGCGCACAACGAACGAATGATAAATAGCAGCGTGTGTGTGTGTGTGACTGTGCGGTGGCGGCGCGGGCAGGCAGTGAGTGAGATAAAAAACAACGACGCATGCATGTTGTAAGGGGTCGCAACGGGCGGGCGCACTCGCACTCACTGCAGTTGCTGTAAATGGCGCGCACACACTCACACACACGCACACATGTGATCTCTTTTAGGCTGGGCGCTAGTTTAGCCGAAACCCAGCCCACTCACACACACACTGCGTGTGCGATGAGAGCAGCAGCAATAACACAAGAAGCTGAAGGCACTCTCTCTCTGACTCTCGCAACTTGCAGCTGCACACTGCATGTAACAGTTGTTGTTGTTGTTGTTGCGCCTGCTACGTTTTGTTGCTGCCTTTTTTCATTTAGTAGCATTTGTTAGCAGGCAAAAAGTTAACTAGTGTTGACTTGCTGCTGCTTACGCAGTGTTGACCTTTGTTTGCACTTGGGCAGCGGTTACTACTTTTTGCACGTTGCCTATGCAATTTAGTAGCTTTTTATGCTACTATTTTGTTGGTATGGCGTTTATTATGTTAATGTCTGAGGATTAAAGGACGAAGTCATCGAGGGTATGTATGTAAAAACAAAATATATATATATGAGCATACATATAAATGCATACAGTTTGGCGTGACGTTACAAGTTATGCCAAAATCTTAACTTCAATTCAATTATTTATTATAGAAAATTTTGTTATTGAATGTCAAGATTTTCATTTATGCAGTTTTACAACTTAGTTTGTGCAAAATGATGTCGTGTTTATATTTGTTAACGCTGTAAATACGCTAAATAAGTACAGATACTAAATAAGTTTTAAGTTCATCGCATAAAATAGTATATTTTAGGTAATACAAAATATACAAATAAATAAAACAAAAAATTTATTCCTTTGATAAAAGTACTTGCGCCATTTCTTATGTCGCCATGTAAACATTGAATAACAAGATTAAAAACAAAAAATTTCTGAATTTGAGGTAATTTTATTCATTTTGAACCTTTGCAATTTATCCAGACTAGTTTTTTCCCCATGTGGTAACGGACGGCTATGCTTTTGAAGTTGTCAAGGACTTCACGTACCTTGGCACCGCCGTCAACACCGACAATAACATCAGCCTGGAGATTAGGCGAAGCATCACACTTGCGAATAGGTGTTGCTATGGTCTCAGTAAGCAAATGTGTAGCAGAGACTTCTCTCGATCGACAAAATTAACGCTCTACAAGACGCTCATACTGCCCGTGCTGTTTTATGGCGCAGAAGCATGGGTTGTGCCGCGGACGAATGCAGCCGCGCTTGAAGTGTTTGAGAGAAAAAGTCTTCGAAATATCTTCCGTCCGATGGAATTGCAGGATCCGCCAAATGTCAAACTACAGCTGCTGAAGTCACGGCTCGCTTTTTGTTGAAAAAAGAAGAGTTCATGGCTCGCGAACCTGGAAAATTGCTGATTTAAATACTTACACCATCATTGAGAAACTAAACCTGGAGCATAACCCTACAACAATACAACTTTGTCTTCAACGTTGGGCAGACTAAATAACTTAAGCAAGATCTTAAATGAATGAGAGAGTAGACTAGCGCGAAGAGTGCCAAGATGACTGCCTTAAGATACCCCAGACGTAACATACAATTTTTTAGACTTACTGCCTAATGACTACCAAAAAATAAAACCACAATATACGAGGGCAGCTTGTTAGCTTCTGCAGAGTTTCGACAACAAAAGGAAGGACACTTGAGTTCCACATACACGCAGCATAATTACTTTGCGTTAATGGCTGACATTTTTCAATATGGCGCAGTTTGTCTTTGGTTGCATTTAAATTATTTTGAGGGTGGCTACCATGACAATTTCTAGCTAGTTTTTAAAGCAACTGCACTGCTGCAACCCTAAACGCAAGAGGTCTGCAATATGTTGTCCTTTTTAGTAGTAGTTTTCAATTTAAGGCTGGACAGCATTTCTGGACTCTCAAAGCTGCTATACTATTTGTATTGGAAGTGTTGTCAAAATTGTTACAGGCTGCTCAAAGTGTTGTTATATCGATTTATAATAGCCAGCAACAGTGTTGCCTTATTTATTTAAAAAACTTTTATAAGTAGACTTTGCATTTAACGTCAAAACCCTGTCAAAGTCAGTCCAAATTATTTCATTCATTTGCTTGTGGTTTTAAGTACAAACATTTCAAATTGTTTCTACGAGTTGAACGATTTTTTGCTATTCAAAAAATTATACAAAAACAAAGCAAATATGGACGAAGTCTGCAATTGCTCGTACTGCACCGACAATTTTAACGATGCAGAAAACCAAAAGTACCAGACCATTGTCATGGATATATTAAAGACCGTTCATATGCGTCTTTCTTTGCACACAATACTTAAAATGATTCCAGAAAATTCTGTTGATCTAGAAGTCACTGCAGCTCTACACAAACTAATGGATGAAGGCAAAATTGAGAAGGAGGACGATAAGTACGAATTAGCTAATGAATTGGATGATGAGGACGAGGACGAGGACGATGACTATGAGCAAGAGTTGGGTAAGTGCACTTAAGGCAGGAATATTTGTATCTAGCATTTTATATATATTTTTTCTTATTTTAGAATCTCTTCAAGATGATTTCAACCTTTAAACACTTTTATTAAACTAAATTTATCGTGTTGCATCCCTATTGCATTCCGTAACTTGTCACTCCTTTTTCATACAACAAACTATAAAAAAAAAAAACAAAATAAAATAAAAGTAAGTATTTGAAGGATTAACTGAATACAATTTGTAAGGTTTCCCATCTCAGCACTTTACATAAATTTTGAACTGAATACTCGAAACCTAAGAAAAGCTGCACAATGCGGAATGTAATGGATAAAATACGAACTAAGAATGCGGCAGCCAACTTGCCATACAACGAATTTTTAACCTATTATTAAATGATCAATATAATATATATGCATAATATTGTTGATCATGGGAAGTACACTAAAATTCGTCATATTTGGAACTAGTATTTTATATTTACTTAAATTCTTATTTTAGGAAATTTTTCAGGTTAATGTTTTTTGTTTTTTTTAAAAACCTTTAAGGAAACAAAATTTAAAATATATCACTTCCATTCTGCATTGATTAACTGGTCTGTATGCCAGTTCCTCCTGGCCAAGAGCCAACGCACATCCCTCAAGGAGGAAGGGCTACAACAGAAAACGAAATTTACAAAACAAAAGTAAGTATTTGAAGCGATTTATTTGAATGCGGATTGTAAGTTTCCCATTTCAGCACACATCTTCACAGAAATACCATAAAAATATGGAAAAGCTGCACAATGCGGAATGTAATGGATGAAATACGATCTCAGAATGCGGCAGCCAACTTGCCATACAACAATATTGGTACATTTAACTAATTATTAAATGATTCATATTAGTTAAATGCAAATTGTTTTTGAATAAAATTGTAAAAAAAAACTTTTTTGCGAGATCTCATTAATCGTCATTCTTGAAAACTTGATTACTGCTGTCACATAGACCCTATGCACCAAGGCACTCAATTATAGGCTTTGCCTACGAATTGGAAATACCTTTTATGGGATACAACACATCTTTTCGAACTCAATCATAGTATTCTTTGTGTTTCAGCTTCTGAGCCGAATTTGCATTATTTGCGGCTAGTAATACTTCTCATTTACAATTCGAACGAAAGTTCGGCTAATGCGGCGAGGCTGCTCTAAGTGAAAGAACGTCTCCTATGATTTCAATGCTTTCAGAATGGAGTTTGCGTCAAAGACTGGCATTGTGGTGTAAGCGAAATAGCTGAAAGCTGCACAATTGGTGGCATTACTTGACCAAGACGCGTACCAAGCGTTAGAGGCATGCGCAGACACATTGACTTACTCAAAAAGGACACTGAGTTCCGATAAAATTTGAATCGAAAGTTGTGGAGCGCCGTTTCTCTGCTTGTGAGCAGCTTTTCTAAAGGATAAATCTTAGGATATTTCTACAAAATGGGTCCATTACGTTAATATATAGCGCAGAAAGCCCCGTCCAGCCTTCACATCCACAGCGAAACCCAATATTCATGGCGTCAAAGTCATGCTCTGATGGGACCAGCTGGGTGTGATGTTTAATGAGTTGCTGACGCCATGTGAGAGTTGTTGAAATGGCAGATCGTATCTCATCAGCCATACACTGCAGACGTAGTACCATTTGACTACCATCTGTTCTGAACGATGCCACAGAATCTGCCCAGTTTCCTTATGACTGAAGTCAACAATTTCATTGATATTGGAATTAACTTGAACGTTGAGCAGAGTATTCTCTACCGGAATGCGCATGCTTCCAGAAAGACGGACGATTGTAGTATCGTAACATTTACGTTACCATTTTTTAACAATAAAGACTTAAATTAAAAAAAAAATGCCAAAAGCATAGCTGCACACCTAATACAAGGGGAGCGGAAACTTTGATAAAACCACGCTAGTGCCCCAAATTAAGTCTACCAAAAACTGTCTTAACCTTTAGAGCAGTTCGATCCCCAATGCATATTAATATCAGACTTATGAGTTATGATTATAAAGAAAAAACATTTGGTATGCATTTGAGATGCTCGCTTTCTTTTGGATTCGGCAGTCTTGATTCCCAACCAGGATGCTTAGCACTTAATTTCCCAATAGCAATGAAGCGAATATAAAAAATTTTGGAAAAATATGTTTATGTTTTAAGGCAAACAATACAATTGGTCTAGTGTTTAAGTGCCTTAAAATTTTTCTGATTTTGGCTAATTTCGATTATCTTCAGCATAAAACTTTCGAACAAAAAGTCAAGTTCTTACATCGAATTAGCATTCTCTGCATAAATGCATTTTAATTTTTTTTAAATGTTTTGTAATTTATCTTTTGCACATTTCAACAATTATGCCAACAATTGTCAGCTCTCTAATTATTATCGCTTATGCTCGTCGCCAGGTGACGCCAAAAAACTTTAATATAACAATCCATTCAGATTTCAAACTTTAAAAATAAAAGTGGAGCTCCAGAGGTTTACGGATAGTAACTCGGAGTATAAAAGTGGCTACCACAAAAGATTTTACTAAATGGACACTCTTGCTGGTGCTGAAAGATGATCCTTACAACATGCGTGTTTTCAAAGTGGAAGTTCAATTTCCAGAGGAATATCCGTTCCGGCCACCCAAGTTGATATTCAAAACCAAAATCTATCATCCAAACGTTGGCACCAGTGGAGAAGTTTGTTTGGCCATCTTGGTGTCGACCGATTGGAAGCCCTCATTGACCATCATACAAGTGTTAAATGCATTGCTAGATACAATAAAAAATCCAGAACCCCATCATGCTTTGCGCTCTGATCTCGGAGAGCAATATTTCTTGCGCCGGGAAGAGTTCATGACGGCTGCCAAGAAGTTTACCAAAAGGCATGGCTTGAAGCTGGGCCTATTACAAAATAAACATAAAGAAATATTTTACATATTTTAGAAGATTTTAGAACTCTGCATAAGAAATAAAGGATTACTAAAAAGTAATTAAGAAAAATTTATTTTTTTTTGAGGTTACGCATAAGTAGTGAGATATATTAGGGGGATATCCGGTATAGGTGATTTCCTGCAACAGCACTGGGCTGGCATGGCTAGCAAAATTTTAAATTTGGAAATCTCTGTAACAACGCCAGTTTTGAGCCACAAACTGTTGGTTCCTCTGCTCTTTGAATATGTTTTAATAGAGATATCCCTAGCAGATATATAAGATATACACAGCCCATAAAACATGCAACCATACTAATGATGCAACACATACCTTATGGATGGTTTTAGCACCAGTTTAGAACTGAATGCATACTTCGTAAGAGAAAAGAAGGAAAACTCGAAGGCTTTCTGTAGCATGATAAAAAAGAACTATCTTCGCGTCCATCTGACCAACTGTCTGTATACCTAGATCGCAAAGATGTAAGAGTAAGATGTTCTCAACTTATCCTCAAGTGTTTTTAGATTTTGATATCAGTGATATATATGATACGGTACAGGGGGATTTTGCGCCGTTGTAAAAAAATACATAGTTTTGCATGAATAATTCGGTAACTTACACAGATTTTGCAACCAAGCTCCGTATCCAATAATTTTTTGATGTTTCCAAGCTCTGTGTCTAATTCAATCCAAAGAAGTTTACTAAGTAATAACTTCCGTAGGGCATGCCATTCAAAAAATTCTTTTGTATTCAAAATTCCGTTTGTCCGTCTATGCGTGCGTCCGTCTCTCCATCTCTATGAATACCTAGAACTCAAAGATGTTAAGAGCTAGAGCAATTATAGCACATTATCGAGTTACAGCTGACCTCCATATTAATATTCTTGGGGGAGATTTCCACAGCGACCTGTAGGTGCAATGTTGCCACCCGTTCTTCATTTTTGCCGGCATCTTCTCCGAGCCTTTGTTTTTTATTTTTTCTTTAAATTTTTTGTTTTACGAAGCAAATTTTCCTGCACTATTGTTTAGCGTCAGGACGACTCTCTGCACATATTTAGAGGATGTTAAGACAAGTGCTTTGAGGACTCCGCTTGGAGGCTATGTGTCAGCTTGCAATCATTTGTGACAGAGATCCCTCCGGCTGTTGCCAGATTAATAAAAATCAGAATTTTTACTCTGTTCCAATGATAGTCAGAACCACTAATGTCAGGGATTTTTTGGTAACAAATCTTCATTGTTTCTTATATTACAAATCTTACCTTATGCCTATTCCATATCATGGTCTAAGCGTGTGTACTTTGGAGTCTCCTTGTGGTCTGGCTGTTGTGCAGTAGGCTGAACGCCAGTACATTTTGCCACCCTGCTTCTTGTAAATAATTACGTTATCAGAGGACGCCGTAGACCATTCCCAACGCTATATTTTGGCGGCCTTGTGTGACACTGCGGTAGGCGAAGCTTGCAGTTCCTCATATCTGGATTTCGTAAATCCTTGTTGGCTTTATAAGCCAAAAGATTGAGTTTGGTTTTGAGCCTTGGAATCTGCCTCAATCTATCTGTGGCTTGTTTTCTTCTGCGTAGAATGTTGGTGCGCCAGGATAGTAGCCTTTTGTGTGTCATGCCCAGATATTTGGGCATTGCTTCTAAGGGAATGGTGCTTCCGTTGACGGTCGGGCAGTTTTTCTAACGCAGAGTGAAACTTTATCATAGTAATGTTCAAAGATTCATGCCATTCAGCTGGGTCTGCAGAATGGCAGACGTATCATTTGGTGAATTTAGCTGTTGCAAGCAAAGCAGTGTCGTCGGCTTAGGTGGGAACTGTTAAGAACTCGTCTGTGATGATTGGGTGGTCAGCTGTGTGGAGCATGTACATGGTCGGGGCAAGCTTACTACCTTCCGGAATTATTGCTCTTAATAACATTTCAGAAATTTCCCGCTTTCCAGATAGGATCGCAGTTCCCGTCGAAACATTTTCTTTATAATAAACAGAGTAGAAGAACGAGAGAGAGAATAGTACTGGGTGAGATAGCGGTTGCAAGGGAAGCAGTGTCGTTTTGCGTAGGTTGCAAATTGTCAATGATAATTGGTAGGTCGGCTGTTTAGATTGGTTGCTTCGGTTCCATCTGTAAGTTGTAGACAATATGGGAAGCAATTACCCAGTTCATTGGAAAGCTTTGACATCTGTCGACCATAATCGAAGTGCAGCAGTTACTGTTATATGGCTATCAGATCCTTGATTTTTTTGCTTTTTTTTTGGGAAGAAAAGTGCGGGCTTTAGTTCTATAAACAGAAGTTTCTGGGGAATATGATGCGAGATCAAATTGGAAGTGTAATTTTTTCAATTGCAAAATACTAAAATCAAGCGAAAATGAAGTAAGTTTTTTAAAGGATAGTATAGATTTATTTATATAAAATAAAGAGAATGAATTAATCAAATGTAAAAACCAGAGCAATGTAGGCTTTCGGGATAGTTTTTTTAAATATGATTCACATATACATGCAAAATATTCTGCTCTTAAGCTCTTTCGAACTTTATTTTAGCATACCTTATTTTTCTCAGTGTATCAATGGATCTCATCAAAAATAGAAGTCATCAATTCGACAAAATTCAGCTACAGCTCGATCTTTGGTATCATTGTAATTTTTTTTTTATTTTTTTCTTTATAGAAATTAAAATATTTATTTATTTTTTTTTTTCTTAATTTTTTTTATTTAATAAGTTTTGTTAAAAAATCACACCGAATAACATTTGAAACTAGAATAATTTTTTATAGAAATACGACTTTAGAACGCGAGCTTTTCATAAGCAGTCGTGGCCGAGTGGTTAAGGCGTCTGACTCGAAATCAGATTCCCTCTGGGAGCGTAGGTTCGAGTCCTGCCGGCTGCGGTTTATTTTTTTTTTTTAAGAATTTATTTTTTATTTATTTTTTTTTAGTTATCCTAAGGAACTGGTGCAAGAGTGTCGATTTTCACGTTTTTCGCAAATATAAAGTGAAAAGTGAAGACATTTTTTTTTTTGAATTATTAAAAAAATTTTTCAATTGCGATTTGGAAAGTCTTTTTTAGGGAATCAAGCAAGATGCAAATTTTTATAATTATATTTAAGAATGTCAAGTTTAAAAATTTTCATTATATTTTACTTTATATTCTTAGAAGCAGCTGTTGCTCTAAAAAAAAAGGTCCAGATGATTTATTTGCAATTTGCAAAACTAAGGCACAACATCAACAACAAAGTAGGTGGTAAATTACTAGTGAAAAGTAGGTGGTAAATTACTAGAGAATAGTAGATGGTAAATTACAAAATAAAAGTCGGTGATAGATTACAAATTAAATTTTGTTAATTTCCAGAGAGAACTAGGTGTTAGTTTGCTATAAAAAAGAAGGGAGTAAATTATTAGAGAAGAATAAGTGTTAAACTATTAAAGAAAAGTTGGTGGTAAATTGCTAGTGAAAAGTTTAAATTACTAGAGAAAAAAGTGGGTGGAACATCAGTAATAAGCAATGGCCCCACAAGCAATCCCCGAGTTGGAAGCGACACGCACAATGCTTCTATTTTGACTTTTAAATTTTACTGCTCATCTGCTTGTGCCTGGTTAGTCTGACTAGCTAATTTTTCTGGAGCATACAGGACGAGAATAGCCACAGCGTAGCCAACTACAGATAACGATTTATTACGTGGGAATTTGCCCTTAAAAATTGAATATTCAATAAAATAGTAACCTGAAAAATAAACTTCATAAAAAAAAAATTAAAATAAAAAAGATGACCATAAAGCAAACAATTTTAACAGGAAATAATACCTTTACCCGACATTGACTTCATATATTTTTAATATTATTTATTTATTTTTTAGTAAGTATTATTAAAATTTCAATGGCTGCTGAGGGTGACCAGCAAGAAGATGACTCTAATAATCTAATGGAAGATGTGGATGATGAAGACGAACTGCCACGAACATGCTGGATCTGTTTAAGCACTGACCTTGAGTCTACACCAGACAGTATCTGGCTGCATCCATGCCGCTGTCGTGGCTCCGTTAAATGGGTGCATGCCAAATGCCTGAATCGTTGGATTGATGTCCGTCAACGTGAGCATCCAGATGAGCCCATAGCCTGTATGCACTGCCAAACTGAATATATCATCATAATGCCGCCTCTTGGCTTTATTGCTGAGGTACTCACTAGGATTGACAGATATTACAGGCGCTTCTGTATTAGTGCTTTTATGGGTATGCTTTTGGCAACAGTCTACTTTGCGGCAGTGACCTATGGAGCTGTTACCTTAATTCAGGTGCTCGGCTATAAGAATGCCATGGTCTATTTGGAGAAAGACGCCGCTATGATGATTATTATGTTACCCACGGTGCCATTGGTGCTATTGTCATTTAGCTCTTTGGAATGGCACGAAACCGTCGAGCTATTCTTGAGACGCATTGCACCCCCAAGAGTGCCAAGAAATGAGTCTAGGGCAATTGATGTGTCGCCGCCAAGAGCTCCTGCTATTCAACTTAATAATCAACCAGAACTCCTTATACAAGCCGGCGGCTTTGAGCCGAGTAATATCAGACGTATTACCTATAATGTCTGCTCGGCACTCTGTTTACCCAGCATATCTGTAATAATTTCATCAACTCTTTATTCACGTATTGATAACAAATTGATGGGCGTGCTATTGGGCGGACTTACCTATTTAGGTATAAAGGGCATACTTGCCATCTACATGCGACGTTGTGATTATATCAGGCATAATGGACGTTATGTGGCTAATTATCGCGATATAGCTACATCACCACTTCGTCTTAATTCTGCTGTTTAATGTCATTGCCATGGCTTACATATTTAGCAAACTGCCCAATGTCTTAATATGTGGCTAACTTGCGAGCTGTAACTTCATCACCATTGGGTCTTGATTCTGCACTCAAATGCAATTCCCGAGGCTTACTACTCAGCAATCTGAGATCCCTGGCTCAGCTTACATCATGAAGTCTAGACCCTTGAAATTATGAGAAATTTCGGTTCGGTTTGCAATTAATCAGTTTGAATTATTTAAGTGGGCGTGCCATAACTAAATTAATCATATTTTTCTGGCTTTACCCACACATCGCTATTGCTGATGTTTCAGACTATAAATCAAAATAAAACTATTAAAAATAATACAAAACTTTAGTTGTTTATAGGTTTCGCAAAACCGTAAGCGATTTAGAGTAGATAGCAAGAGCAGAGCTCTCGTTTATGCATTTTGCAGCTGCTGTTGTTATCGACACTGCCGTTTTAAAATAAATCGATCACTTTTGTAAATGCAACTTTGAACTTTGTCAAAATGAACTGACAGCTAAGCGTCGGGCTTGCAATGAACCACAAAAAAAAATGCATTTTCAGTTTAATTAACAACTTCATTTAATTTTGTTTACTGATATACATATTTTGAAATTGCGCAGAAGCTAAAAAAATATCGATCTGACTTGATTTATCGAGTTAAAATCTTATGAGGGCAAAAATTCAGGCATTTGGGTTGTGTCTTGTGTTTTTTAGTGTTTGCTGTTGTTCTATTTCATCCCAGCCGTCGAATTTGCCTGCATTTTTGCGCCTCATAAAGCAATTTTACACTCGATATATCGATAATTCGCAGCTTCATTGCAATATGGTGTGTGTGTTTGTGTGTGTGTGTGTGTTTTTAGGTTGCCGGCTGCTGCATCTCACGCTCGGCTCTAAGATTGATTTTTAAGAGTAAAGCCGCAAGCTTCACCTGCATAATTTCTTGGTTTGCGGCCAACTTGCGGAGTACTTCATTCTGTGAGCATTGTAACTCCGAAAATTCTTTAATAGTCAAAATTAAAGGCTCCTCAATTGCGTCTATAGTGCATTTTCAATTAGGCTTTAGTTTATTAAACATTTCTATGATTAATCAATACACTTACAGGCAGTATTAAGCGCATCTCGTGCCTTGTTCAACCAAGCGGCTTTGTCATCGGGAGAATCGCTGACTGGCGGTTTTCTACAAATATTACATATTGACCATCAACCATATCATACAAATTTTGTGCAGACAGCTTGACACTTACCCATACAGCAGTTGCAAGTGATCTATTTTAATTTTTACATCAAACCATTTACCCGTAAAATCACTATTCTTCCGAAGTTTGCGTGCCATAGTCATGTACATTCCCCAACCTTTTGGATTGGAATTGTATTTTACAGCATTTTGCAGCCATAAGTCTAGCAGTAGTGCCAACGACTTAGCGGTCCACTTGTACTTGAGAATAGTATTCTGTTTATAGATTTCGTCTACAATTGAAGCGGGAAAAAATTAAATATTTTGAAACAATTTGTAAATTTTTTTTTTTTTCAACTAACATTCTTGACGTCGTGCCGACATTTTTGTACAAATACTAGATCTCAAATGATACAAATCTATGCTGACACTAAAGTCAAAAACAAGCAGAGTCATCGATTAGAAATTTTAAGTTTTGCTCATTTGGATATGAAAAATTTGTATTTATAGAAACAAAGGAAATGAAACATTGTTTCTTTTTCATTTCGTTTCTTCTGCGCGAACAAGCAAAATGAAACAATTAAAGACTAAGATTTCGTTAACGCCAAAAAACAAAAAAAAAATTTAATAAATAATAAATAAATAAAAATTTAAAGAATAATCGTTTGCCAAAAGGCCGAAATATTTTGGCAACAAACACATTTTTTATAAGATCAGCTCGAAATATAATGTAATATGTGCAGAATAAAGCGCAATAACATGGAACAGAACAAAAAAATAATATTATTAATGCAGCAACTACAGACTGCAGCAGAACAAAAGGACGCACAATAATATTACAAAAAATTAAACGTTCCATTTCCCTGAAGTACAAAAACTTACTCAGCTACTTATCATATTATTAATTATATATTTTGTGCTCGCTTTTGGCTTAAAGAAGTTAAGCCTTTTTGCAAATTTCGTTAACTTTTAAGCTGACTATATCCATATGAGAATTTATGGATAGAATTAGAAAGCAATATTTACCAGTTTATCCCAACTAAAAAAAAAGGGGATGTATCGATAAAGTTTGTTAAAAAGATAGCGCCAAAAAGCAAATCCACATAAAATCATGCAGATTTAAATATTTGGAAATGGGAGCACGGCTGTATATTGATATTTTAAGCGCAAGCAAAACATTTTTCAAAAAATTATTATTAATATTTGCTCTTCCCGTTTTAAAAACTTCAAATTTCCAAACTTCGTTTTATAAAATATACTTCACTAAATGATCGTAGAACATTTTTGCATTACCTCTTACTCGGGCTCATTGACTCTAACGCACTTCCAAAGTTTGTATTGACATTCAGAGTAACCCGTAATTTTCGATCTCTACCACTACCATTTTGTAGATCTAATTATGCATTGCACGATCCTTTTCGCGTTTTATACGCTTACTATAATAATCTGCACGATTTCCTATCTTATTCAATTTATTTCTTTCACTATCTTAACTTGATTCTCTACATCGGACATAACGAATCACGAACTATGCAATCCCAACTTGATATACCCTGATCTCTTGACTTCTTTGTTGGGAAATGTTGAAACTTGTATGTTACTTTGTGTTTTCATCTCTTATATTGTAAATCCCACTTTCAGGCAATATTTATCTGTATTTTTTGCATGCGATTGCTTATTTTACCACAAGTAATTCATGGATAATTCCCTGACTTTGTTGTATTGAAAGTTTATTTATTTATTTTATTTCATTTTATGCAGCTAAATTGTTAACTTAAGTACCCATTGCTGCTTACTTATTATTATTTTAATTAATTTTATTTTAATTACTTTTGTTAACTATATTTTTATAACTTAACATTTACTTGCGTTTTGTTTTTAATTGTACTAAGCAAAATTTTGTTCACTTTAAAAGCGTTAATTTGAGCAATTTCTTATTATTTCAAGACAACTTTTAACGCACTTAGGCTAGCTCTGTTTTTGTATAAAGCTTATAATTTATTATAATTAATTATATAAGTATTAATTAATTAAGATTAATTGAAGACGATTTTTAAAGCTTTTTTTTGTTATTAAGCTTAATTTTAAGATATTAGAGACAATTCGTATATCATATAGACAAGCAGCGTAAATTTATATATTTTAATTTTATTTATTTGTTTAAAATATAATAAAATAAAAAGTTTGCCTATTAAATTTTGAATTTATTTTCCTTATACTACCAATTTTTCCACGTGCTCTTTTAACTTACAATAGGTAATTTATTATTATTATTTTTTTTGTATAAGACGTAATTATTTTAAATTGTATTAAACTAATATTTTGCTGAATTACTTTTTAATAACAATAAATAAATAATTTATAAAGAAAATGTTGCACTCTAACTACCACTAACAGCCACTAAGTAAGCGGTATTAATTTCTAAATTTATTTTCGGTATTTTTTTATATATCTATAATTTACATTATTTAATTTATTTAAACAAATTAACTTATTATTTTGCATTTTTCATGCGCTTATAAATTATATGCAGCTGAGGCAACACTTGAAAAAGCTGCTTGCTGCAAAATACACGATTACGTCTGTCACAAAGCTAATTGCTACGAAACACCAACTTTTTGACAGCAAACAGCTGCTGGGTTGCCAAGTTGACGTCAGTTTTACTAGTAGACTAAAAATTATTTAACAGCATTTAAGCAAGTAAATAACAAAACTTTGACCACAATTATTAAGTAGAAGTAAAAAATTGTTCAACATTTGGATGGCATTCGAACAAAAACGCTAGCTGTTAATAAAGTTTTGTCTTTTAACGCGCAACGCGCTTGGCAACTCTAACATTTTGACATTGCGGCTCACACGCATGCAATACAAGCGCAAAAAACCGACTCACGCACACCAAAGCCGACATAATAAAATAGTGAAAAATTTTTGTTCGAGTTTGTTCGACGTTCGCAAACATTGAAAAAAACAAAACGCTAGAAAAACGCCAGCAAATTGTCTTAAACGATAAAACGCAGATATTTGGCTTAAAAGCAAAGCGTGGTAATTAAAACATTTGCATTCAAACATTTCGCAAAAGAATTGTTTTTTTTTTTTTTTTGTTGGTTTTTGCGTACAATTTTGGTTCTCTTGTTCGTTCGGTTGATGTGACAGTGTGCTCCACGCCAAACCAACAACACAACCACCACAACAACAACAACAACAGCGACGACAAGTACAAGAACAGCAGCAACAAAAGCGGTCAACAGCGGCGGCAGCAGCTACAAATTTGTTTAAAACAAAAGAAGAAAAACGCTAAAACTTACAACAATTGTGCGTGCGTGTGTGTGTATGTGTGCGCACTTTTTTTTTTGGGTAAGTGTAAAAAAAAGCAGCAACAGAAGTAAGCAACAAAGAAAAACCAAGTTAAATTGCCAAAAAAAAATGAACAAAAAAACGAGAAAAAACTTCTACGTGCCTTTGTCCGTCCGACCGCTGTGACGTCGACGTGTATGCCGCCACCATGCCGCGCATACCGCACGCGTTCTAAAGCGCCTTTGTTGCTTTTTTTTCATGCGGTGTGTGCGTGTGTGTGTTTGGCATTTAATTTGTTTAATAATTTTTATTTAATTGCGTTGTGCAGCACGGATTTCATAATAAAATTAATAATTTTATTGATTTTTCCAAAAATGCGTAACGCCTGTGTCGCGTCTGTGTGCGTGTCTGACTGCCTCTGTGTGTGTGTGTGTGTGTGTGCGTGTCTAGCGGCTTTTGCTTTGCATGTGTTTGTCTCTCGCCTGTACCACTCGCTTGCCAGCGCCCCGCGCGCACACAAATCACACAAAAAGAAATCAATAACTTTTAATACAATAACAACGTTGCGCGCTCCGCGCCGCCAGCAACCCCTCTGGCATGCTAGTTGCTGTTTGGCGTCACATTCTCAGTTGGCTACGTCGCAACACCCCCATACTTCGCATGTGTGCATTTCGCTTTTGTCTAACATTTTTACTCTTGTTCTTCTTTGTTGCTGCATTCTCTGGAAATTTCTCAAGTCAATGCCGCCCGCTTGTTGTTACGCTGCATAATGACGCGTGCAGCAAGCGCGCGCGCGCGTTCGTTTGTCTCCTATGCATTGTGTTTAGCGTGCATGCATGTGTGTGCGCGTGTGTGTGTGTGCGCGCACTCAGCTGTTTGGCATTTGGCGTGACGCACTGTTTGCGCGTAAGAGAAATCCTTAATTTATAATAATAATAACAGTAAAGAAAGCAGTCTAGACGTTGATCGACAGCCGTATACCCTCTAGCAGCTAGCACCAAAAGAAATACTACCTGTTTTTTATCCCATTCCTTTGTCTACACTTAGAGTCTCAATGGCAGCGTACAATGTACGCGCTCACCGACAATCCAATACACTGCAGCAGCTTGCGTCAACAGTAAATTGGTTTTTCGAAATTTTGCTAAAGTTCTGCATTACGTTGCATACTCAGTGACACTTAGTGCCTCAAAAAAATAATTGATATAGTTACAGTCTAGATGCTGATCGACAGCCGCATACACTGCAGCCGCTATTTTCAAGAAAATGTACTTTTTTTCTTAAAACACACATTTTTCTGCAGTGCCACTTTGAAACTTAAAAAAAGTAATACAAGTGATATAGTAAAACTTAAGAAGCCCACCGACCACCAAATACACTGCAGCAGCTAGCTGTAAAAGATAAATTACTTGTTTTTCCAAAAATTTTCTAAAAGTCTGTATTTCATCGCAATGGAGCCTTAATAAAATTGAAATAAGTGTAACAGCAACAGCTTAGACGCTCGCAGACAGCCCTATACACTGCAGCAGCTGGCGCCAAAAAAAATGACGTGCTACCAAAATTATTTCTAAAATTCATCAGATATTGCAATTTCTTCTAAATTCTTTGGGTTGCATCTCATTTTTATTATTTTTTTTGTCTTTGTTTCTTTTAAGTTCTGTCAAGATCAAGTTGGTAGATTCTTCACAGTATTCTTGTGGTCTGGCTATTTTTTCTCATTTTGCGCGTAATTTTATTTTACTTTATTGAATTTTTCTTAAAACCCAAACTGGGAATCCTTAAAAGTGGGTTGATCATCAAGATTGATACGAGTTTTTTTCCATTGAAGCGCAGAGCCTTTATGAAAAACTTGGTAAGTTGCTCGTAAAAAGTGAGGGGCACACTGCATTTGGAGGGGTAACTATATATTCCGTAATGTTCGTCTATATAATGCTATGGGCTTTGTTTTTGAGTAAAGCACCAATGTTCGGAACGTATAAGATCCATATTTTTATTGCAATCACAAAAGTATTGAATTTGCATATTGTGCACCATATGATTTAAAGATCGGCGTGATCGTAGTTCTGTCTGGGACTCTTTGGCAGATTTCATCATGGGGCTTCTGTAAAGCTTATGTTCAATCCATCGCCACTTTAGCTGCTAGAACATGTTTGCAATCGTAAAGATTTCGTATTTTAAGTTTTATCTCGTAGCAGAAACTTAAGCAAAATTTTATTTGACTTACAAAGTTAATGCAAGTTCTAAATTCCCTAAATACCCCTAGTTTTCAAGTGTATTTGAATTCTTTACAAGTCTTCTAAGAATGTTCTCTAGAAATCGTATTTTATTGCTAAAAAATGTCGACGAGTTGTACAGTTGGTTTCGTTTACAAAACATGGACTCCAGCTGCAAGTGCAGGCCGATTTTGAAAGCGATTACATATTTCATTGGAATACATCAGCGTTACTTACAGGAAGCACTTTGGTTTTCCGAAAATGTCTGGGCGTCTGTTTTAATTGGAAGTGAAGCGCAGCTTGTGGAAATTTCTAGGGAAACTGTTGCGCGAACTTTATTGCAAAAGTTTCAATTGCACTAAAACTAAAAACAATAACTTTACATAGGGTAATGTAGGGTTGTAGTTATTAGAAAGAAATTCCTTTGGAAGCTCGTTGACTAAAATTATAAAAACATCACGTACCATGCAAAATAGCTTTGGTTATTAAGAATATTAAGAATATTTAAGCGAATTCAATAATAAAAGCTGCATTTTCAAAATGACAAATAGCTCATTATTGGGGCTAAAGTTTTTCTATTCTTTTTTCATCAAAATATTAAGAGAAAGCGATATAGTAAAAGATGCCTTAAAGAGAACTATCATGTTGAGCGTGAAAAAGAATCTTAACCTTGAAGATCTTCCAAATCTGATCTTCTGATCTGGAAACTGCTGCCGTTGTAAAAGAAAATTGCAAAATAAAATATATTCATGAGCAAGTGCCAAAAAATCACCCTTTATGCCTGCATACTTGCTTGAAAATAACTAATCAAGTAAAAGATTAATAGATAGATTTGGTTTTTCTTTATATGAAAAAGTAGTTGGCAATTTTTGTTTAACAATTTTCGCATGTGTTGTTCGGAAAGGAATCTAGTATCAGGATAATGTGTGCATGATAATGAAGATTCCTTAGAGAACTAGGCAAATGCAGGCAACGATACCATCCGTCATATTGTGCCTAAGGCAGAAACTTAACAACTTTAAGATCTTCTAAAGATCAGTGTAGGTAGAGGGTTACCGGGTTTGTGGACCAACGCCGATGTATTCTTTCACGATTCAGAATGTCTGTTGAGGAACACCAAGAGCTCGTATCCAAAACCCAGCAGGAGCAAAAGCGAATTCAAAAAGTGGTGAACAACGATTTGAGAGAAACTTCTTTTTAAAGTAATTATTTGCGGCTTTGACTTTTAAAGATAAAATAGCTAGGATGCTATAATAATCATAAGATGAGATCTTATCAAAAAAGCATGCAATCTCTTTAGAAACTTGAAAAGTAAATTTTTTTTGTTTAAAAGAAGTTGTTATTCATAAAATGTCAAAATTCATATCGATTTTTGGTTTCTGTTTGGCACATTCATTGTTAAGTCTGCTTTGTATTTCACTTCGTTTTTTTCAAAACAACAAATTTTTAATAGTTATAAAATATTTTAAAATTTGAAATTTGCAAAAGAGAAGGTAATTTTTATTAGTTGACGCTCTTTATAATACTCATATTTGTTGAAAAACGAGTTTTTGACCATTCGATTTTAAATAAGTGGATGTAGTTCTTGGATGAGATTTGAGAATAGTTTAGCTTACTCTGCGAATTTATCTTCAGTCCAATACATCTTTCATCCTATGCACATCCTTTAAAGATCTTAAATACTTGTGCGATTTTCTTCGTTGAAACGTTGAAGCGTTTGGAGATTTGATTTTCTATCAGAGCAATCAGATTGGAGAACGCGCAACTCAACGGCAAGATAAGGTACAGCAGACAAAGGGCCAAGCGGGAGATCTCGTATTTTGTGAGTTGCTGTATCCTTGCTGAAAGACAGCAATATAAGGAAAGTTCAAGGTGGGTCTCTTGACTTCTATTCTTCTTGTTCATGATGCAGAATCGCTTTGGCTAGGCGCATAGCTATTAAGCCAATACTTGGAATGGCATGCAATTTATTTCTGGATAGATAGTAGCATCATATATATCGAAGTGTAGTGCAAGACTTCTATAATTTCGAACTTTTTTTTAGAAATCTGAACGTAAGCTTACCTGCATCGGCTATGTCTCTTTGGAGGGCTACAGTGCAACTTGCTAATCTTCAGCGGAAACATATTTCTTGTACCAGCCCATTGCAAGTTTATTTTTAAGCCGATTTCCGCTGTCCTCCTGAAAGCTTTCTGAAGTCGCTTGGCCATATGTCTGCTGTATTTGAGATATCTTTCTATAGTTTACTTGGCGCGCTAGAATATCCTTTGTTGCTTTTGGAATATTGCATAGAACTCAATTCTCTTGTTGCCTAGCTTTATTCCAAGGTCACTACTGCTCTTCACAGCAGCCCATAATTGGGGAAACTAAGATTTTGGGATACCCTTTAGTATATAGGTTCAAACATTTTTATCAACTTTTCTTCATCTTCGATTAACGCGTAGAGAGCATAAATTTATAATGTCGAATTGTATGGCCAGGATTTCGGCTTCAGTGGCAACTTGCAGATATCCTTAATTATAGATTATATCTTCGGAAGTGTGTTCAAGCCTTACTGCTCAGCGCCAAGAAGAGAGTACACGTAATCAGCCAGTTGACAAAGTTCAATTTTGGTTAATTGGATTTTGATTATAAAATTTTTTAAAACATAAGGAAAGAGCTAAGTTAGCATGTTCCAAGAACCGTAGGAAGCAACGTTGGATTGTTAAAATTGCGATATGTGTTTCAATAACCAATGGCATCCTAAGTCTATATATCCAGTAATAGATTGTTTCGATTCCGGTAACCTAAAATTGTATTTAGAGCCGAAGAGTGCTGCTGTAGGGTGTCTTCAATAGCCATAAAAAATAGCCGATGCCCTTATGGAGTTAAAATATTAGCCGCAGGAAACTGGTATATATTGTTCCTAAGGCCTCAGAGAGCTAGGCTAGATAGTAATATTAAAAGAATTTAGATGATTTCAGACGCCTTTGGGAGCTAGGTTTTATTGTTGCTAATTGTTTTAGAAAGATATGCTAGATTGTTTCCAATCGCCTTTGGGAGCTACGCTAGTTTGCTCCAATAACCTAATAGAGCTACGCTAAATTGTGCCCAATAGTTTTAGAGAACTATGCGAAATTGCTTCCATTGCTAGATTAAAGCAAGAGCCTTCGGGAACTACGCCAGATTATTTCGATAGTCTTAGGTGGTACCCTACATTGTATCAATAGTACCAGGGAGCTGCGGTAAAATGTCTACAAAACCTATAGAAAGCTTCGGATAGCCTTGGGTAGCTAGGCTAAATTGCTTCAATAAGATAAGGCAGCTATGATAGATTCAAACATAAGCCGCGGAGAACTGCGATAGGTTGTTCCCGAACTCTTCGGGATAGCTTCTAAAAATGTTCGAATAGCCTTGGGTAGCTATGTTAGATTATTCCAATTACCTGAGGCAACTATGATAGATGCAAACATAAGCCGCAGAGAACTGCGATGGTAACAAGCTTTTCCTAAGGGAGCTACGCCAGATTGTAATAATCTTAGATGTTTCAATTTCCTTAGTGAGTTAAATACTAGCCAAAAGTAACTGCGGTCAATTGTTCCCAATCGCCTTAGAGAGCCAAAGGAAGCTTAGTTAGATTGTCCTAATAGGCTTAGCTTGCGACGAAATAGTTTTGCGAAAGCCTTGGGGGAGGGAGTTACACACTGCAACTGGTTTCAGAGCTCGCATCACTTTTGTTCTTAAATTTTGCTATCAACTCTCAACTCTCATTAGCATATTGGTGCACTCTCTCCAGAATATCCTTGACCTCGCTAAACTGCGATAGCTAAGTGAGATAGCTCGAACTTTATTTACTCGTTCCAATGCCGTGCCACTTTAGTTGCTTTTTACGAGTTGCAGTAAACACTGCGGTCGGGAACTCGAACTCGAACTTATATACATATGTACATACGTGTCTATGTATATATATATATGTAACTATGCCAGAGCATATATTTATTTGCAGCTATAAAATGCAAAAGCTAGCAAAAGTTTGCTTTCGTTTTAAAAGTAAAAGTTAAGACAAAGAAGTACATAGCACACACACACACACACGCGGGGAGTTTTAGGGTTGACTAACTTTTTAACTTTTAAATGCTTTTGGCCAGACTTCTCTCTTTTTTGAAAAAAAGAAGTAGAGTTTGCGCTTGATGTCCTTGAAACTACATTTCGCACCCACAGACAACGCACACAACTTGATCAAATGCAGCCGGCAGCGCCAGCGCAGCATATCGTAGCTTTTATAAATATTTATAACTATTCCAATATAATTTACCAACTTTTCACTTTTTGTTTTTTTTTTCATGTTCTCACATTTGCTGTGGCAGTCCATATAGAAGAAGAGCAAGTAGCTAGCAGCCAAGCAAAAGCAAGATGTCCAGCTTACCACGTCGCATTATCAAGGAGACCCAGCGTCTGATGCAGGAGCCAGTGCCTGGCATTAATGCCATACCCGATGAGAACAATGCACGTTATTTTCATGTCATTGTAACCGGACCAAATGATTCACCATTTGAGGGTGGCGTCTTCAAGCTGGAGCTCTTTTTGCCCGAAGACTATCCCATGTCGGCACCCAAGGTGCGCTTCATCACCAAGATTTATCATCCAAATATTGATCGATTGGGCCGCATATGCCTTGATGTCTTGAAGGACAAATGGAGTCCAGCCTTACAAATACGCACCATATTGTTGTCCATTCAGGCATTGCTCAGCGCACCCAATCCCGATGATCCGCTGGCCAACGATGTTGCCGAATTGTGGAAGGTTAACGAGGCTGAGGCCATACGCAATGCACGCGAATGGACTCAAAAATATGCCGTCGAAGACTGAAGTGCTTAGCCCATATGCATCATCTGTGCCGGCAATTGGGGGTTTAGTTGGGTAGTACTAGGGGTTTGCGGTGGAGCGGGCTGCTACCGCTATCATTGGCTTCAAATTTGGTTTGTGGGGGGGTAGCCAGAGAGTTGAACGTGTGAAGGAGTATGATATGTATGCTAGGGAGTATGCAATTGCCGGCATTTGGATGGTGCATATAAACAGGGTGCACGCATTTTCGGGGGCGCTAAAACGTGCATTACAACAACAACAACAACAACAACAAGTAACATCAAAAAACAAACAACAAAAAATAATAACAAAAACAAGCAACTACGTGGAAAAGCTAACACGCTAGTTTTTTTTTTTTAATTTTTTTTCTCGGGCGGGTTTTTCTAAACATTAGTCGATGCTATGTGGGCGACGCTGTATAACAAAATAAATGCATATGCAGGATATGAGCCAAGGCTAAGGATCGCAACTTTATTGATATGCTCTCTCAATTTATATTTGTGACTTTGTTGTCGCGTATCGCCTTGTGCTGGATCTATGCCTTAACTCACATATCCTGTGTATTAAGCTTAACACAAACATACATAATTATATATATATATATAAATAAATAATAATAATAATAATAACATATAAATGAATCCCAATACTTTTGTATACCGATTGTAAAACGTCGTCATACTTGTCGTCGTCGTTGTCGTCTCCCCGCAATGTTGCATGCAACAGCAGCAGTGCTGGCAGCAACAGCAACACCAACCAAATAAGAGGAATACTCTGCTGCAGTGCCTATCTGTGACCGTAACATGATGCCTTCTCAAAACTATTCTACAAGGTTACACAGACAACATAGGTATAATATACATATATATATATACATAGGAGCTGGATATAGGCAGACGCGAAAGACCGACAGACAGACAGACATGTTGCACATAAGTACTATGTATAGGGTTTGCTGCTGCTGCTGCCACAGTTGCCTGTGCTATGCTTCAGAGTTGGGAGCGACTGTGCTTTGGTCTAAATCGAAACTAAGTTATGTCGAAATATAATGAAAATGTTTTAAAAGCAATTGAGTGTGTTTGTTTTTGTTTTTTAATTGGTTGGTGGATGGTGCTGAAACCGCAGAAAAGAGTTCCAGATGCATTAAGCATAACCTAACTGCAGCGGCAGGTCAATCTTGAATCTATCAAGATCTAAACAAAAAGCTGTTCCATCCAGTTGTTAAGCCAAAAGCATGCATGACAAGAGAAGACTCATGCTCTATGCTGTGGATACTTTACAAATCCTTGCCTGCATCCTTGAAGCTACAGCAACTAAGCTTTTATCTAAAGACTGCATGTGATTTGTTGGCAAACAAGTTCTGTTTCTCTTACAGAAGCAAGCTAGTTTTATAGGTTTCTGCAAAAATTGATTAACAGAAGACATTTTGAACATGCTCCATACCATGTAGGCATACATTTTCTAGATTCTTAAGTTTCTTATTAAGATCTTCCATACTATGAAGGCTTTACAAACTTTCTAGAATTCTAAGAGGCGTAAAAATCAACCATGCTTTCATCTAAAGATCACCTACGATTTATTGGAAATCAAGTTTTCTTACAGGGTGATTTTTAAAGCAAGTTTATTTTATAGGTGCCTGCTACATTAGTATGTGCTATTCAGAAGAACAGCTTGTTAATGTAAAAGCATGCAACGGAGGCGTTTTGGATATGTTGCACGCTTTGGAGGAGCTGAAAATCTACAGCAGTTGTTACCGCAACTTAGCTTTTATATGAAGACTGCTTGTGATTTATTGGCAAACTAGTTCTCTTTCTCTTACAGCGTAATTAAGCAAGCTAGTTGTATTCGTTTCTGCAAAAACATATCAAGATCTGAACTGAAGAAAAGTAGTTTTGGAAATGCTTCATACTATGAAGGTGTTATAAATATTACAGATTCTTAAAGCTTTCTTCTAAAAGCTGCTTGTGATTTGTTGGAAAACTAGTTTTGTTTTTCTTATAGCGCAATAAAGGAAGATTTTTAAGCTAGCTAGTTTTAGAGGCTACTGCGATAATATATCACGTTCTGAACAAAACGATGTTGCATCCAGGATGACAGCATGTTACGGCAAAAGCATGTACCATAGAGGCGAAGGCATGGAGGCGTTACAAACTCTCAAAATTGTCGAAGCTACAGCAACGAAGCTTTCATTTCAGAACTGCTTGCGATTCGTTGGGGAACCCAGTTATGTTAATAAGCCTTATAAAGGGTGATTTTTAAAGCAAGCTTGTTTTCGCTGACACAATTTTTAACAGCTCACTTGTTGTATGATGTGCCTTGTAATACTGTCAAACACGTTCAGTTTGGTAAATAATTTGATCATAAATCGAGTTTAGAAGCAAAACGTATAGAATTATTAGATTATTTAATTTCAGGGATGTTCGAATGCCTACGCTTATAGGCAAAATTTCCCCGGCAATCAGCAGCACTGCAAGAACTATCAATGTATCCGAGGGATTTCATAGGGCCGTACTTTTTCAAAGACGGCGTAAGTTGAAACGTTATTGTGAATGGCTATTTTAAGCGTATGATCTTTTTTGCCTGAAATGGAAAGAAGCTCCACTTGGCCAACATGTGGTTTCAATAAGATGGTGTCATATAGCACGCGAAACAATGGTTCAATTTGAGAGGCATGTTCAATGAGTATTTTAGTTCACCTTAAGATGATTTAACGTCTCTTGACCTATTTTTGTGTTGCTCAATTAAGACTCATGTCTGCAGCAACGATTGACGCGTTAGAAACCAATATTGCAGATTTTTTTTTGGTGAGATTTTGACTGATATGTTGGAAAGAGTATGCTGCAGTGCGCTTCTTGCAGCATAGAGGTTGCATTTATATTTTTTTTTGCTTCATATTTATTTACTTTCTACTCTCTTGGAGTTACAGAACTATTTTATTTATTTAAGTTTTAAAATCTTAAGGTCTAGTTGAATAATGTCGGCAGTTTGCTATGAACTTCCATCTTCCGATAAGGCGTCTCTAATAATATGTACGCTGAACGGGTAGGTCGTTTCGGTGGAAACGGCATTGGCTGCTGAGATGCGTCAGTCCTCTCATTAGTTGGTTGGGATGAGAAATTAGCTTGGAATAGTATTTCCTCTTGAGTTCTGTCATTTATATCGATTGTTGTTACCATATAGGTATTTATATGTTTTTATACATTTTTTGTGGCTCAAATAAGCGAGCTCATAAAAAGTCGCCCTTTATAAAATTTACTTTAATTTATCGTCATAATTCAGAATGAAAAAAAAAATAAAACTTAAGAAGAGAAAAATTATACCTTGTAGGCTTCTCTACTCGGGTATTTATCAAGATATTGCAAATAAATTGTTTGTTGAATAGTTTTCTGATACTTTCAAGCATTGTGTTCTGTTTGATCCAAAATCGGTTCACTAAATCATATAGTTTCCAAGCCGTTAAAAAAATGTTTTTTTTTGTACAAAATGCCGTCTATCTGACATGGGATTGTGCTTTCGTACGTATGTCAGTCTGTATGAAAGTCTAAATTTCAAGAATGTTACGAACTAAATATTATTGTTCTGTCAGAGTATGCAAGTTCATTAATTTTACTTGAGTTGACACAATTACGACATTATTGGGTTATAGCCGACCTTCATATTATTATTGAGGAATATTTGCTCAGCTCACAGCCCACCTCTATAGTTGGGAGAATTCTATATAAAGCCTTGTTAAGATTTATTGGATTTCTTGTTCTACGGTTCGGTTTCCAAACTCTGCGTTAAATTGTTTAGTGGTCGCACGACTTGCTGCGTATATTTAGAGGATGCTGAGGTGGCTAGTAGGCAGTCTGTCAACTTGCAATAATTCGCGATAGAGATTCCTTTGGCTTTTGCCAGGTTAATAGCAATCCGAAGCTTTACTGAGTTTAAATGAAAGCCAGGCCCAATCATATCAGGGATTTTTGGGTAACAAATCTATATAGTTCCTTCTTGCACCACATTTGCATTTTTTTAAGAAATACTTTGCGGTTAAAATTTAAATGGTTATTTTTTATCATTGCCTAAGAAATTTATTGGAATTTGTATGCTTATTCCATAGTCAAGATTTTAGGGGATGCGCACTTTGGAGTCTACTTGTGGTCTGGCTGTTATCCAGCAGGTTCTTTGCTAGCGACTTGACTTATTAATTTTTGGGAACCAGACAATATTCAACCTCGTTGTATATAGTCACGTTGTTAGGGATATAGCTGTGCGCCCGTGATCAGTCTTAAGGTTTTATTTTGGCAGTACACCACAGCTGGATTTTGTAGTTCCACATTGAGCTCGTAATTGTTTTATACACCAGCAGCAGGTTATATCAGAGTCGTGCTTCATTCCAGCTAATTTATGTGAAAATCTTTAGTAACAATAATTTCATTTATGCGAAAATACGCTTTGCTGCCAACCAAAAGATTGCTATATTTTTGAAAACTAGATATAGTCACACCACAGAAAAAAGTGAAACAAACGTACTTCTGAGTTAGGCTTAACCCTTGATATTAAGGGGTAGCCCAATTTTTTTTGCTAGCCACACCTATGTATATAAGCCTTGTACCTCTGATTGGTGCCTGTCTCTCGGTGCCCCCTCAGCCACAGCCGCTTACCGAAAACGTTATTGTTGTTTTCCAGTTTTCCTCGTTGGTGACCAGCCTGGGCAGTCAAATGTCGAACCTAACATTTTTTTTTTTGTATTTTACTTCGTACTCTGTCTGCTCTTTTGCAGCATGACTTCATGCCACACTCTTAACTATGTGCATCATTTTTTGTTGTTGTTGTTTTGTTTTTGTATTTTTGTTGTTGCAAAGTTTCATGCAGCTTTTATCGCATTACACACTACCTGCACCCTGTTACACCCACACCCGCACACACACACACACCGAGAGAGCGAGACACACACAACGCATATGCAAAGTGTTGAACGCCGGCAGCCCTTGAGGTGAGGATTTTTATCGGCAGATTCATTGTGTTGCTGCTTGCTTGCCTAGACAAAGCCGGGCGGTGCTGTGTACAGGCCCATGCCACATGCGCCAAATGCCACATGCCGCATACCACATTGCCGCACCAAGGGGCTCAGCCCGGGCTTGGCCCGGCTAGCTATTAATCGTATCAGGTCTACAGCGTAGCGTAGCTTTTGTCCGAAAGACAAAGCGCCGCCTGCATGTGTGTGGCACCTGCTGCGGGTTGTGGCTGCAGTTTACCTACTTACTTCCACGACATGGCCAAAACAAATGAAGCAACAGCAACTGAACCGAACTTTAGCCAACTCCAACTAGTTGCAGTGTTCAAACGAACTAAGCTTTCTTTTGTTTTTTTGTTTTTTGGCTTTTACGTAGGAAACACTAGACGCCATAAATGAGTGAAGTATTTAACCAAATATATGAGTTCTAATTATTACAAAAAAATAAAACTGGATGCGTTTATTTCGCTCGCTTCATATATAGAACACGATTCGGAACACATTCGGAATGGCATAAAAATCTTTAAAGAGATTGTCTGAAGCATGTTGTACTAGAATCTTAAATGGTTTTTAGTTGTGGATTTGCTCATTATCCTTGTTATTCCTCTTGGGCACTTAGGGCCAGAGCCTTCCAACGAACCCTGTTTTGCGCTGCCTGTTTAGCTCCGTCCCATGTTGTTTTCGACTGGGCAAATTCTCGGAGGATGGATCCTCTCCAGGTTGCCTTGGGTCTTGCGATTCGTCTGCTGTCTTGGGGACTCCAGTCTAGTGCCATTCTTACAATACTGCTTGGGTTTCTTCTGAGAGCATCTAGAAAAAGAATATCCGTATTAAACACTTTTATGAATATGAATTTGCTGGCGCCATCTACTTTGCATGCCTTTTGTCCATTTTTAGCACAGCTGTCCATCTATCAAACGACACGTTTCCAGTCTTTTTTGATTTTTATAAAAAATAAAGTTTTGTGTATCCATAAAACTATACATATAGACAAGCCCTGTATTTAATTAAATTTATAAATATTCTATAATTTAAAATGCGTTAAACTCAAGAATAATCTCTTCTACTCGATCTTCTCTCGGTATGTGGTAGTCACTTCTTTAATAAAAAAAAGCTAACCGAGGCATGATTTGGGTAAGATTTCGTGAGCACGTTGAACTTTTCGCTAAACAAAAAAATCTCTTGGAGATCAAGTAATAAAACAAAAGAATGGCACAATTGAAGTTGCAATTGAAGTTAGAAAGAATTGTTGACATAATTGAGTAGATAACTTCAACAAGCTTTGAAGCTGCAAGTATTGTAGGAGTAGGTTACTTGACTCGCAGATTTTATTTTAAGGAATAGACTACAAACTGTAGAATCGTTGTCTTACGGTGATTCTTCCAAGAGAAGTAATTTAAATGTAAAAAGCAACAAGAGCAAGCGCTTTGTTTAGGTCATCTCAAATATTAGGAATCTCGAAAAATAAGACTGCACGTAGTAGTTTATTAGTAGAATAATACCAGAAAGGCTGGATCACGTTTTGAAGACTCACAAATGTGATAACTTGACCTACTTGAAGGTTCATCTTACATTGAGAAAGGTTCGCGAAAGATTTGAAGACTCGCAAATGTGATAACTTGTGCGAACTTGACCTACTTGCAGTTTCATCTTCCATTGAGAAACGTTCAGAAGAGATTTGAAGACTTGAAAATTTGATAACATTTGAGAACTTGACCTAATTGAAAATTCATCTTCCATTGAGAAAGGTTCGGAAAAAATATGAAGACACGCAAATGTGATAACTTGTGAGAACTTGATCTACTTGAAGTTTCATTTTCCATTGAGAAAGGTTACAGCAAGTTTTTAAGACTTGCAAATTTGATAACTCTTGAGAACTTGAGAACTACTTTATGTTTCATCATCCATTGAGAAAGGTTCGGAAAAAATTTTAAGACTCGCACATGTGATAACTTTTGTTTAATTGACTTACTCGATGTTTCATCTTTCATTGAGGAAGGTTGGGAAAAGATTTGAAGACACGCAGATATGATAACTTTTAAGAACTTGGCCTATTTGAAGTTTTATTATTTCTTTGCCTTTGGTTTAGCTATTGTTGTTATCTTCTCTGATGATACATGCTTGGGTACAGTTTTTTAGTCACAATTATATGTTTTTCATATGAATGAATGCTTTGTTATGCGAGGCGGAGTCGTTTGAACGTTTACAGATCTTATCTATGGAAAATTTGAGAAATGCAGAAATGAAGGAAGTTGTTGAACTGATGATGATCCTAAGACTATTGCTAAGCATATGCCTTTCCAAAATGCTTGCGAAACATAAATTCTAAGCAAGATATTTGTGAAAAATGATAAATAGTGCAGAAGCTACAATGACGAAATCGGAAGAGGAAAATAAGATGAGTAGGACATGCTTGTAGAGCTAGAGAAGGTAGCAACGGATTTAAAGAGCAAGAAATCGAGAAAGAAGGCGCTTAAGATGGCTGGACAATGTCAGAGGAGGTGTAAGCAAAGGCGCCAAAAACTGTTCGGAGTAGTTGAGGGAAAACTCTGGCTACGTTAGGAGCTCAATCAGACTTGTTACAATCTGGTTATCTATTTTTAGGTTATGATTAGTACGAATTAGAGAGTACCCATTTTGTTTGTTCAAGTTCGTAGTTGGGAAGTTTCACAAATAGTATGTAAACAACTCAATTCTTTATGTAACAGACACATATAGAGCTATCATTTTTTTTTGCTTTTTTTGTTGTTGTCTGTATGTCCTTACGTATATGTATATATATATATAATTTGTATGTATTTGGAAACCATGGCACAGCAGCCATTTTGCCCAAATAGCACAAAATGCCCAACGGTTGCATTTCGTCCTTAGCGCTTGCCTCGTTTGGTCCGTCCGTCGTTCGCACAAAACCGAAATAAATAATTGATGAAACAGCAAAGCGCACGTAGGGATTTTGAGCCGTACTCGTCGTCGTCGTTGTAGTCATCCTCTTCCTTCCAATCCTTAAGCCGTAGCCCACACTTCCCCGCCTCACTGCCTTGGTTTTTTGGGTACTGTTTGGTCTGCGTATGTTGTGTATGTGTGTGTTCGAGGCCCCGAGACGCAATACGTTGCCACATGCGACGCTAAGTACATAGTGCCACACATATGCAGCAAGCACTATGCACACACACACACACACATGTGTATATATAGTGTGTGTATGTATTATATATATATATATATATATAGATATATATTCCTGTACGTGCGCACTTATCGATTTTCTGCTTCAAAAACGTAAAACGAAATGCGCCCAAAGCGATGGGCTGGTAACTGGTGACTGCCATAATGTCAGTCGTTTGGTCGTTTGGTCTCCTGGTCTCTTGGTCTCCTGGTCGTGCTTTTGGTCGGCTCACCTAAAACCCATTCAGACATACACACATGCACATGCACACGTTGCCATAACATCCTTTGGCTGCATGTCCGAGTGTGGGTGCTGCAAGTGGGCAACGGACTTGAAGCGGGAAGTTGAGGTTGGAGCTGCAGCTGGGGCTGCCATGGGGTCTGCCATGTCAGTCGTCGTCGTCGTTTACTAGGTGCTGCGTTACGAATAGGCGTGTTTCGTAGGCGGTCGGTTGGTCCGTCGATTTGGCTCTGCTGCAGTGTTGCGCCACTTACCCCCAAACGGCAGGCTGTCCTTGTGCCACTGTGCCTTGTCGAGTGCTTTTATTAGTGGCAACCAACGCACAGGCATCAGCAGTGCCACTAACAACAACAACAACAACAACAACAACAAGTGGAGTCACATCAACAACAAGAACAACACACACACACACACACACAGGCACACAAACAAATATGTTGATGGCCAGCAAAAACTTTTATTTCAACCAATTTTTCTGCTGTGCCACACGAACGCGTGGCACGTATGTGCCCAATGCGTCGCGTTTATGGGGTCAAAGTTGCTTCAATATCGTAGACGCGATTTAGGACATAACTTGTGCTAAAGTTGGGCAATTTTGGAAAATCGAGTTTTAAGCATAATTCCCAAATAAAAATCGCTTAGGCCAATAGTTGGTTAGGCTGAGTATTTATGGAACCACCCTCGCATTTCTAAAGCTCTAATGTTGCATGAGTGTAGTTACATTCTTACTTCTAACGTTACATACAAGATATTGTTGCATTGGGTGAGTGGGGTTATATTTGATCACAGACTCCAATAATCCCAGCTGCGATCTATGGAAATTGCGTCTTCGGTTTCGTAGCCTAGCAACCCTTGGAGTAGCTTACTGTCCGCAATAAACTCACTGGCTCAACTGTGTCTCAATTGCTGACAAATAAGGAGTTTATTCACTTTTATAGGACTAGGGTGCGTTTTTACAGATCATCGAGTCGCTCAGAACTGGGACGACTAGTTGTGTTTGTTGCGCCTACCAGATTATTTGGTAGGATACAATCCAAAGCGAATATTTAAGATACTACAGACTGAAACCAAATTTTTTAAGTTGTGGTAAGGGTATGCAACAATATTTCTTCAAAAGTGCAGAACTTGGATTCTCGACATACCGTTCATTGTTGGCCTGGGTATTCTGGCTTATTGTTGAACTAAACTTTTTATAATCAAGTCATTCAGCTGGTTGTGAAGAATGTAGAAAGAGAAACTATAATTGCCTATCCATCTCTCTCAAGCAGTGCTCCAACACTCTTTCTCCCCTACAACTTCCCTTTCCACAGTAATTCTCTTCTTTCTCTTACCCTTATTATACTTCCTTTAATCTAACTTTTATGAGGCATCGTAATGAAGCTTTAGATCTTCGTGTGATACCTAGGAAATTTCTTAATAACGCTGCCTACACATACCTACACAAACCTACCTCTACTTCTTTGAACTTGTCAAGAATAGTTTCATGTGCTAAAAATTTCATTGAGGCATCCAGGAAATACCCGTCCATAGCGTCCTTCCCTTAAAAACGAAAGATTTTAGTTCGATTTCCCGCAATAACGAACTCGTACAGTTATCCCATATGGCCAACACACATCACGAAGATCTTAACTTTTACTCTTCTACAAAGACAGGATCAGACTTCGGGTAGGAACCGTTTAGGGGGTTGGGGGAGTGTTCCAACCTATCTCTTCAAAGCAGAAGAGCTGGTTTACCAGGTAAATGTTTCTTTGTTTATCTGGTTGTTCTGGGTATTATTGTACACAACCTTAAGCACTTGAAGATCAATTGCTAAGTCTTCTAGTAGTGCAACATTATTTGACATTTATTTTTTGACATTCTTCCTGACATCCTCTGACTTATTTTTCTTACGGAAATGTATGTAATTTCCCAGGTATTTTGCACTACACCACATATCCCTATAGAGAATAGTATTACAAAACTCACCCACCTTATTTCTGTAACTCTCCCTAAGTATGGCATATTTTTTGCAAACTTTTCGCGCATAAACGTGTTGCATGTGCTTTGTTGCATGTGTCGTAGATAGACCTAAGTTCGCCGCTACACGAACTCTGCTGTCCTATACGTAAGTCCAAAACAAAACAAAAAAATAAGGAGGCAGAAACAAAACGCATCAGCCAGGGCAAATGCACGCCCAATTCCGTAGAACTTTAAACCCGCCACTCCAAAAAGTATGACGATGGCGTTGATGATGACGACGACGACGGTGACGACGATGACACCGACACCCTCACGGCTGGGGCAGCGCCATTTTACGCTATGCGCCATGTCCATGTCCATGCTTGGGCTCTATGTATTGCATTGGCTTGCTGTTGCTGTTGTTGCAGGTGCGTGGCGGGGTCCGGCTAGGGGTTTGGGAATTTAACACAGGGGGTTGTTGCAAGGGGTGCGCTGGTGCTACAATTCTACAGTTGATTGCGAGCGCAAATTTCCGACCTATCGCATGCAGTAAGCTCGTTGCGTTTTTGTTGCTGCTGCCACTGCCGTTGCTGCTGCTGCTGCTGCTGTTGCATGCGTGTATGCCACAAACACACACACACGCACACACACACACACACACACATGGTCTGGTATTTTGTGTGAATTTCTGTATTGCCTTGGCGTTTCATCGTTTTTGCGATATCAATTAAGGATATAGTCGTGTGTTTTGTGTTTTCGTGCGGTAGGCAGACGCAGGCCGTCCAGCCTTGTGCCACGCCTCATAGACACAAGGACTTATAGATACCCGCACACACACACACGCACACACACACTCCCATACATATACACATATGTAATCGTACGATTGCATTTGGACAGCCAGTGAGCCAAAACATCAGGCTGGCTCCTGCTCTGCTCATCATCCTGGCGCCCATCATCCATTCACGTTCAATTCCTTCTACTGTTCTGTTTTTTGGGTGCAACCGAATGGACGCAGGGATGGACACGACGAGTTGGCTGGTCTCAATACTCCGTGCTGCCACTACAGTTGCATGTGCGTGTGCGTCATCTACATGCATGTGTGTGTGTGTGTGAGTACGAGTGTGTATGTGTATGTGAGCCTTAATGGAAATTGGTTTTATGCATGTTGGCTTTTGTTTATTTTTACAATTTTGATGATGTTTTGTGAATGCGACTGGCAGTCAAGCTGACGGAACCCCAGTTAAGTGGATGCCATGGGTAGGGGCAGTCACTTTTGGGGCATGTTTACTATAGCCTGCGCCTGGCCCAGTGCTTGGGCCTGGGCAATTCCGTCTCTCTAGGCTGGTTGGTTGGCTGCTTAGCTCTGCAATTCTGGCTGTTTGGTTGGCTAGTTGGGTGTTGACTGTACTTCCGGCATTGCATCGATGGCGACTGCGTTCCGTACGTATGTCTGTGTGTGTGTGTGTGTGACTCTGTGTTTGTTTGTTCGACAGTTTTCTACTCTGTCTCGTTCTCTCTTACTTGTTGTCTTTCGCTTTCTCTTCTCGTGCTTTTTCACATGTTTAGTGTTTTGCAATTTGAACTCACAATACATATGCCATATGCATGTGTGTGCGTGTGTGTGTGTATTAGGCAGCTCGGTTTTTCGATTAGCTTTTAAACAAAATGGCCGCATATGCGCCTAGAAATCAAGTACTTGAGAATGTAAGGCAGCACTAAAGCGATAGCCACTAGGGAGGAGTAGTTAACTGACAGCCCAACATTGTAAGTATTGATAATTTATTGTATGATGGAGAGATTTTGAGTCCTGCGCCAAGGAGTGCAAGTATTATGTTCAGTCAAATTGTTGCAGCATGCTTCCGTCTGGCTCGCTGCTCGTTAAAAGGATCTTTCATTCAATAGTGAAAGAGACACAAAGATTTTTGAGCTACTTTAAGTTTCTATCGAAAAAGTATCTTTTCCTTATAAGTGAAAGAGATGCCAAATCGATATCAAGCGTCAGTTCCGATGCTAGACGCTCTATTTACAAAACCCCAAAAAAGCAAAGCATACAATGCATGTTATAGATGGATTGAATTACAGCTGCATTGTATCTGCAGTCATAGTACGACGATCGTACATGAAGATGCAAAAATTATAATCTTTATGGCAAATCGATAGAAGTGACATAAACTGCAACGCTGTACAAAGTATCGATATTTAATCGAAACAAGCGAGTATTCTCAAGATGGCTTAACTTAATATTAAGGCGACTGCTGTTCTTAGGTATCTCCCAATCTTAAAAAATAGATTTGGTTTTATCGGAGCATGTGAATAATCGGTAAGCAGATACTTTAAAATCCCATCGAACACTCACATTTCTAGCTGCTTGTGTCGATCAACTGTTTGTACAAATGATTCTGACAGATTATGTGAGGTTGTTGTGAGTTCTCTTAAAGCTAATACTGCCGATTTGTATGGATATCAAGGCTTTGTCTGTATTTTGCAAATTCATCAGCTTTGTCTAAAAGGCTGCTTATCTAAAATAAAACCACAAGTGTTAGAAAAGAGATTCCGAGATTCCTATCTAACGTTTATCTTTCTGCGATCGTCCATCTGCTAAATAAGTCCATAAATTATAAGAGAAAAAGAAGCAAACTTATAACGCTACATCTGTGTGTACATATTTGAAGTCATTCTCGATGGAAATCATGAAATGAAGCGTATAATCACGTGCTAGGTATAGATTCCGTTAAGATTTAGTTTAAAATGGTTTCATGTACCATGTAGCCTCCCTAACTAAATCCATCTAAATCTGATCAGATTTCTTTAAAATTAAGCGCACCCTGCAATGACTACAGGCATTATTATCCCCTACCTCGAATTCCAAAATGAAATCCAACGCATATGTATTCAAAGATTTAATTCCATTGAACAACAACAAGAATGTTAGTGTAATGCAACTTTCTTAAAGATTTAATGTGCTGGAAATCAAGCAGCAGCGTAAAGACCAAGTTAACTTGGTTATAACACAGAAAATCAGGCAACATCATTAATCAAAGGTCAAATGCAGCACGTCGCACCCAATTCCAGTTCCAGTCCACTGCCAACCCAAAGAAACCCCTTCGTACAAACGAAGAAGACGCTGTCCTCGTCGTCTTTGCCATATCGCGCACTTTCACATTCGGTCTGGCTTGTTCTCGTCGTTATCTGCTCCCTTGTGCTGCCGCATGCCGCCTGCCTCATGCCCAGCCTCACACCGCAAACTGGCAACAGAGTCGATGTGCCCACAATTAGTGGCATTTCACGCCCAAGAAAGTGCTGGCTGCTGAGGCCGCTGCTGCTGCTGCTGGTTACCTACCTAACTGCAGAGCTTCTTGAGCGCTTCGTGCGGCGGCAGCTTTTGGTGGCAAGTCAAACAAGCCACCCACCCGTTAAGAGTTGCAAGCTGCCATTGTTGTTGCCTCTTGGCTGCCTGCTGACGTCGTCGTCGTCTTGGACCATCAATAATAACGCAATGTGGCAGCCAAGCGACAAGCGAAAAGAAATCCCCAAGCAAACTGCCAGAATTAGTTGCGAAAATTTATTTATGACTCTTTGTATGTATTTTTGGCCATTGTTTTTTTTGGATTGCTTTTTTTTTTGGAACTTGGGTTTGGTCTCCACAAGTAGCGCCACAATGGCTGAAATAGTTCCTTTTACGGTTTCTTACCTGGTGGCGCAGGACTAGGCCTGCTCATCGAACTGAACTGATTTATTGAAAACATTAATGTCAACTATTATAATTGGACAAAGGTATGCGTGTGGGGTTAGGAGCTGCAGTTATGGTTGGAATAGAAACTTATTTATAGGAAAAAAAGTACGTACCGCGTTTGGTTTTTTTTTTTTGGATGTTGGATGTAGTTCATCCATTTAATATTGGAAATGGGAAGAAGTTGAACAACTGAAGAAAAGAGTTTCCTACACAAAATCTTTTTCTAAAAACAGAATTTCTTTCATTTGAATATAGACTTGTGATATCTTTTAAGTGGCTCAACTCAATTCTTGGGAACTGTAGTATATAGCTGGGTACTCTGGATACTCCAAATCTTTTCCTCCCGTATATGAGCTGGTTGAAAAGTTCGAAAGCTTATTAGATATTGATGTTAAGTGTCGTAGTATTTGAAAGGGGCGCTTGTTCTGCTAAATTATTGTACATATCGGTTCAGAAATACCGATATCGGCTCACATCACCAATCTGTACATCGAAACGAAGAGCAGCATTTCTCAAGTTAGAGTTAAGAGTAATTGTAGGTTTTACTGTATGAAGATCCATGCGAAATGCATACTAAACTCGCAGAATAGTTAGAAGTTACACAGCAAACAATTAAAAGCAAGGAAATTCGGTGTGACGAAAACTGTGGAGTTACTGTTTTATTTTCCCCCACAAACCGATGGTCAAACGTTCGAATTGCCGCAGCAGCTTTGGTGCATTTGCCTAAGCAAATCTTGATTTATGAAAAACACCGCGTGTTCGACTATAAACTTTAGATCCCTGTACTCGTAATAAAATATCCCCATGCCCCTGAAGCGATGACAGCATAAAATAACCACGCTCATGCTCTCTATATGATGGAACAATGCGGTGTGTTCTATGAAGTGACGAAACCATAAATGGAGAACATAATCTAACTAATCTGACATAAGACCGATGTTGCTGCAGACTTAAAAATTACCCAAAAGCACTGAAATGCTATGTTTTACTCCTTCTGCTATGTTCTCCAGACTTTGCTTCTGCCATTTACTGGAATGCAAAAGGATTTGTGGCGCCTACCAGTTCGGCTCTTTAGACAAAATCGATTAATGATTGAATCCAGTCCAAATAGAATAAATAAACTATTTTTTGAAAAAAAAATTAATTTATACCTTCTATAATAAAATTACTTGGATTTATATTATAGTTATCGTAGTATTGTAATTTCCCAAATGATTATGACAAGAGGTACCCCTACTATTCCTTGCTGGTATAAAACCCCTAGAGCTAGTTATATAGGTACACTTGAGGACAGCATTATTCTTTCAAGGCGGCTCCATGGGAATTTTTGAGTTCGGTTTATCTTCAAATTAAAAAAAAATTGAATCAGAATCTGATGCGCACCAGAGTGAACTATCGATTCCTTCATACTAACTGCAAATTAGAGTCTCCGAGGAGTTTGTGATGCTCAACGAGCTGTTCTTATTGATGATATTATATTAAGGGCTGATATTAAGGGAACAGACTTTGCCTGTCCCTCTTTAGTGTTCATCTTGGGATTATGATGCGGTCCTCTGACAGTTTTTGCTCAAAAGTCTCTAAGTCGTTAAGTAAACTAACCGCACTGAGCAAGAGAAATGAGTGGAAGAATTGACTGCTCAATGTAAACTAAGCCTTCTTCCGATTAACGCTGTCTTATAAGATGCTTGGCAATTCGCCCATGCATATTTCCTTATCTGAAGGACTCAAATTTACAGGTAAAGAGAATTGACTTGCTTTAATTTCTAAGGGGGTTTTGGCATACGTACTCTACAGCTTAGCTCACTTCAAGAAGCCTTCACCTTAGAAACGCTTAAGCGAGACTTAAATTCCTTAGACGTATGCAAGTTCTTCAGTATAGTTTTGTTTGTTCTTTTTTTTTTTTAGTTACAGGTAATGCTGGAAAACTGCATTAGGCACGCCATGCGGATGGGAAAGTGCGAAAGTTGGGATGGCATAAGACGTCGTAGCCAACAAAGGCAGTCATTTAAGTCACTTCACTTGGATAGGCAATGGGCGTCTCTACTCAGTTGGGTAGTCAGCCGGTTATTCAGTGAGTTCGACCGTTTGGCCGACAGTCCTTTAGTCAGTCTCTATAGGCAGCACACAATTAAAATTAATTATAACTAATTACAAGGTAATATGCTAATCAGCTGCACCAACTGAAGCGTCTTTCATGCCACGCACTTGGCAACAAAGCCAAAGAGGCAAAAGGCCAAGATTTCAAAATGATTTGCAGGTGCAGTCTTCGGTTTGCATGTCAGTTCCAAAAATTAGCAGGTTATGGATAGGGAATGCGAAGGGATGCGCTGCCACTTCTCCAGTAAAAAAAAAACACTCAATGTTTGTTTCGCTTAGCAAAGCAAACACGATATAAATATAATGCAAATTAAAGTCATTAAACAAAATACCGAACGCTTAATATATTTAAATTAACTACCCAATGCATCGAATGATACACTTGGGGATTTCTAATTTCATAGCAAACTTTAACTTGTTAAATTCTATTGCGAATCGTCGAAAACTCATTTGTAAATAGTCTATGTCGAATATTGGTGCATGGAGCATTCACGCATCCTTATAACAAGGTACATCCAAAAATTATTCAAAAAAATCCAGAGCGCTGCTCAGTAGTACGCTAAATAGTTCTGGAAGAAACGAGAGACATCGCACTGGACGCTTTTTTGCGCTCATAAAATCTACGGCTAGACTTTACCGATTCTCGGCGGTTTCGCTAAGCTTTTTGCAATACCTAAATTGCCTAAAAGTCATCCCAAGATTTCGGTGGACTTTAAGAAAAACTTGTTCAATACTATAGCAGGTGTAAGTTGTTGCAGCAACATTGCATCGATAACACCCTTCTTCTTTTCTTAGCTGCTCGCTACAGATACTTGGAAGATGTTCATGTCGCAATGGTTATACCTCTTTAGATAACTAACACTGCCTGAATTCTAGCTTTCCTAAGCTAAAGCGTGATCGTAAGTAAATTGAAATATATCAATTGAAATTGTACAAATTGCTTTATAGGCGCATTGCTAGACTTATATCCTATTCTCATCTGATATGGAATCCCAACGAAAACCGATACGGTCCCATAAACGATCGCCGAGCGAGCGTAGATTTGCAGAAGCAGTCTAAAATGTACCCTTTTTTCATAAATGCGACCTCAAGCTAAAGCGGTACTTCAAAATGTCTATCGTACTTAGTTTTCTCTAGTTGCTGCTCGACTTTACGGAAAACTGACGCAGACCCGTAGATTTAAAACTAAACCACTTGTTTTGTCCTATTTTGCTAAAGCTGGGAAACCATTACAGATCAATGGCAGATCCTTAAAGACAAACACTACTGGCCACTATTTTTACTGAATCTGAGAACCTATGTAGATTAATTGCAGACTTACAAGGCACTGCGGTGCTATCTATAGAGAAAATCTGCCACTCGCACAACTATATTTTTCTTTTTATTTAGCCGAAACGGAACTGTACTATTCAACGAGCGTACAAATGGTCAAGGCCTCCGTCACGTTATCTTTAAAGACGAGCTTTGACTATTATCGCTGAACTTTTTAGTCTTTCCTTATTAAATGCAGATTTCAAAGGATGCGGGGTTTCCCTTGTGTCCTAATTGCAACAGGTGCTCAAGGGTGAACAGTAAAGTTCAACAGAAGATGAGAAGATAACATTGATATTTATTTAGCCAAAAAAGATTTCATTCTCTCTTATTTTTTTCATAAAAAATTTAAAGGGTTGTCCATCTATTAGCCTTTGCATTTCAGGCAGGTTTGTTATAACAAAAGAATACAAACAAATGTTTTTAGAACGTTGGGATATTTTAAGGACACGCTGCGGCTTTGACTGATTGGTTAGTAAAAAAAAAATAAATTAACGAATTAGATACAATTATTCAGAAATATTGCATATTATTTATTCAATTCAATTCAATTCAATTCAATCATATATTATAATTAATGATATTGAATACAAATTTTAAGAATTTTATAGAATTACTGGAGTTTTTTGAAAGATTCTCGTTACTTGTGTCTACATGTTTTAAGTCGTCCCTTTTTTTTAAAGTGAATCCGTCAAAAATTTTTCCGAAACAGTTTCTGGTAACGGGGTGGTTTATGTGCATTTTCAAGGGACGCAGATGCCATTCACGATGATGATGAGTTTGAGCTTATTGATGATTAAGAAGAGTGCGTAGGCTATGTGATGGATACATGCGAGATATTTTATAGAGTTAACTTATACATTTTTGAGCCAAACGTTTAATTTTCTAGCTCACAGATTAAACTCTTTATGGAAGCTTATTAAAGCTTTGATCACCTTTTTATAGGCTACTTCTGATCTTCGAAGTTCATGAGACTTTTATTGTCTGGGGGTACAGCAAAAACAAAGAATCGTTTGAAAGCAACAAATTGTTACGAGTTTCTAGAGCTTTCTTAGTAGAATTATACATTTTCTAAAGAAATCTCGTAACATCATGATCTTCTTTAGCACGTTGTGGAGCGTAGGGCCTTAGAAAGTCACTACGCTTAAGGGGCAATTTTCTTCGTTTGAACATTTTCCGGAATCGTAAACTTTTTTCTCGGAGTTACGTCCCCTGGTAGTGCATGTGAGTTCTCATCGTCCGTTCGGTTGAGGCCGTTGCCAGTCGAAGGCTTGTTGACAAACTAACTGAGAATCTTGCTTTCTACCCAATCTAAACCCATTTGCGACTTTGCATGATATGCGATCATATCGAAGTGATGCATCTTTCAGCCTACCCTCGCCTAATGCTAGATCTTTTAGCTTCTTAAATATTATTGCTTCGACTTCAGTAACTCTTTATAGTGTCTAATTAGAGTGTTGTCAGCTTATGCATGAGTAAGTTCTAGTACACCTTAACTTTAGCGCCGCAGCCACTCCCTTGCGTTAAACATCTACCCCTCTATTCTAAATATGACTGCCTTGTTCCGTAGGCGCCTTACAAAACGCTTACATTGGCAAACATGCAATATCATTTGCATCATACATAGTAATACATTATCATTTATTTCAATGTATGTGTTTGTATCTGTGTGTGGTTTGTATTTGCATTTTCAAGACGCCCTCGAAAACGTAACGAAACGAAAGTTATTCATTTCTACGTTAGGGGAACTTTTCGAGGAGTTACTTACAATTGAATACAATTGTTGCGCCAACATTAACAGCCATAAGAAGTGCATTTAATTGTTGAAAGAATTGAAATGCAACCGCACGCCTTTGCCCGCTCTCGCAAGCAATATTTATCCACGCCTTCAAAAAAAAAAAAAAAACCCCCATTGAGTAAGTCGAAGCAATTTTTTGAGTTTTGCAGCATTTAGAAGTCCATTTTCGTTTTTAAATCATTTGCATATTATAACCTCCAATTTCACGTGCAGTCTTGTGGTTAATGATAATGAGACGATGATGATATTTAAAGTAGCGCTATAAAACATCGATATATCAAGCTTAAAATTAGGATAAGTACGGAAGAAATGCATAGCATTTGGTCTTACTTGGCAGCAATAGTTTGAATTCCGCCACAGCGAAACTTCTTAACTTTAATTCTTATAACTCTAATTTAAAAGAAGATAATATTGTAGGAATTGTTATAAAAGTAGTAGATGCAATAGTTTTTCTCAGTGTCACGAAATCTTTTGTAACAATCGTTAAGGTAAGTTGGACCAGTTCTAAGTTAGGAACTTCTTCCGAAACAATTAAATACAAGCTGACGTCTTTCTACACTGACTGCAGTAAGTCATTTGACATATACTAAAAGTATATTTTTAGGAAAACTGTCATGTTAAAGCCAATAAGTCTTAAGAAATTAATGTCATGTCTGGAGCACTTCCTAAGGTAAGCGCAGTCATCTTGATCCTTTTCTTTTCATCGTATTTATTAACAATTTGCCTAAAGTTATCTCGTTTTCTAACATTCATATGTACGCGGATGAGGTAAAGCTTGGTTTGTCCTACGCTTGTAATGACTAAGACAAGCGTCCACTTTTTCGTCAGTATTCTCATGACATTTGTACATGCTGTTCCTCTTTTGGCTAGTTAGATTATAGACTGCTCTACCGTAGCTCTAGGGTATCCATCAGGTCCGTATAATCAGATCCTCGTATTCTGTTTATACATAACCTTAAATTTGACAATATTGTGAAGGAAGCTACGGAGTTCTTGCATTTATCATGCGATAGTTAAAAGTGTTTAATGTTGCTGACATCAATATCTCTACAGTTCGCTTACGCGCCCAATTTTGGAATACTCATGCGTTTGGAGCGCCCAATATCGCTTTTATCAGTACAGGATTCAGTTAGTACACGTTTATTAACCTAAAAAGACAGTTTCAAGCTTTCCGATGTGAATGTTTCATTGAGCACTGTTCGCCTCCAAGTAGTCTTCGGACGCTCTCTTCGACGATTGCCAATGGGGTTCCATTCCAGAGCTGCATGTGCTATATTTATGTTGTCTCTGCTAAGAGTGTGTCGGTGTGTCCATCTATATTTTCTAATCAATATGTCGCTTTTGATGTCGCGTTACTTGGTAATCTCCCATAATCTCGCATTGAATATAGTTCTGGGCTAGAACACTCCAACCAACGAAACTTTGGAGTTTTCTGAAGATATTATTTGTCGTATGCCAGGTTTCGCTTCCATGAAAAAGAGCGGTTTTGACTCAAGCAGTCAAGATTTTTCGTTTTTTTTTTTTTTTTTTTTTTTAGTTTTGTTGACACTCTTATAATTGCAGCTCTCCTGAAACCGTCTTGGCCAGCCCTTATGATCTTTGACGTATCCTTTTATGACCTTTGGTTCAATGATGTTCTTTCTGGCTCTAATTCTATGTGTTTATATCTCTAAGACTTGTTTATATTTCTACTTGTCTGCCTTCAGTTTTTGATGTATTGGAATAAAATGAAAGTAAACTTGTGGCGAGCGATGTTTCTGTGAGTCACAGGTGTTCTCGCAAACCACTTGACGGATTTTAATTATTGTTTTTTAAATGAAAGGTATTAACAAGACGAAGGTTTTAAGCCAAGCTTTTTATTTTTGTGCGGTTTGTGAGTTATGAGCATTTGAGTAGAAACCGTTTTTTTTTTCTCACGTATACGTGTTTGAAAATTCAATACAAGTAGAGCAATCGAAGCGTTGTGTGAGAGAAAAGAGCGACCATATATCGCACGTTTTAGACCATTGAGAAGAATTCCGAGGCCAAAAATTATTTTGGAGCGTGCTGCATTTTCGCATGAACCTACTTTGAAATATGATTCGCTTGATATGGTTTCATTGGTTCAATGTCGGCTATTTGTGAGTATTGTGATGCACTTAAATTTAAAAATGAAGCACCTGGATTGTGTGAAATTGTGTGAAATCAGGTGCAATTGCCTGATTTGGAGCAACGAAGTGCGTATAGGTATCCGCTAGTTTGTATATATTTATATTCCCACAGGGAATCTGTTTTCAAGTCAGACGCCTTCACCCTGAAAATTGCGTGAAAGCTATAAATTGATTTTGGCAGTTGTAGTGGTGTCATTAAAAGGGTATTCAAACTGTGTATAGTGCTAAGCTTACACTTATTGCAGTGTATCCCAAACTGTATCAAAGATTTAAACTCAAACTCGGCTTTATTAATTTGTTCTTTTCTTTACAAGTTTATAAACATATTTATAAGTAAGTGGATAAGTACGTTGTTTTGGGCATATATTAAATTATTTAGAGTTTATTGTGTTAGGTCATGATTATTTTATAAACCTGACAAGTCCGCAGCCAACGACAGCGCAATGAACTTTGCGCCAATGCAAGACATAAATAAAAGATTTAACAAGCCGACTCGAAGATACCCTATAGCAAAGCAGGTGTTTTGTTTGAAGTTTACTTTATTAAATCGTGCAAATTTTTTTAATAATTAAATAAAAAAATTCTTATAAAAAAGTGCAATATTGTGTCACCGTTTTAGGGTTTATTAAACAGAGCACATCAAAAAAATTAATAAAAAATATGAAATGTTTTAAATTTATAAAATGTTTTGCTTTATTGAATTGCCACAATTATTTAAATAATTAATTTATAATTTTGTTTATTCAGTTTTTCTTAAAAAGTTTGATTTTGTGACATCGCCCAATTTTATTTTTTTTTTATTTTGTGATCTTTAACCAATACATAAACAAAATTATTAAATTTATAAATATTTTAATGTAAATTACATAATAACTTAATATAAATAGATAATATTAAATTAGAAAAAATCTTTTGTTGTTTGTTTTCAAAATATTGTTTTGAAACAATAGAACAAAGTTAACAAATAATTAATTTAATTTAAAACAATTACGAATTTTTTTTATATCGCTATTTATTTCATTTTATTTGCACATATAATATTAATAATCATTAAAACCGATGCTAGTTTTATGAAAAAATAGATTTAATTAAAAACAAAAACTTAAAATCTCGCCGGCACAGCTTGCCTATCTTCCGAAGTTGATGTGAAAGCTTTCAGGGGTGAAAGCAAACTTTATTTTGATGACTTGTCTAAAAATTTCAGATCAATGCAGGATAAGTTTTCCTCACTGGCTAGTACGTTGCCAATTTGCAGCTTATGAGAGCTTCTCCCAAGCGTGCAAAGGCAAGCATACTACCAATCTAACTAACTACTGATCCTTGCCAGTCTCCGGCAATTTCTGTTCCTACGCAGTTTCTCTTTTTCTCAACACCAAAGGCGCCTACTGGAGAGCCGAATCGAAATACTGCCGTCAACTCAGTAGACAGGGTGCCAGTAACATCTTCTTAACGCATCACCTTCCGTGGCCACACTGACTGGAGAAAAGTAAAGAACTTGGAATTTTGAAATTGGGGTAATTTTTCGCCTATTCGTTAGCAAGATCAAGGGATTCCTCTTGTGGTCTGGCTGCTGCCCAGCAGTGTGGTCTACGAATCTCGGTGAATATTGCGCTGGCTTTCCTTATTACTTCTGGTACATAGGGTACAGCTACATGGTTGTGTCTGGCATGGGTGGTCGAACGTTTTCAAGGTTTTCTTTTGAACGATTTGTATGACATTGCCTTTGGTAGAGCTTGCGACATCCATATCTGCATGCCGCAGGTTCAAATTTCTATTATAATGAATTTTTAAACCAAAATCTTTATCCTTTTGCTGTATAAAGAGTATGCATACGAATCTGTATAGATTGAAGAATATAAGAGTTGGACAAAGCCAAATGTCTTAATTCTTTTTTTATTATGTCATAATTGTTCGGCATTGAAGAGAAGTGGGTGGGTACATTGAGTTGATGCCACCATCAAAGTTTATCTTTGAGGCTTTTAATTAATGCGGCAGATATATAAAATAGATCTTCAATTAAATGAATTGTA